>CM055073.1:35521299-35643799 GCA_029204045.2 Tillandsia leiboldiana | reverse complement strand
TGGAGACCACCTCACAGCTGGGCCTGCTATTGGGCTTGGGAGCCTTCAGCGTGGCTTATTTTTTGCCTTTATTTGTTTTACCTTTAATTTATTTTTCCGATTGCCAAAGTATTCCAGCATTGTTAGAATTGTAGAGACTATATAGATAGCTGTAAAGATGAAAAGGAGAATAGATTAGTGAATAGAATACTCACTAATCTCCTGCAATTTCTCGTCTTTTTCTTCTTTCTCGCTTCGTCCCCCAAACTCTCGTCCTATCCTCAAGTTCTTATTATATCATTGTTCTAGCCCATTGTGGATTATTACAGAAAAGGATAATTTATGCAGATATATATGTATTTATTTATCAAGATTTGTTGAATCCTTGCATCACAGCTTGTCAAGAATTAGCTACATGTTTTGAATTCATGGATGTTGAAAAGAAATCTATAAATTTAAAGAAATGCCTATCTAAAGTGTCGTTGACTAATGGCAAATTTTAATTGGTGCAATTGACGTTATGACACAGTTTGAATTCCTACTTTCTGGAAACTATACAAGCAAACAACAAGACAAAAATTTAATATTTTTTTCTGTCTTGTACAAACTGTAACCTACGTTTTAAATCGTGTGCGACAATTTGTTTTATCCAGGATAAGAAGATGGAGGTCTCCTGAAGCAGCTGTTACTCTCAATGATCATCTTCCTATGCGCAGTCTCGAAGTTAAAAACAGGTTTGTTTTGCGCTGATGGAAATATGAGCAATTCTGTTGATGTTCTCGTGGTTTTGCTGCCTTTTGTGTTCTTTGTGTTTTGGGTGTCGTTTCTAAGGTAACATGGTGACAGTAATTGTGATCATATAGTGGTAATGACTCTTTTATTGATAGAACTGAAGAAGAAAATGATTGTAAATTCGACAACACTTTTTTTGCCAATAAATGTAGTCATCTCTTTATGTACACCATAGAGTAGAGTCGCTGCAGCTGACGTCCTCTTAAGTTACATTACATGTGCCACTATTAAAATTGGGAGAAGTTCGCTATCATGTAACCAATAAAGAGCAGCAATTTATTCTTCATTTAGATTCCTTGATGACGTTATTTGTATTTAAATATTGTGATTCTATTTAGTAGTTATTTGTTCTTACTGATGTCAATAAAGCAGTTGATTGTTCCTTGTCCATGCTGTTTTTTCACCTTTTCTTCTGCTTATAAAGCTTCTCTTCTATGTGACGCTGCAGAACCTCAGCGAACGAGATCCAAAGCCTTAGACTAATTACAGCAATTAAAACCCCTTATTTGCCAGATGGGAGATTTGACCTAGAAGCATATGATTCCTTAATACATATGCAGATCCTCAATGGTGTTGAAGGGGTCATAGTTGGAGGGACCACAGGAGAAGGTCACCTCATGAGCTGGGACGAACATGTAATGCTTATTGGTCACACTGTCAATTGCTTTGGTTCGTCTATCAAAGTAATTGGAAATACCGGAAGCAACTCAACAGGAGAGGCCGTCCATGCAACTGAGCAGGGCTTTGCTGTAGGTATGCATGCAGCTCTTCACATAAATCCCTATTACGGGAAGACATCGATGCAAGGACTAATTTCTCATTTTGAGACCGTACTTTCGATGGGCCCAACGATCATATACAACGTGCCATCTCGAACTGGACAGGATATTGCTCCTCGAGTTATTCACAAGATTTCTCAAGATGCTAACATGGCTGGTGTCAAAGAATGTGTAGGGAATAATAGGGTTAAAGATTATGTAGATAAAGGTATAGTGATATGGAGTGGAAACGACAACGAGTGCCATGATGCTAGATGGGGATATGGGGCTACTGGGGTTATTTCTGTTACTAGTAATCTTGTGCCAGGTTTATTTCATGAGCTAATGTTCAATGGGAAGAATCCTTTGCTCAATGAGAAGCTGATGCCTTTGATTGATTGGTTGTTCTGCGAGCCGAATCCCATTGGCCTGAATACTGCTCTTGCTCAGCTTGGGGTTATCAGGCCAATTTTCAGGTTGCCATATGTTCCTCTTCCTCTTGCTAAGAGAGTTGAATTCGTCAAAATCGTCGAGTCCATCGGTCGGGAGTTTTTTGTGGGAGACAAAGATGTTCAGGTTCTTGATGATGAAGACTTTTTATTACTTGGTAGGTATTAGTGAAGCTGCAGTTTGCTAGCTGTTTTAATTGCCTCCAAACTTTTTATCTTTTTGTAACCTAATATTACTTCGATCAGTATGTCTTATTCTGCCTGATATAAAATCAACCAAAAGTGATATATTAGCAATATTCCTGGTGTTTTGGGGATTCTCCTTTGTAGTTTCTTTCGAACCAAAGAAGCATTATCAGAGTTTGTTGTTCTTCAATATATTTGATGGTTATGGAAACTTGATTCTTCATTTTTTTTTTTTTTTTTAATTTGCAAGTGTTTCGTGCGTTTAGGCACAACCATGACTAGATTAAGGTTTGATGCTTGATTTTCGAGCTGAGAAGCTCTTAAAATTGTCATGTTTACAATGTTACTAACTCAATTTATTAACAATTTCGAGCTGAGAAGCTCTTGAAAAGAAAGTACTTCGTTTCTTTTGAACGGCAGAGCAACCGCTAGAAATTTTCAAGCATTGGATGATGGGAAAAACTAAACGTCATTTTTTCACATCCAAATTACACTTGCGTAAAAGCAGAAAAAAAAAAAAAAAAAAAAAAAGTAAAAAAGAAGAAGATGAAAGCAAGCTTACACCACTTATAAGTTGTAGAATTTCATTTATACTAGTTAAGGAACTAAAGGGACTTGCACCATGCAGCGAAAATATATTATTATAATTAATTATTGTAGTATGTAACGTTTTAGGTATTATACCTTGTACCTTGCCGCGGTCACGGGTAATGGCGCAGAGAGTCACAGTGTCAGAGCAGAGGAAGAAAAACCGAATTGTCTATTCAAATGTACGGAAAATCAGTCGTGAGGGGGGCACCGTAACAGGAGCAGGACAACATGCGGCGGCAACTCCGCGGTCTGAGGAGCACTCCGCGCTCTGAGGAGTCGCCATGCCGCGGAGTGGGTGAGAAGAGCTCCGCAACAGGAGCAGGACGGGTTCCGCGGTACGGGCACCTCAAAGCACAAAAGCCCTCGTTGGCGGGGATCGCCTCAGAGTAGAGGGAGAAATAGAGGGAGTTGGTGAGAAAACCGCCTCAGAGCAGAGGGAGAGATAGAGGGAGGGAGAGAGAGAAGAGAAGGTGTCAGAGCAGAGGAAGAAAAGCCGAGTTGTCTGTTCGAACGTACGGAAAAACAAGCGTGAGGGAACGTTTCAGGCGGAAAATGCGGGGAGGCCGTTTAGGCTTCCCCCTTTAATGTATTGGTATAGATTTTTTTGAAGTTTTGTTATTTAAAACTTATTTTGGCCTTTGGGCTTTCTGGGTGGCCCAATGTCAATGGGCTTTATCTGGGAGCCCATAAATTATCTTACCATATGTGATGTTTAGTTTTATATTAGATACTCATCATATCTGATAGCAACTTATATATTCCTTCATTTCTAAGTGAGTTGTGTGGGAGAAGATAAGAGTAAAACCATCTGCAAAACACACGTGTGCGCACGGCATGAGCCGGGCCGGGTGGGCGGCGGCGGCGCGTGATCTTGATTTGGCTCACCTTTTATTTTTCTCCACTTTTTTTTTTTAGTTGATTTAACCTTGTCTTGAGAAGATCTTATCGAGTTTCCCAAGAGTCTTTTTACCTTGGGAAAGCCCAACGGGCTATCCAAGGTTCTCCTTGGTAAGGTCCAACGGCTAATCCGAGAGCTACTCGAGGCAGCTCAGCTCTCTTGTTCTATATATGGAGGGTGTTGGTGGTTAAGTCAATATATATAGTGCTATTAGATCTTCTTCTATTCTGAGTTTTACAGTATTTTTTTTTTGCTAGATTTTTGAAAGCCTAAGTGGTTTGTTCTACACCGTCCCAGAGTTGTGCCGACGGGATGGACAGGGATTGTTGTGTCGTTAGGAGTGATTGTCGTATCCTCGCACATGGAGGACCAATCTTACCAATCTTACTTCTTGAACAGTCCTCTACACACCTCGACTCACACGCCCCAACTAATCCCTATTATTTCTATATTATAGTATTCTAGTAATTTACATGCGAACCTATATTTAAATATCTTCGACTAAATTATTTTAAAGTGTTATTTTACTAAAAAAAACTAGAAAGATTTCTCCAATATTCTAGAAGCAAGATTATATTATTTTTATCTTTCATTTTTTTTTAATATAATAGATAAAATAATGCATTGCTATAGGTTAATATATAGTTTTTATTTCAGTACTGTTGATATAGAATATTATATATTGTTGTAGGTTTATATATATTTATAGATGGTTCGGTGGTAGGTTCGGAGCAAATAAACTGAATAAAAAAAGGAAAAAAAAAAAATTATAGATGGTCCGGTGGTAGGCTCGGAGCGAACGAACCATAAAAAAAAGACACGTCAGTTAAATACAGAAGAAGCCGGCACATATACAATAAGAACTGGGAAATCAATATTTGTATAGATACTCATCTTGTTGCACTGTTGTATATATATCTTATTGCTCTGTTAATTATATGAATACACATAAGTCTTGTTGCAGTGATGTTTATATATATATATATATATATATATATATATATATATATATATATATATATATATATATATATATATATATATATATATATATAAATATATAAAATTAAACTTCTATGGTTTTAAAAGTATAAGTCATTGGTGCTTATAGATTTTTAATATTTGGATGAAAAGATGTGTGGTTAGAATGATAGTGGACCCTTTGGGTTAAGTTAGTAGTTGGTGAAATAGAATTATCTAAGCGATGAAATTAGTCAAAGGGGTAGATTTAACGGCAGAAAACTTAAAAGCACTAATTGCTTGGTGCTTGCACAAGCATAGTAGCCAAGTATGAAAGAGTTCAAACAAGCCCAACAGTAACACAGCAAAAAACTGAAACAGACTTCCAAACCCAAGTAATCATTTATGAAGTACTACAGAAAACACATGAAGTAGTACACAAAACACATATCATTAACAAAACAACTTCTGGAAATGTTTAAGATTAACAACACATGCCTACAGTCTGTTTAAACATACAGACAAATAATACTAATTTAAAAGTAGCCGAAATCATATAGTAGTTTATGCGCTGAAAAACAAAAAAACCAGTGAAATAAACACGAATGCAACATGCACTTATCTATTACTCCATAATTGATCCGTTATCATAATGCGGAGTGTGTCGCCTCGCCGTGCGTCGTCTAGCCCAACCAATGGTGTAGGATCCTCCACTTGCTCATCTAGAGAGACAGTTTCCAATGCCAAGTTGAAATACAAATCATTTTCTTGGTGCATCTTTACAAAGTTATGGATCACACAGTATGCTACCGCGATGCGACATTGCACTTTGTAAGGATAAGGAGTCGCCTGTCGAAGAACCTTTGTGACACCCCCGGAATTTGGATTAGTCCTCTATATAAATGATATAATAGGACTAAATCTCTAACCCGGCTATAGCATTTTGGATGGTAGCAAGATCCAAGAGGAACATGAGAGTTAAGCGTGCTAGAGCTAAATGTGAGATGAGTCTCGGCTGAGCCAGGGTTATATAGCGGGTAGAGCGAGGCTCCCCGGCTAATGACCGTTGTGAATGGAGTGCAGCTCCTCACAAGGTCGGCTAAGGATAGCGAGACGAGTCTCACATCGCCTGGTGCTTGTGAGTGTGCTTGAGCCTGACGTGGACGTCAGGGCTTAAAGGGGGGAAGAATGTGACACCCCCGGAATTTGGATTAGTCCTCTATATAAATAATATAATAGGACTAAATCTCTAACCCGGCTATAGCATTTTGGATGGTAGCAAGATCCAAGAGGAACATGAGAGTTAAGCGTGCTAGAGCTAGAGTAGTTCCAGGATGGGTGACCCCCTGGGAAGTGGGGCGTCACAACCTTAAAACGCTTCTTCAATATGCCAAACGCCTTTTCAACGACATTTCTTAATTGGGCATGCCTATGATTAAATAGATCTCGAGGTCCGCGATGTGTACGCGCCCGAGCATTAACATCAAACTGGCTCAAGTGGTATCGCTCCCCTCTATAAGGCGCAAGAAAACGATCGGTATTTGCATATCCTAAATCAACTAAATAGAATTTCCCTAACAGGCAATCATAAAAACATCAAGTTCAATATTAGACGATCAAAATACTAGCTTTTTTAACTAAACAATTGAAGAAAAAAAAAAACAGACCTTCAGGAACCGTGAAACCCCGCTTTCACAACACCAACGCAGCACCCTCATGTCCGCTGCCGAACCCTCCCATCCAGTACAAACAAATAAAAATTGGTGGTCAAAGAAGCAAGCGGCCATCATATTCTGGGATGTAAACCCTTTGCGACAACGATAACGCGTTTGCTTACCCTTTCTTACAACAACCGATATATGTGTGCCATCAATAGCTCCAATTGCATTCTATATATTCCAACAAATATCCCAACATAAGTTAATTTATAAAAAAAAAAATTAAGTATTACCAGAGTCAAGTAGTAGTATCACCTTAAACGGATGAAATAATATATTGTCCCTTATTTTTGAATGAATGCCAATATTACTGCTAGGCATTTGGATGTACTCATGCCTAAGTGCCACAATACCACGCAAGACACAATTAAAATACCTACTAATTGTCTCTCCTGAATGTTGAAAAGTCTCGGCTAAAACTCTATTTGTTACTCCATGACCTATAGCAAATAAGAAGATCCCAAGCTGTTCATCTGCCGTCAAATGCCGACTACCTTGTATCAAACCCTTCGCAACCAATTCATCTCGAAGTATTATGAAAGTGGTGTTGGTCATGCGAAAAATTTGATACCCTCGATCTGGATGGCCCCGTAAAATATCTATAATGACTTGATGCCAGGTGAAAGGTCTTGTTCGACAAAGCTGCTCGTACAACGTATTGCGAAATTGAAATTGTCCGTCATTTATCATAACAACTAGGACTTCCTCCCAATATTCTTCTTCATCATCTAGAAATGTCATTAATTCAGCGACAGTTGGAGATGTGAAAAATTGCCAATTGATTAAAGATGCCATATCTGCAAAATTGAAATGAAACAAGATTAATTTAGCGGCAAAATACAAAGTTTGTAAAAGTAATGTTTAATGATATAGTGTTGGCTTAGTTAGAAAAGGTTGGAGTAGAAAATAATGGCTGCAGTGGGTTAGATGATCACTGCCACCCTATCATGATCACTTGTAACCTTATCATGCATCATCGCCATACGTATATTTTATGATATAGTGTTGGCTCAGTTATAAAACAATTTATGAGAAAATAATGGCTGCAGTTGGATAGAGCACTGCGACCCTATCATGATCACCTACAACCCTATTACACATCATCGCCATCTTTACCTTTGCATCCGGCCCGCTGCTTATTAGCATAATATAGCAACTGTGGAAACCCAACAATGGGTTCTAGCTCTGCATATAGGTGCAGAATTAAAGCATGGATGGAAGCTCTGCATATAGGTGCAGTAGTTCAATAGGTGCAGAATTAAAGCTAGGATTGAAGCATGTTAAGCTTTGTAAACTCTGCACCTATATTAAAGCATGGATTGAGATAAAGGAGTAAAGCATTGTAAGGTCTTCATATAGGTGCAGAATTAAAGCATGGATTGAAGCATGGAGTGAACAGAATTAAGGAAGTAAACCATTCTAAGCTCTGCCAACAGGCTGCAGTAGAAAGCATGGATTGAAGCTTACTAATATGGAATAAAGTAGTAAAGCATTGTAAGATCTACATATAGGTGCAGTAGATGCATGGATTGAAGCATGGAGTGAAGCTCTGCATATAGGTGCTGTAGTTCAATTAGGTGCAGAATTAAAGCATATATTGTAAAGCGTTGTAAGCTCTGCACCTATATTGAATCCATGCTTCAATCCATGCTTCTACTTCACCTATATTAAAGCATGGATTGATTAACAAGAATGCAGTAGAAAGCATGGATTGAAGCTGAGAAAAATGAAATAAAGAAGTCAAGCATTATAAGATCTTCATATAGGTGCAGATTTACAACATGTAGTGAACAGAATTAAAGAAGTAAACCATTGTAAGCTCTGGCAACAAAATTAAGTAGAAAGCATGGATTGAAGCTTACAAAACTGAAATAAAGAATTAAAGCAATGTAAGATCTTCATATAGGTGCAGATTTAGTACTTTCGTAAGTACAAACAAATAATGCTAAACAAAAATGAGAAAAATGGAAAAGTACATAGTAACTCAAGCAAGTTAGATCTATATGATTAAATGTCATTCGAAGAAAACATAGAGGGCAAATATGGGAAGTGATCAGCAAGATATAAAATAAAACTATGCGTGGTTACAGCTTGATTTATCAATTTCTAATCTAATTTACAATATGGGAACCATACATCACACTCAAATTATTTCTAGCTACCTATTAAATGTCCCCAAGCAATTTCTTTCTTACTTCTTTATTTCATGTTTGGGAAAAAGAAGAAAAGGTTCCAAGAAATTTTTTTTTTCTACAGTAAAAATATCTCTAAAAGCATCGAACAGATAAATGGCAAGCGGCTATGCACATTATTTTCCATCAACCTTTTCCTCATGTATGCAGATGATATAGAAAACAAGATGCATCCTTTGGGTCACAGCACCTAATCTTCCCAAAATAGCATTGTCCAAATAAATATTTCTCTTTACTCCTACATCGGTCATCGGATAATGAAAACTTATTGACCAGTTTCTAGTTATAAATATTGCAAAATGGCCCTCATAATTATGTCCCCACCCTAATAAATTCAATATGCCTCACTGCACAGGCAATATTTTAGTAACATGTAAAAAAAGCTTCTACTCCGATTTTTCCAAGCCTGGTCCAAAGGACCGGACAAACAAGCCAGGCAAGGAAAGAGAAGCACTTTTGTCTCGGCTCCATTAAAATTGTTATCAATCACCATCGTGCTATTTAAAGCCCATAGTACTGATTGTTCCCCCCTGCTAATGGTTTTTGTACAATCCAACCATGCAAGGCAATTGAAGGGGGGAGGAATCTTGATCCTGCAGTTAACTGAAGTATTTTTCCTTACATAGAAGCTTCAAAAATTACCATAGTAAAGGTCCAAATGTACTTTTCTCTTACAGGTCAGTCCCTTGAGTTTTAACTATAGACAATAAAAAAGTTCTACATAGAGAAAAAGAGCGGTTAAAATAATCGAAACTGAACAGGAGATGAATACAAGAACTGCACCTTTTAATGGAGAGGTTATGTAGTAAAGACTGTCACTATGCTACAAGTCCTTGGCTTCTCCTAATCAAAGTTTCTTACTGTAAATGGAGCCCATTGAAAGGCAATCAACAGGACATGAAGATGGATGCTTATTTGACGCTCAATCCAAATAAATAGGATGTCGCCGCTTAAGGACATGAAGATGGATCTGTTGCGTTCATCTTTCAGCGCTTCACACGCAGAGAAGATAGCTTCAAGAGAGACCAGGGACATCATTTAATCGCGCCATACAATCCTCTATAGAGTGCACCTTAGGACGCGCGTCAAGCTCACGTTGCAACATACACTCGGCAATGTGCAGTCGTTTTTTACCGAGTTCTACAAGCTCATGGATACTATCAGGGGTGCCATCAACGCGTCCTTTGCGGCTAGATGTTGGTGTTGTCTTGCGTGAAGGAGGGGAAGAGCGACGTCTCTTGCCAGAAGAGGTATGACCGGAGGCACTACTTACAATTGGCATAGTCCTCTTATCAGGAGTAGGTGTTGGCGAGCATGATGTGGTGTCGTGGACTTCATTATTTTGTGGTGACTGTGGCATAGGTACTGGTTGAGCAATTGAAGTTTGGCCAGGTCCGCAGGCCTTAAGTAATGTTTACTGGATTTGTTCATACAGTGCTGTTGTGCCTAGAGAAGATGAGGAAGTATTGTGAATGTCCTCACATGGCATCCTCATTGTAAAGCCATGCCTCCCCGTTGCAATTGTCTTTCCCGACAAGAACGCAATGTCATGATATGCAGGGAAGGGATTATCCTTGCATCTTACATAAGCCGAATTTTCCTACATAAGTATAGGTATGATTAAGTAGTAAAATGTATAAATCAAATATTACAAGCAATTACCAAGGAAATATATATAGTCACTTACAGAAATCATGGTGTCCCAATCACTCGAATCACCAGCGGTTGGAATATTGCGATCATAGTCCTACATAAGTATAGGTATGATTAAGTAGTAAAATGTATAAATCAAATATTACAAGCAATTACAAAGGAAATATATATAGTCACTTACAGAAATCATGGTGTCCCAATCACTCGAATCACCAGCGGTTGGAATATTGCGATCATAGTCCCACCCCCACCCGCTCTTGTTAGCTAATGTTTGGTACATAACAAATTGGCGCTTTAAAACCTTCAGCCGATTTTGTAAGTGACTTTTGAGATAACTGAATTTTGTTCGCTCATTAAAATCATGAACAATTCGGGTCCAAGCCAATGTTGTAAAACTTCCATTAATAAAATTACCCAAAACATGTTCCTCAGTCATCAAGTTCAACATTGTTGAGTCCATAATATCGGTCCAATTTCCAGAGCGTATTCTACTTTTGAGGTATCATGACCATGTATCTCAAGGCTTTGGGTATCAGTTGATGCAACATCGATTATGTAAGCTGGTTTTTTGGTAATACGTGGAGCCGGCTTGTTTCGAGGTGCCATCTGAAGGAAAAGTTATATTTTTCGCACAAGATGAAATCCATTAGATAACATTAGGGGCAAGTATAGCCTATATTTTTATCGATGCTTTCTCCTGCTTCAATAGCTTGCATGAAGCACAATTTAATACTATATTCTGTTTGCCAACACCTGATTAGGGGCATGAAGCATTTTACCACAATTAACAATTTAATGTTACTGGAGAATTACACAAACAGCTACATTTTGCAGCTACCAGATACAAAAAGTTTCTAACACTGAATTGATAATAATTTTCATTTATATTACATACCACAGTCAAATATGCACACAGGGTCTCTCTCTCTCTCTAATAATATAATGCATCTAAAAAATGTTAATTTTCTTCTTCTTTTTTTTTTTTGTAAAAAGGAAAACCAACTCTCTACATCTGGGTCTTCGTATGTTCTCTTACAAAGTAAGATAGTTTATGGCAGAAGCCACATTGCTCAGCAATAATGGGTCATCATCTGTATCACCATGGCAGCTGCATAGAAATTAATCTACACCTCCAAGCCATGAATACATCCGAAATCCACTATGCATCACTGCTAAAAACACCCCATAAAATAGCAACAAGGTACTGCTGAATTGAAATTTGTAAACCTCACCTCTGCAGGACTGAAAAAGGAAAGCTGCGGGTAAGCAGGGGATCTGAGTAGGAAAGCCCCAGTTATGTCCAATACCTTTTTTGCGTCAAGGGGTTGAATAGGAGAATAGTGAATCTGTATTTAAGGGGTTAGGAGCATGTCTTACCTGTGCAGGTGGAAGGAAGAGATAATCAAAGTATCTCAATGCGACTTAACAACTCAAGCTGTCATGAAGATTGGCAAAGCTATCCCACATTTTTTCAAATACGTACTGCTCTCCCGTGGATTGATATCACCTCACATATAAATGCAGGATTTACAGCAAATGCATTTCATGTGGTAGGGGTAGGTGAGAGGAATGAAGAAGAAAGAAATACCATACCTTTTGACTTACGCAATTTTGTTCACTCACAGGTGAAAACCCGCTGACCTCAGTAGGTTAGATAGGGCATTATAAGGGAAGATGATGAAGATCTGGCGTTGGGAAGATGCGACGACGATCCAAGGCGGTGGTGTAAAGAGAACCAAAAAACAAGAGCTCCCTGGGGAAGAGAGTTAGCAGGGCATCCGGAGTAAATAGAAGGCGTCAAGAGATGACCACTTCGGTGAGAGGTTAGTATTAGGTGCTAAAATGGAGAAAATAGGAGAGAGAGAGCGCGCGAGCGAGCGAGCAAGAGAGCGCGAGCGAAAGAGAGAGCGCGAGCGAGAGAGAAAGCGAGCAAGAGAGAGAGAGAGAGAGAGCGCGAGCGAGAGAGAAAGAAGAGTCTTCTGTACATGGTGGTTGGGAAATTGAAGACTAGAGAAAGAGAGGGTTTTGGTTGTTGCAGGGATGAAATGCTTGGAAGAGGGAGATGAGGAAGGGAGTGAAGGCGATAACCTCGAGGGTTGGTGGGCACGCTAGCCGAGAATACTTTACTACTTGCTGCTGCCCCTAGGATAAAAAAGTTGAAAAAGCTTATTCTAGGGTGTGTGACGAATAGTTTTTAACGGATAATTCTGGAATACCCAGGAATTACCCGGTTTGACTAGAATAGGTTATTCTAGCATATTAATTTTATGTTTGGCAGAATTAGCAGAATAAATATTGTTATTCTACATTTATTCTATTACCAAACAGGGCCTTAGGATATACTTCCGTTAGCTCACATCATTATAACCCTAGATAAACTGTAGTGAAATTGAAGGATATTAACTCCCAAAATTTGAAAACTGTTGAGGATCATTCCTTCATGCCAGAGTGCTACAAATGTATGTACACCCTCTCTACTTTGGGCCACTTGTACTAATATTTTATTTTTTAAATTTATTATCACCCTTTTTATCAATCAGTTGAATTGAAGATTTCAGTAATGGGTCAAAGAGCAACCTGCACTTAACTGTTAGTTGAATTTGTGCTATCTTCAAATGAATAGTAGCAAGAGGTGTTAAATTTGATGAAGCAATTGTTTAAGTTGATGAAATTCTCATGAATTTATATTCTTATCTTTTTCCAATCTATTGTTAGAAACAATCAGTTCATGATATTTTGATCAATTCGACCGAGTTAGTAGGATTTCTCTTTGTACAACTAATTCTAATTACTTGAGGTCGGATTTTATGCTAATATATTTGCTCATTGCTATAATAATATATTCAGAGCCCTAAATCTTCTCTTCTTAGATATCCAAATTAAATTTTGTTCAGTAAATAAGAATAAAACTTTGCTGAATGTATAGGACTAGTATCACAATTAAAGCAGGGATCGCGCACCATGTTGTCTAAGGCCTTTTTTATATATAATAATAACAAATCAAAGATACTTAAAAGAAGAAACCCCCAATTAGGCATACGTTCATGACATGTAACCGTACCTAACATTCAGAAAAGGCAGGTCATTTTTGTTATCTCTCCCTCTCTCTTAACCCACCCATCAACATACTATACAGATCAGAACTAGGAACTTGAATAGCAGCAAACATGAGATGTACTAACAATGGAAAAGGAAATATTGCATTTCAAAAAATATATGTACTGAATTGACAGAGACAAATAGAACAAACAAGCCTCACCTAATGGCCTCCAAAATGGCAAAATCCCAAAACCCCCGCGTGAATCCAGAAAAGGAAGCCTCATGGAACTTTCTATGAAATATGAGTCAAACGAAATAGAAGAGATTGGTCATAGAGGATATATAGATATGCCATTACAGGTATCTAGGTGAGAAAAAAGAAGACAAAAAAAAAAAAAAAAAAAAAAAAGATCAGTAAAAGAGAAAATGACCCACCAAAGAAAAAGGAAAAAAAGAAAGAACAAAAGAGAAAGTTGGGCAATGAATAAAATCCTCAATAAAACGATACCAAATTCCCCAATCACAAAATATATAACAAAAGAAATGGATCCATTAAAATAATACCTCGAGTTAGCAGTAGGTAAAGAGCATCCAGTGGACTCAGCAGGTACCGATGGCCAGGGACACCATTGATTAATTGACCAGAGAAAGAGCTACTAATCTGCCGCGCAATCCAGATTCCATAATTTCTATAAATTGATTCTATTGCAATCAACAACCAACAAAACCATTGATCGGTTGAATCTTCCATCATAAGAGAAAAACAGTCAGTTTTTGGGTACACAGTTCCTGTATATCCTTCTTTGAAAATTTCTTGATATAGTAGTCACAAGACGGAACAGCAGCTCATCTCGCCAATCAGGTTATTTTACCCCTACTATGTAATTTTTTCAGATGTACATTTTACAGATTTATTTCTTTACATTAGTATCACTGTCAAGTTGTGAATTTTGATTCCTAGTGACATATATATTGTAGATCATTTCCAACAACACCAACCAAAATCCAAAATTTTCCTATGCTTTTTTACCAAAGCATCAAGCGGAGACAAAATCGATCCATATACATTGAATAACCTTCCAGTATTGTTGTCTATTGGTCCTCCCAATCTTGGCTCTTGTAAGCTAATACCTCTAGGGCATGTTTGGCGCATGGGTTTATTGGGCAGTCCACTGTTAATCAAGGCATTAAGTGCCGCCCGTGCCGCGGCGGCACGGGCGGCACGTACCGTGCCCCTCAAAGAGGGGCACGGTACGGGGGGAGTCTCGCACCCCCCCCGTCTCGAGACAGAGCGATACCCTGTTGGGTATCGCGTGCCGTGCCGAGTGGCACGGCAGTTTTCCCTTCTTTTTTTCCTTTTTTTTTTTTTTTTAATCACATGCGTAGAGTATTTTTTTTTGTTATTTTTTTAAAAAATCACATATTGTACGGTACATATATTTTTATTTTTTTTGTTTTATCTTTAAGAGATTTAGATTATTTTACTAACTAATTTAGGTTGTTAGTAAATGTGAATATATTTAAGAGATTTAGATTATTATTATTTACTAACTAATATAAAAAGTAAAGAGATAAAGATAAAATGAGAATGTGGTTATAAATCAAATTTTTAAAAGATTTAAGTTGTTATTATTTACTAACTAATAGCAATCTAAATCTTTTAAAGATTTAGGTTTTATGATTAAAAATATTTTTTATCTCTTTTCTTTCTTATATTAATTAATGAATAATAACAATCTAAATATTTTAAAAATCTAATCGGTACCCACATTCTCATCTTATCTTTCTACAATAACAACCTAAATCTTTTAAAAATCTGACTCGTACCCACATTTCTATTTTATTTACGTATCTCTCTGTAATTTTGTTTGAAATTAACTTAATCATGAAAATTAATTTACGTATCTCTCTGTAATTTTGTTTGAAATGAACTTAATCATAAAAATTATAGCTAAAGGCGGTCCACCGTCTTTAGAAGGCGGTGACCCTTCTGTATGTGGCGCTGATATGGCAAGCTGATATGGCAAAAATAGGGTTGGTTTTACAAATAAAATTTTGATAAGATTATTTCGCAAATTATAAAATTTTAGAAGGTTATTTTGAAAAAAAACTCCATTGTACTTTATATATAAAAAAAAATATCAATATGTTAATTGGTATATAGCCAATATTCATAATTTTTTGACTAAACATTTCAAAACAATATTATAAGAGCTTATTGGGAACAAAAAAAACAAAAAAAAAAACGTGCAAGAGCGTGCCACTGGGAGGTCATGCGTATCCATCGGCACGCAAGCGTGCCACGTGTCGGCACGCAAGCGTGCCGGTACCGTACCGTGCCAGGCGGCGAGCGGCACGCCCCCGTGCCACGGCACTTCGAACCTTGCTGTTAATCCCTTGGTTTGGTATATAGCCGCCAGATTGGACTAATTAATCCCCTCCAACAAGTAGTCACTTTCGTATGGGACCAAGTAGTCCCATGTGGGAGGCCGGGGGATTAGCGAGGATTGGATTAAGCTTAGAGACTCCTTACTCTACGTTTAGTATTATAAGTAGTGAATTATATTACACTATCTCAATTTGAACTTAAATTCATATTTTGAATTTAAATGTTAAATTTAAATTCAAATTTTGAATTCAAGTGCATGTACTAACCAATATAGAAAATGTCAGTTTTACTACCTGACTGTACTGGCCAAGATAAAAAATATCAGTTTTACTAGTACACTGATATTTCTGATTGTAAGATTGTACAACTAATAACTAATGTATGACAAAATCATGAGCCAATTTAATGATAATATTTGTTACATCTCATGAAGAAACAAAAATTTCCCAAACCATTTATCTTCTCTGAGATGCGACGAATAGAAGTATGCAACAAAGTGCAATAAGTAATTGCTGAGTAATGATCGTGTTTATAGCCTATTAAAATACCAATAAAAGGAAAATTTAAACATATTTCAGGGCATGTTACCTTGACAATCGCCTCAGGAAGGTTTCATCTTTATGCTACTTGAAGCTAGACACACTGAAAATTTATTGATGAAGAACAGTTGACATTCTGTTTTATGAATGAGGTTAGCAAACAACACCACTGCAGAGAACTTTCATGGCTTCTTGCTCGTTAGGAGAACGAGGAATCAAAAGAAAAAATAGATTACTAGATCCATTGGTGCAGGAAAATAGCAACCTTGGATTCTTTGTAATACTCCCTAAGCAAAAGATGCAAGAATACAATGAATATATCAACCATTCAAACTAGCATGACTCTCTGATGATCTGAATACTGGAGTATATAATTGCCTGTCACCTCTCGCCAAAGTAACTGAAGCAAAAATGTCATGAATCTCTATATCAAGCTCTGAGGAATAGATAATGCCAATTTGTCTCCTCCGTATAGGTTATAAATAAAGTGCAGATTAAGTATTTTACACAAGCTAAAGCTTCTTATTATGACTTGCCTTCTTAGAATCCCCTTGCTCACTAGAAAATAAATAAATAGCTCATAACCAGGCATCCACTGTGTGTACAGCTTTTGCTCCAATCCTTTCGAATTCACATATTATAAAGAGTGAGCAGCATCAGAGGTTTATTGTACATCGTTGTCGAATGGGCAGTCTCTGGAGTTTTTGTTGAGCTACATGGTGCACAGCATATGAACCAAACAGTCCCATGATAGATGTTCTGAACCCAGGTCACATGCAATGCAACTTTAATGGGCAAACAGGCACGATTTGGCACCTCTTGGTGCGTACACTGAAGTGCTTAATATAAAAAAGAGTGGCTTGAGAGCATTTTCCAGGGTAAGTTGCAAGTCAAGTTTAAGGGCAGATGGGCATCCGAAGTGATAAAGCTAACACAGTGCCACATTAAAAAAATCTGCAGTGCTATCAGCATATATTGTATCTTGAAAATTGATCATGGCGTTGAAAAAACATGCCCGAATAGTAGCCAAAAGGTTAGTTTGGATGATCCCAAAAAGGGTTTTCAGAGAGTCGGTGAAGGCATTCAAGTAGCATGTGCCAAATTTAGTTTCAAGAAGTCCCGCAGTTAAAAGAAATCATTAAGCACTTTGTTTCTCTCTTCCCAAAACTATTCCTCTATCGTGGCAAGTCTTCCCAAGTCATACAACATTACATGCTCTTGTCATGTCATACTATTTCATACTTAGAACACTACTGCAAAAGTCGAGCAACACGTATTGCGGACCGAAGTTTCCTTGCATCCCTTTTAAACCCAAATCGCCGAAGACCAGAAATAACAGCACGTTGGGCAGATGTTAGCACATTAGTGCCCCTATTTAAACAATTTAGCAAGAATCTAGATGCCATATGGAACTTACCCTCCTTGCAGAGACCGTGAACTAATGATGTGTATGTAAAAGAATCCTTCCACTTCATACTATTAAGTAGCTTGATGGCAATATCCACCTCACCAAACTTACACAGCCCATCAATCAAGCAATTATAGGCTACCAAATTGGAATCCAAACCCCTCATCTCCATTAAACGCAATAGCTTTTCAGCAGCATCAATAGAGCCTATTTTACATAAACCATCAACCAGTATGGAAAATGTGTATTCGTCACTCTCGAAGCCGCGTTGTTCCATAGCACTCAACAACTGGAACGCAATGTCCAAATTGCCCTCCTTGCAATGCAGATAGATTAGAGTATTATAACATGCTTTGTCAAGCTGAATGCCGCTTTTTATCATTGATGCAGCACAAGTACTAGCTTCTTTGATCCTACCTTTCTTAAGTAACATAGTAATTACCATACAATACGGAAAAACATCTGAAGTGTGTCCGTTATCTATCATCGAGGAAAAAATCTCAAGACCTTGTTCAACCTTCCCATACCTAAAGCAACACTTCATAACCGTCGTATAAGTTATGGCATTGGGTGCAAGGCCCGTTTCTCCGAGCTCCTTGAGGACCCTCCTCGCGTCATTTAACTTACCGGATTTGCAAAGGCCATAGATCATTGTATTGTATGCCACGAGCTCCATAGGGAAATTCATTCTTTGCAAGTTCCTAAAGAGTCTCAAAGCATCGGATGCCTTCCTGTGCTTACACAACCCGTTGATCAAAGTGTTATATGTGGTAGGAGAAGGAGTGATGTTTTTCGAGGTCATATCAAGAAAAATCTTGTAGGCATCCTCGGGATAACCCGATTTGAATAGGCAATGCATCAAAATGTTATAACTCCAAGAATCAGGAGTGATCCCAGCTTGCAACATCTCCTCAAAAAGATCGAGCGACCGTAAGGGCTGGCAATGCCGAGCACCCCCCGCAATCAGTGAATTGTATGTAATAACATCAGGGTTCACCCCCGCCTCTCTCATTCTGTAGATAATTGAGTACCCTTCATCTAGCCCAACACAGCAGCAGTATGCATTGATCAAGGTGTTGTAGGTTACAGCATCAGGAAGGCAACCAAGCCGAATCCCATCGACAAGCACAGCCTCAGCCTGCACCAACTTCCTAGCCTTACAAAAGGAAGCTATGCAGATATTCATTAGCCGGGTAGAAAATCGGCAAGTCATACCTTGGTAAAGGAATAGGAGCTGATATGTAAATAAACTGATCTAAATCTGCAAGGATGCAACCAAAATAGCAAGAATTAAACACCACAGAGAAAGGAGGATAGAAACATTGGGAAATAAGCATACTGTAAGAACGAAAAATACAAAAACCTGGACAACAAGCATACTGTGAAAACAAAAATTACAAAAAACCTAATCAACTAAGAAATAGAGTTAGAATGACAAAATATATTTGCTTAAGAACTATAATATAACTGCCTGGATACAACAAAAATAGCAAGAATAAAATACCACAGAGAAAAAAAAATAGAATGGTCAGAAAAAAATTATACATTTGAACACGCAAACTATGAAAAATCTAATCAACTATGCAATACAGTGGGAATGACAACAATATATATGCTAAAGGACTATTATATTTCTTTATTCACAATATATAGGAGTACCAGAGGCAAGAAATTTAGTCAACACAATAAAAGAAGGTTAAAAAGTACAAAGACACCCTCAATTATAGGCCATTTCAAGTCAATAGTGATGGTATTAAATATGAAACTTTATTAGAATTGATAATGATGTTATTAAATTTAACTATTTTGACCACTTTGTCAGTTGATGGAACTACGAATTGTATTATTTATTTAACTAACAGAAGCATTAGTTCTAACAAATCTGCTTTTCAATTTTAAAAATCAACTCAAAATTAAAAAAAAAATTATTGTATGGCCTTCTAAAGAACATAGTTGTATAAACATTCTTATAAAAAGTGAAGTCTCAAAAGTATTCTTTCATGAACAATTTAAAATTTTAAAATTTGAGATTTGAAATTTAAAATTTGAAATTTAATATCAAATTTTTAAATTTGAAATTTGAAATTTGAAATTTGAAATTTTGAAATTTGAAATTTAAATTTAAAACTTAAACATAAAAATTAAATATAGAATTTAAATATAAAATTAAAAATTAAAAATTAAAAATTAAAATTTGAAATTTGCATTTAAATTTAAAATTTAAATCCAAAATCAAAATTAAAATTTAAAATTTGAGTCCAAAATCATAATCAAATTTCAAGAAGTAGGTTTTAGTTACTTCTGATTTTGGACCTCGAAAATCAAAAAACTAATTCTAAGAATTAGAATCAAATTTTAAAAAAGATGGTGCTAAACGCTCTATTGAAGGAAAAATCACTTTTGGCCCTAAAATCACATCTCAAAATCTAGGCCAAACACCCACTTATTCTCTAATGGCCACATATCTTATAAAGTGCATTTGCATTGCTTGTCTTCCTTCCGAACGGTGCATATTTTATTTTCTAAAATTATATAAAATTTGAAGTAATTTTACAACCCGAAAAAGCCTCAGCATATGGACGAATGTGGCAATAATACTCGTTAACACTGGAACAAATTTGGGGGAAGTTGGATCCACCTTGATCTATACTAAATTATGACAAATGGAAACAAGCATACAAGTCAACAAGTGCTTACCAATAGATATAAAGCAAACCCAGCATATGGACGATTATGGCAATAATGCACAGTAACACCGAAATAAATTCGAGGGAAGTTGGATCCGTCTTGATCTATACTAAACTATGATGAGTGGAAACAAGCATATAAGTCAACAAGCACTTATGAATAGATATAGAGCAAACCCAACAAATGCGGCAAAGTTACAAGCAACTGACAATATATGCATACACATACATCTCAAAAAATGAATATATCTATACAACAATTGTTAGACTATAGGTTGATATCCAATAATGAACCAAATATATGTGCATTATACTTCTACTTTTGTTTTCAACAGCAGAAACTGATTTTCATTTGTGTGCTTGGCAAAGTGAAAATATATAGATGCTTCTCCTTTTTTAGTACTACAGTGCAGAATAGGAATAGGAGATAAATTTACTTTTCTCAACACCTAACTAAAGAAGCTTAATATTCGATGCAACTGGCCAAGGATGCAGTGGCGCAACAAGAAAAGAAAGGGAGAAAATAAAAAAAAAAAAAAAAAAAAAAAAAAAAAAAAAAAAAAAAAAGTTGAGAGGAATTAAAAATGAAAATCAATGCTTGGTTTATGCAGAAATTAAGAGTGAATTCCATAAAAATCCAATTTTGTTTGGAGAAACTGCAGAAATTCTTCTCTTCAAAGAATATATATATATATATATATATATATATATATATATATATATATATATATATATATATACTGAAATTCTGGCAACAGGGTTCCCAAAACCAATCTTCCAAACAAAATTCCGAGAAGAGACAAACGCATATTTAAGGGAAATTAGGTTGCTTTGAATTAAATTTGTTATTTTAAGTGTTTGGCTTGTTCTCTAGGTTTTATTTTCAACAAGTGCAAGTAATCTAAAGCGCTTTCAACAGCAGCAATTGATTCATGCATGGTAAATTGTTTTTCCCTTTTTTTTCTCTTTTCTTTTTAAAGAAAATATATAGATGCTAAGCTCCTCCCCCTTCCTTTGATCGACTAATAAGTTGGTCCATCAGAAGAAGGGGAAGAAGAAGAAGAAGAAGAAGAAGACGAAGAGAGATAGCATAGATCCAAAAATAAACCAAAAAAAATAAAACCAAAAAAAAAAAAACCCAAAAAAAAACTAGGTTTTTATTTTTAATACCGAAATACCAGCGGCGGCGGCGTCGGCGGCCGTGTCGGCGGCGGAGAGGGTGGCGTCGGCGACCTCGGCGGCGATGTCGGCGGCAGAGTGACGGCGATGTCGGCGGCAGAGTGGCGGCGGAGGCGGCGGCGGCGGCCAGTACCTGGCCAAGATTGGTGATGCGGAAGGATTCGTGCGAAAATAGGAGAGGGAAAGAACGAAAGTGAGAGACGTAAAAACGAGTATCTGCGCGATGGTACGATGAATTTTATTTAAAAATTTAAGGTTTGGTTCGCATATAAATTTTAGAATTATAAATTTTTTTATATTTGAGATAATTTGTTATTTTAAAATAATTAAGTATAAAAATTAAATTGTATTTGGTTTAAAAGTTAGTATTATTTGAAATAGAAAAAATTGTATTAGATTAAAATTATACAATAATTGAGAATAATAGAAAAAAATAATAAATTTTTTATCAAAATACCAATTTTTACTTTATTTTATATATATATAAATTAATTTTAATTATTATAAATTAATTAAAATAATAAATTAAGTATAAATAATAAATTATATCTTATTTAAATAAAATAATTTTTTATATTTTATAGTATATTTTAGTAAATAATAATTAATAAAAAAATAATTTTTTATATTTTATAGTATATTTTAGTAAATAATAATTAGTAAACAAAAATAATTATATAGCCGAATATTACATAGCCTTATGTTCATATAGTTTCAGATTGGAACATAAGCTAATGTAAAAAAACAAAATATATATATATATATAGGGATAATTGCCTGTGTATCCCTGAAATATGAACAAATATCTGATTTACCCCTCTTATTTTTTTCTTTCCAATATACCCTTTATACGTTCCACCGTTATTAAAAATACCCCTACCGTTTCCCTTTGTTAAGTTAACTAGGGTTAAACTAGAGTTAAATAATAATCAGAGTTGAAAACTATCAGATATACCTATTTTGCCCGGATTTAGGGTTTAGGGTATAGGATTTTTTAGGGTTTTAGGGTTTAGGGTTTAGAATTTTTTAGGGTTCTAGGGTTTAGGGTTTAGGGTTTAGGATTTTTTAGGGTTTTAGGGTTTAGGGTTTACGGTTTTAGGGTTTAGGGTTTAGGGTTTAGGGTTTTAGGGTTTAGGATATATTTGAAAGGGTAAAATAGTAATTACACACATATAACGGCAGTTCCAAACGGTACACTAACAGAGTTTAACTTCAGGGGTATTTTGGAAAGAAGTTAGAACGTAAGAAGGGTAGTTTTAATATTAGCCTTCTAAGAAAGATAAATCTGAAAACAGAAAAATTTTTAGGGGTATGTAGAAAATTGCCCCATAAAATTTATAAACTATAATCTAAAATTTGTGAAATTTACTTTAGTAAGAAAAAATATTATAAAAGGACCCGTGAACTATAGATTACTTTGGAATAGAAACCTCAATTATTACTCTATTTTAATTAGCACCCCTTCAACTTTGCTTCTTTTGAAGTTTGTAGTATCATTCAATTGAATTGAACTAATAAATAAATAAATTTATTAAAAAAAATAAAAATAATATATAGATCTTCAAAGAAAATTTTAGATTTTTTTGTTGTTGTTAACAATAGAATTAAAAAATATGAAAAATTTCATAATATTTTATTTTGATAAAAATTGTTCAAAAAGATAATTATTCAATTCCGGTAAATTGTTATAAGAAATAATATTATAAGATAATAAAGGATTGGAATCCCAATCACGAATAAAATCTCAGCAACAAATCAAATACGAACCAAAATAAAAAATCTAATACTAAAAATCTGAGTCTTAAAACCTCAATTAACTCAAACATATCATAATATGAATCTAAATAAACGAAGACCTAGAAAGATAGAGGAATAGGCAAAGGGCAAAGAAAAATTTGGGTTGGGATTGACAGAAGCAGCTTCATGTGCAACTACGCCAGTTGTTGGTTTAGGACAACAACATGCCATAGAAAGTTAGAATATATAAAAGAAACAATAATTCTTTTATAACAAACTTTACAAAATAACATTCTAATGCGTAAAGGAATAGTAAGTTGAGAATGTTAGGATTTCCATATATGTGGCCTAATTAATTATATTTAAATTTGGATTTACTATAGATAAGGTCAATCTTAAAAGATATAGAATTACTTGATATGGTATATCTTATCCCTTTCCCATCCATTTAAATTAAATAGAATCCTAATCAGACTTTGATGGGAAGTCGATCTGGAATCTATATAAAGGGGTACTGGTCCTGCCACCTACTCATGTGCATTCTGGTAAGATTATCCATTAAATTCACACCATACGAAAGAGTGCCTGAGAAAAGGAGAAACCAGATTACCTAGTTCGGTCGGTACGGTTTAGTATTGCAACCGAATTTCTTGCTTCCGCTGTTTAATCAAGAATTTCTTCTGATGGCGCTCTGTAAGTTTTTTACAGTTTTATTTATGATCCTGAATATTGGTATGTATTCGATTTTATTTTATACCATATAAATTCCATCAATTGGTATCGGAGCCAGTTAGATAAATTTAATATTGTATGCTTTATTAAATTGAATTGAATAATGATGATTTTTTTTTAAAACGGATTTTAGACTTTGAATCTAATTATATATAGTCAAGATTTTCTTGAAATATTGCCACGTCGTATGATTTGTTAAAGGCCATCTTATTGTTGTTGATGTGCTTTATTTTTCTTTTTTTTAATTTGGATATCGTTATTTCTTAGTTTCCCAATTTTGAAAAAGACGTCATAAAGCCACTCGGTTTTGTTTATGTGTGAACTTACCGTACGACACCACTGCATCATTTTGGTTTGTCGTAATTTTGGGACTCTATGGGTTGTTTTGAATGAAATCCAATTAATTGAAGAAAAATAAATTTGTGGTTTGTGCCTTTTTTGGGTCCGAGGCAATATAATTCTTACGATTGTGGCTATCTTTCTTTATTTGGACTTTAATCTGTTATTAAAAACTTATTTATTTGTTCCGAATTCATAAAAGATTACTTTTTAATTATTATGTTTATTAATTCATCTTATTTCGATTCATGAGTTAATAAAGTATTGTGAACATAAAGAATCCGTTCACATAACGATTTAAATTTTGCATACAATATTAATTTGTCATAATTTCTTTTATCTGATATTTATGGTGAAATATGGATATACATAAATTTTATGATTGCAATATTATATTTTAAATTATTGCATCTATACTTATGTATATCATAAAGTGTTATTTTGATCAGACATAACATGAAAATTAAATAATCATAATTGTTGTAAGATTATTTAAATCTAGACGCTAAGTTAAATTAATTTATTATTTTGATTAATTAGGTGCAAGCCAAAGCGGCCCTAACTAAAGAATAATAAATTAATTTACTTTAAAGTAGCGTTCTTTTGGATAATTTTCATGTTAATTATACGGCACTAAGTCAAATTAATTTATTATTTCAACTGTTCAGGTGCAAGCCAAAGCGGCCTCGTTCAGAAGAAATAGTGAATTAATCGCTTTAAAGAAGTGCACGTAAAAATTGCACCATATTAATTTTGTTTAGTATGATTCTAGACATGAAGGTATATGGGTGGTGTAGGATGGTAATTTTCTTGTAACTCGTTTGGAGAAATTTGCCTGGCCAAAGCTGACGATTTCTTCATATGGGAAATTTGAAATTATCACGATCTACAGAAAGTCTAAATTAATTTCTGATAAAGAAATTACATATTTATGCTCGTAACTCTGCTCCCAAAGGAGGGGTTATGATGTCATATAAAGTATATGCATAAAGAAAGAAAGAAAAATATTTATGCTCATAATTCTGTTCCCAAAGGAGGTGTTGTGATGTCATATAAATTATATTTTTCTAATTTTGGTGTGGAATACTATAATGTGGTTTCTTATTAATAAAGACATGCATTTTATTTTTCAGCTATGACTTCATCCTTTGTTCCTATTGGTGATTCTGTTCTTATGCTTAATGGTTCTAATTACTCGGAGTGGAAAGAACAGATTATGCTTACATTAGGGTGTATGGATCTCGATTTGGCTCTAAGAGAGGAAAAACCTCTTCCTCTTACAGATCAAAGTACGCCAATCCAAACAGCATCTTTGGAAAAGTGGGAGCGCTCTAATCGACTTACTTTGATGTTGATGAAGGCGCGTGTCGGTAAAAACATTCGAAACTCAATTCCGGAATGTAAGGCAGCCCGCGATTTCTTAAATGCTGTGGAGCAACAGTTTGTAAGCTCCAGTAAAATTCCGGCGAGTACCCTAATGAATAAACTGTCTTCCATGAAGTACTCCGGAAAAGGCTCGATTCGCGAGCACATTATGGAAATGCGAGATATTGCAGCGCAGCTCACTGCACTTGAAGTAACCATCTCTGATTCATTCTTAGTGCACTTTATTTTGAACTCCTTACCATCTGAATATGGACCATTTCAGATCTCTTATAACACACATAAGGATAAATGGTCAATCAATGAATTGTTGACTATGTGTGTGCAAGAGGAAGGCAGATTGATACAAGAAAAACAAAATACAGTTCACCTTGTTTCTCATAAGGGACAAATAAAGCGTACTAAGAATGGTAAAGGCAAGAATGACTCAAAAAGGAGAACATGGAAGTCATGTCTGGTTCACAAAGCCAATCAAGTAATTGGACTCCCAAGTGCTTCTTTTGCAAGAAAAAGGGTCATATAAAGAAAGACCGTCTAAAGTATCAGAAATGGCTCCAGAAGAAAGGTAAGTTTCTGGTTTTGATGCATGAGTTGCATTTAGTCTCTGTTCCATCTAATACTTGGTGGATTGACTCTGGTGCCACATGCCATGTGGCGAATTCCGTGCATGGATTTCTAAACCGCAGAAAACCCAATAAAGATGAAGCCACTATCTATACTGCTGAAGGAAATCCAACTAAAGTTAAATTTGTAGGAACATTTAGATTAGTTCTTTCTGGTGGTTACGTTTTGGATCTAAGTGATACGTTTTATGTTCCAAATTTTTCAAAGAATTTAATTTCTATTTTGAAACTTGTTGGTTTGGGATATAGTTTCAATTTTGATAATAAAGTTTTTTCGTTATCCTACAAATCTGAGATAGTTGGCTCTGATGTTTTGAAAAATAATCTATATAAAGTATCTTTAGATCATTCGTATAGTGAAATCCTTCTTACCATGCACGGAAATATTGGATCAAAACGTGGCATTAATAATGAAAAGTCATCCATGTTATGGCATAGGAGGTTGGGACACATATCGAAACAGAGAGAAGGAATTTTGGATGATCTTGACTTCTCTGATTTTGGAACGTGTGTGGACTGCATAAAGGGAAAGCAGACCAAAACCTCCTCTAAAGGTGCCAAAAGGTGTGATGGAACATTAGAGCTGATTCATACGGATATATGCGGACCTCTCCCTCTTACGTTTACTGGCCATAAATATTTTATCACATTTACTGATGACTACTCTCGATATGGCTATCTTTACTTGCTTAAAGAGAAATCTGAAGCATTAGATGCCTTTAAGGCATATAAGGCTGAAGTAGAGAATCAACTCGAGAGAAAGATAAAAGTGGTCAGATCAGATAGGGGTGGTGAATATTTTGGTAGACAGACAGATAAAGGCCAAATTCCTGGGCCTTTCGCTAGGTTTCTAGAGCAGTGCGGGATTGTTCCACAGTACACCATGCCAGGCACACCTGAGCAGAATGGTGTTGCTGAAAGAAGGAATCGCACATTAATTGATATGCTCAGGAGTATGATCAGTAATTCTACCCTTCCGATATCATTGTGGGGTGAGGCGCTCAAAACTGCCATATATATTCTTAATCGGGTCCCTACTAAGGCTGTCACTAAGACTCCTTTTGAGCTTTGGACAGGTAGGAAACCTAGTTTAAGACATTTTCATACATGGGGTTGTCAAGCTGAGGCCAAATTGTATGACCCACAAATAAAGAAATTGGATCCTCGAACCATTTCAGGATATTTTATTGGTTATTCAGAAAGGTCCAAAGGGTATAAGTTTTACTGTCCATCACTTCCTATAAAGATTGCAGAAACTAAAACAGCACGGTTTATTGAGGATGAAACAGTTAGTGGGAGCTCTGAACCTCGATTCGTTGAATTTGATGAAATTCAAGAGCATTTAGATTCTGTACAGAATATACCCATTATTGTTCCTAATAATTTGATGGTTCCAGTTCCAGTAGAACAACAAGTTATTTTGGAACCACAAAGTGAAGGTGAACCTATCATTGATAATCCACATCGAGATTTACAAGTGGATGATCAGATAGATTTAAGAAGATCCTCAAGACAGAGAAGACCGGCTATGTTTAGCGATTATATTGTCTATCTTTATGAAAATGGTCAGAACCTTGATGATCCTCTTAGTTTTTCCGAAGCCATAAATAGCAGTAATGCAACAGAATGGTACAATGCCATGAAAGATGAGATCGAATCCATGAACCACAATAAGGTATGGGATCTTGTTGAGTTACCTATAGGAGTTAAACCTGTAGGATGCAAGTGGGTTTATAAAATCAAATGGGACTCCAAAGGTAACATAGAGAAATACAAGGCCCGTCTTGTGGCAAAAGGGTTTACTCAGAAAGAAGGCATTGATTATAAAGAGACTTTCTCTCCGGTATCGAGAAATGAATCTTTTCGTGTGATTATGGCTCTGGTTGCTCATTACGATCTTGAGCTATACCAGATGGATGTAAAAACTGCCTTTTTAAATGGAGATCTTCATGAAGAGGTATATATGAGTCAACCTGAAGGATTCTCGCAAAAAGAAAAGGAGCACTTGGTATGCAAATTAAAGAAATCAATATATGGACTAAAACATGCCTCCCGACAATGGTACTTAAAGTTTAAACAAACCATTTTAACCTTTGGTTTTAAAAAAAAACATTGTTGATCAATGTATATATCTGAAGGTTAGTGGGAGTAAAATAATTTTCTTAGTCCTTTATGTTGATGATATTTTGCTTGCCAGTAATGATCTCGGACTATTGCATGACACTAAAGAATTTCTTTTCCAAAATTTTGAAATGAAAGATTTAGGTGAGGCCTCATATGTTCTTGGTATTGAAATTAAAAGAGATAGACATAAAGGTTTACTCGGTCTATCTCAAAACGCCTACATAAAGAAAGTTTTGGAAAGTTTTGAAATGCATAATTGTAAACCGAGTGTTGCTCCCGTTCAGAAAGGGGATAAGCTTAATGCTTTTCAGTGTCCCAAGAACCAATTAGAAATTGAACATATGAAAACCATACCATATGCCTCTGCAGTTGGTAGTCTTATGTATGCACAGACGTGCACACGTCCGGATATTGCTTTTGCCGTTGGATTGCTTGGCAGGTATCAAAGTAATCCAGGTATGGACCATTGGAAGGCTGCTAAGAAAGTTATGAGGTATTTGAAGGGTACTTTGGATCATATGCTGATATACAGGAGATCAGATCATTTGGAGCTGATCGGATATTCAGACTCTGATTTTGCGGGATGCCCAGATACCAGAAAGTCTACAACTGGGTATATTTTTCTACTTGCTGGTGGAGCGATTTCATGGAAGAGCAGCAAACAAAGTATTACTGCTCCTTCGACCATGGCTGCAGAGTACATTGCATGTTATGAGACCACGTCACAGGCTATTTGGCTTATGAATTTTATCACAGACTTAAAGATTGTGGACTCCATTACTCGTCCAATAAAGATTTTCTGTGATAGTTCAGCTGCTTTTTCCTTTGCCAATAACAACAAGATTACGACGGGGTGTAAACACTTGGACACTAAGTATCTTGTTGTGAGAGAAAAGATAAATGAAGGATATGTTAGAATTGAATACATCAGTACCAAGTGTATGGTTGCAGACCCAATGACCAAGGGGCTAGCACCTGGGTCATATAAAGATCATGTTTGTAGCATGGGTCTAATGAGTTCTTTTGATGTATAAGATTATGACATTATTTTTATCTTTTTTCAATAAAGTTACTGTTACGGAATTTGAGTTGGCGTATTTCGTGAATTCGGTTAAGTCTTGAAGATTGAAGATAAAGAAGGTTGGATCATATAACTCAATCTCATGAAAGAAGAATTCAAAAGGATCATGTATGTTTAACTAATTATCTTTGGTGATCCGAATACTTCTTATAGTGTAGAAACACTTGGATGAATTTTTAATTGAATAAAAATAAAAAACTGGACATGGGACATGTTCAGGATCCGGATCAGACATTCCAATCCGGATCCCGAAGGGTGTTTGTTCATACGCAAATTCAATCCGGATCGTAGCCTCCTTTGATCCGGATCCCGAACACTGGTTTTACCATGATTTATGAACGATCCGGATCAGGCTTTTCAATCCGAATCCCGAACGTTGGTGTTTGGTGAAATTGTATGAACGATCCGGATCAGGCACTTCGATCCGGATCCCGAACCTTTGTTTTTCTGGAAACTGTCTGTCTCGCTACTGCAATCCGGATCGCCGAAGTCCGATCCGGATCGCCGTCCTGAAAAATTCCAGAAAATGTTAGTTTTTTATTCTTATCCTCTTCCAATGGTTTCTAACCTATATATAGACCATTTAATTCATCTTTTAGGGTAACGACGAAAATGGAATAAAATACGACCGAAATAGAAAAATCCACAAATAGAGAAGAAAGGAAATACTGGATTCAATTCTATGTTTCATCATCTATTTTATTAATTTGGTTCTAGGTTTTCCAAACTCAGATTGTGAGTAGAATCAAATTAATGAATACTTAGATGGTATTTCCGATCTATTTCTAATCTAAGTATTCGGCGGATCATCACCACCCAAAAACAACGATTTCCCCAAAATCGGCGCGTGGACTCGCGTGGCCTTGTGGATTCAAGGTGCTACCACTCTCGTGGATTCGGAGCGAGGTACGTTCATGGATTCGAAGCGTGCTACTGGGTGAAGACCGTGGATTCGGTCGGACGTCGTGGAGTCGACGTTGGACGTCGTGGATTCGGCGTTGGACGCAGATCGTGGATTCGAGAAGCGTTGCGGAGCGAGCGAAGAAGATCAACTAGGAGCGTATGGAAAAAGGTTGAGTCGTCTGTGAGTACGGTATATCACCTTTGTACGTGTTATAATTCTAGTGGATTTCACCGTGTTATCGGTCCCGTGGTTTTTTACTCCGGTTTGGAGTTTTCCACGTAAAAATCTCTGCGTGTTATTTATTTTTCCGCATTGGGTTTTATATCGCAAAGATTTTTAAGTGTTTATTGTTTACACCTATTCACCCCCCTCTAGGTATTTTTTTTCCCTATTTAGATCCAATTATACATAACCCAAAAGTTACAATTTTGATGCAGCTGTATTGGACCGTTTAATAGACATAAAGCTTTGTCTGTTAACGAATGGACATATAGTTTTAGTTCATTCATAAAGTTGTGCCATATAAAGTGCTTGGCTAGAAGATGAAGATGATATGGTAATTATGGAAGGAAAATTTCAATATATAGAGGTGGACCGCCATAGTTCCTATCATTGTAGTCTTTTAGTTTGAGTTAAGGATCAAGTGAGTTCTAAGGTATTTGACCATAAAGTTTTCAATAATGCGCAATAAAGCTTGGAGTATAGAAATCCGTTCATGAAATATAATTAATATAAGCCAAGTGGGAGATTGTTAGGATTTTCATATATGTGGCCTAATTAATTATATTTAAATTTGGATTTACTATAGATAAGGTCAATCCTAAAAGATATAGAATTACTTGATATGGTATATCTTATCCCTTTCCCATCCATTTAAATTAAATAGAATCCTAATCAGACTTTGATGGGAAGTCGATCTGGAATCTATATAAAGGGGTACTGGTCCTGCCACCTACTCATGTGCATTCTGGTAAGATTATCTATTAAATTCACACCATACGGAAGAGTGCCTGAGAAAGGAGGAGAAACCAGATTACCTAGTTCGGTCGGTACGGTTTAGTATTGCAACCGAATTTCTTGCTTCCGCTGTTTAATCAAGAATTTCTTCTGATGGCGCTGTGTAAGTTTTTTACAGTTTTATTTATGATCCTGAATATTGGTATGTATTCGATTTTATTTTATACCATATAAATTCCATCAGAGAAAATATACAGATCGGCAAAGACTTTGAAGGAATTATAGTTGCCTCATTGTGCTCTGGTCAAAATACCAACCAGAACAATCCTCAGAGATAGACCGCGAGTAAGAAGACCCCATAATCCAACCTTCTTCACATCCTGAAAAGTTAAAAAAAAATTTAAAAAAATCGCAGGTTGCAATAATTAAAAATTTCTAGAAAACTCATATGTATTATAAATCGAAAAAATATTAGACAAAAATTTATTATAAAATTCATTCATAAAGCTTGACACCAATTTCAATTACATCCATAGATTTTCAATTTTAATAAATTTTATCCTTAACTTTTATTTATCTGTAAATTTATCATCTGGGAAAAAAAAAGAAGACCTTCAGTATCATTGTAAGAGTTTTCTTGCAGAGCATCAGTTTTCCCTCCATTAGTATCTTCCCCTCTTCCACGGCATCTGGTAGTGTCGTGGAGGCGGGGGAGGTGAGGGTGCGAAGGTGGTGGTGCCGCGGAGGCATTGGCGGGATAGGTGAGGGTGCAGTAGTGGAGGATCTTGTTAGAGTAGGAGAGGTACGACAAACGATAGGTCGGAAGTACAAACGATAAGAAAGAGGGTTATGAATAGATGACAGCGTGAGATGAAAGAGAGGGCGATGGGTGGGAAGCAGAAACGTTGAGAGAGAGGGTTACAAAGAGATGAGGGAGATGAATATGAAAAGACAGACATTTTCTTATTGAGTAGTTGACATGTAGACTAATTAGATGACACAGAGGGTTATGAAGAGATGAGGGAGAGGAATACGAATAGACAGACGTTTTCTTGTTGAGTAGTTGACACGTAGACTAATTAGATGACAAAGAGGGTTATGAAGAGATAAGGGAGAAGAATACGAAAGGATGGACATTTTCATAAAAATAAGAAAATATATGACAGGTAGGTCCTACACCTCTAAACTCAAATTAAGACATAGTTGACACGTGTACTCGCTACAATGCCTAGAGAACTAAAAGAGAGCCAAAGTGGTCGAAGACAAAGTTGTAGGGATTAATCTACAATTATTGCAACTAATAAGAAAATAGAAAGACCTCTCTCTCTCTCTCTCTCTCTCTCTCTCTCTCTCTCTTTCTCCTTCTCACCTCCACCGTTGGTCATCGCTGGCGACCCCCTCTGCCGGTAGAAAGGCCAGTCTGAGCTCTTCCTCCCCCCTCTCTCTAGCTCTCTCTCTTTCTCTCCCTCAATTCCTCCTCTTTCTCTAGAGTTGGTCGTCGATCCCATCTCCAATCCGCAGCTGCCATTGGTTTGCCCGTCTCCGACAACCCCCACTGGCCATACCCTGCCATCCCCAGCCCTTCTCGACCCTAGGACTTTGACAGGTGCTCGAGTTGTTGGAGTCGCGGCCTAAACATTTGGATTTGCCGCCTTCAGCCTCCCAAGGTTCGTGTGACCCCCTCCGACCCTACTCTGTCACCTCCAACCCTCCTCGAGCTCAATTTTTGAGCCGGAGCCTAGGTTGAGGAAGTGCAATGGTAAGATTTTACGTATGATAAAAATGCAGTGAAAAAAGAAAATCAAACAAAACTTAATTTCAAAAACTTGAGATCAAATCTCAAAAATCATGCAAAATATGATCCATTATATATTTAAGATTAAAAGAGAAAAAAGGAATATATGATCTTCACCTTTGTGTGGGCGGATCAATACCGTAATCTGATGGTGGAATTTGATTCTCTTGTAACTGCGTACGTGTCTGGCCTCTACATGTATCCATATGAGGTAGCTGATCCAAGTCCTTACCGGGATGCTAGCTTTTTTGTAGAGAATGTCATGTCTTTCTTCTAATGGATCTTTAGAAAAGAAGAAGATGAGAAAAGGGGAAACGGTTAGGGTGTTGGGGCCAAAAAGTGGCTGCAAGCGATCGGCCTATGGGAGTGACCCTCAGAGATGCCGAATGCGTCGCGTGCCAACAGATCAAGCGATCGGGCCGAGGAATGATCCGCTCGGCCGGGTTCTCCTCTGGTAATTCTCGCGGTCGTTTGGCTTATAATAGCTTAATCGGATTTAGGGAGGTAGAGAGGGATTGCTAGTTTCGACTTAGAGTAGCCGAACCGAGTGAAAGAGACAAAGAGATATGGCTACGGAGCCAATTGTAACTTTATCACAAGAAAGACAAAGATAATAATATGGCTAATGGGCCGATTATAACTTTATCACAAGAAAGACAAGGATAATAATATGGCTAATGGGTCGATTATAACTTTATATTAGTTGAGAAAGGAATATGAGGAAAAAGGTAGGGATAGAAGTTAGAATTAAGCCTACTCTTAGGAAAGTAGTAAAGGAAAGCGATAAATGTTAAGTTAACCTACTCCTAGATATGAAGAAGCTGGGGTGGTACTGGGCTTACGAGGTTGCCGGACCCCTTTTTCTTTGTTGGTTCGCTTATTTATACAGTTTTTAACCAAGGTGTATAACCGCCGATTTAGAAACTAACGTAAACAAAGGGGAATTACCGTGAATTTCTCAACCACCTCCTTTTGAGTCGATTATCCTCAATAGGATAGTGGTTGTTTTCCGTCTAGGTTCATCCCCTGATAGTTGTGCCGAAGCATGATCTTCGGCGTTTTTCTATGCTGGACACTGCTTGCCGCTTCAGAGTCTGTTGCGAGATTCGCGCCTGAATCTCGCCCTCATTCCTTTCAAGATCTTTCTTTTTGTAGCTTTGAGCAGCTGAGAATTGATCTTGACTTCGCCTCTTCCGTCGCTTTACTAAGGCGGTCTATACCTGTCTTCGGCCGAGAGATGGTCCTGGATGAGACGATAATCTCCCTGTTGACCGCTTCTCTTGTCAGCTGATTTTTCTATTGGCTGGTGCCTTCAACCGATGACGTGCGCCTCATACTGTATTGTCACGCGCCTAAGACCGGTCCGAAATAAGATGTGGATCTTTCCTTCTTCGTCTTAAGCAACCGAAAGTTGATTCCGATTCTGCCTGTTTCGTCGTCCGATCGGGGTTGTTCGATGTCTGGTGGTAGCCGAAGTTAGTTCTAGACGAGGCATTGGTCCTCTTCGTCGGCTGCTTCTCATATCGGCTGATACTCTTAGCCGATAGCCTATGGCGCGTGCCGCATTCTTGCGTGACTGAGATCGGCTTGGATCAAGACGCAGATCTCTCTTCCTTTATCGGCTAATGTCTTCGGCCGATGACATGCGTCGCGCGCTGTTCTCTTCCGCGATCGAGACCGGTCTCAATCGAGACGCGAGTCCCTCTTTCCTGATTCAAACCCCTGTCGGCTGATACCTTTAGCCGATGATAAACGCCACGTGTCACTCTCTCAAGTGGCGAAAAATCTGATCTCAACAATGCCTCGGCAATCACCTGATGTGTCGTTCGGGTGATTGTCGAATTCAAGTCGAAGCTTGGTACATGTGATGACGTCCAGCGATTATCCTCATAACTTGGCAAGAGAATTGTTCACTGCCCGTGGGATTCGCGAACGAGTGCCAACCTTCCTTGGTTTTCGGCGTATTTGTCATTCGTCGTTCCTCCATTAAATGCTGCTGTTTTTCGAATGGCGACTATCATCATTTTGCTCCTTCTCATCGGCCTACAAAAAGGCCATTAGTTTGCACACTGCAAGAAATTTAACATACAACGGCATTATTTATAGCAATATTTATTTAAGTATTGATAAATATAAAATTTATTAACATTTATAAAAAAATGTTACTAAATATGATATTTATTGACATTTATAAATTATTATTGATAAATAAAAATATGTAGCAATATTTATTTTTAAATGCCGGTAAACGATAATTAAATTAACGGCATATGTTTGTTAATGCCTCTAACAACATTTAATTATCAACATTTATAATTAAATATTGGTAAAAAAATTAAATCTACATTTATACGAAAACAACGTGAGTTCTAATATTTTTTCCCTCTCTCGCCTCAAACATCCGTCTCATCGTTTAGGGTTTAGTTTTTTCTATTCCGCCTCAAACATTCGCCTCATCCTTTAGGATTAAGTTTTTTCCCTCTATCTCAAACATCTGCCTCATCCTTCAGGATTTAGTTTTTTCCGTCCCGTTTCAAATATCTGGCTCATCCTTTATGGTTTAATTCGATCATCTTCCTCCTTAATTAAGGTTTGTAGGTAATAATTTGAAACCCTATTTTTTTTATTCTGTTTGTTTTTTTTTATATTTATATTTCTTTAATCTAAGGTGTGCCTCATAGAATTATTATTTTTTTTTTATGAATTTTATTTTTTTTAAGTTCTAAATTGTAAAGAAATTTTATAATCGATAGTATTGGAATATCCTGGCTAAATCTAAAAAATTGGAAGTTTTTTGGATATTTTTTATTTATTCAATGGGATAGAAGATAGAGACGTGAACATACTAGAAGATAGAGACATTCCGTCTCATCCTATAGGCACATCTAATCTAATAGACAGTGCGCAAGTAAACTCGAATTGTAATTTATATTTATAATGAGAAAAATCATCTAATCATATATATATATATATATATATATATATATATATATATATATATATATATATATATCGGGTTGAAGCCCTAACAAGGGCTACTATGTGCAGCCCCAAAAGGCTGCACTATACAACCCATTGTGGGGCGCCTAATGCGGTCACGGCGGCGGTGGAGCCTTCCTCCAAATGCCGGTTCCAATAGGACCGGTCAGCGCCACCACTTACGTAATCCAATCGGCGAAAAAAAAATATATTATTATTATTATTATTTTAAATGAAAAAAAAATAAACGAAATTTTAAAGAAACGAAAATACAACAAAGGGTTTGGCTCCGATATCCTATGTAAAACCAAATAAAACTTTAGATCGTACATTCTGCCATGATTTTCAATTTCCTAAACTTGATTGTCGACGACGGTTCTTCCTTTTAATTCGTCCTTGTGCGCAATCTGCAAAAAGCAAAAAGTTTCCTGTCTATTTCCTTATCCCCGTAGATGGAGCCGTCACAGAAAAATTAGATTAGGGTTAGACTGGAACTCCCGTTATGTCATATATATATATATATATATATATATATAACCTAATGTAATGATATTTTAATCACGTCCGTCCATCAAGGATATGTCCAGATACATCCTAACCGATTGGATTGACTGTATCTTTAAAGATCACCTTGAATAAATTACGTAGGTGACATCCAACATCTTCATCTTCTTCTTTTTCTTGTTGTATGTTATTGTTATTGTTGCTTCCACATTGTGAAGAAACAACATACGGTGAAATAATGTTCAGACCTTTGCACTGCTGCCACACCAACGGTTCTGTTGCACCTCTGGATGAACCCTTCGGTGCGCGGGGGTGTGTTGCTGACTGTCGTGATGATGCTCCCCACAAATTTTTGCCGTTGTGTGATGAGGGTGAGGGCGTGAACAAGAAGGGTGAGGGCACTGGGGGCTCCTCTCCACTCCCAAGTAGGGTGGCAAAGGCGGAGGCCGAGGCAAACCGAAGGCGACGATGAAAGATTATAGAGTCACTCCGCCTCCACCACCGCACAAGACGGCAGTAGAGACGAAGAGGACAGAAAAGGAGACAGGGATAGAGAAGGAAATATGGAAGAGGTTCTACAATGTCAAGGCGCATGACGGCGTTGGGGCAGTAGAGGAGGAGGAGCTAGCGGGAAGACGAACGAGCGAGGGAGGAGAGAAAAAGTGAAATAAGAAAAAATTAATTAGTTTACTAAAAAAATTAGATCAAATCTATAAAATCTAATAAAATTGACCATATTTACGAAAACACGAAACCAATAATTTTTTTTAATGCAAAGAGGCAAAAATAAATGGGCAATGCTACATGTACACCCCGAAAGGGGTGTACATCCTACACCCCATCCATCCAATGGGTGTGCGTTTTTTTTTTTTTTTTTTTTTTTTTTTTTTTTTTTTTTTTTTTTTTTTTTTTTTTTTTTGTAAAACTTCAAAGCTAATGAAGATTTTGCGTGATCAAGCCAAAAAAAAAAAAAAGGAAAAAAAAGAAAAAAAAGGAAAAAAAAAAAAGGGTTCAAGGAGCTTAAAAAACAATAAAGCAGTCCAAGACTGACGCGGCGAGCCGGGTCCGGACCATACTTACCAGTGCTGACATCTCTCCTATAAAGCCTCCTATAAAGCTTAAGAGAGAAGCGACAAAAATACTGAGATAGAGATAACGATTCTCTCATGTTGATAAGCATCTTGACCAGGCTAATATTAAACTGGAAAAAATAGTATGGACACAACAACAAGAAATTGTTGCCTGGATCAAATCCATCTGTGAACCTTATAATTAATTTAATTTAAAATTTCAATATATTACTTTGGATTTTTTAATATTTTTTTTTTAATAACCCTCTAAACTTTTAAAATTTACAAAATGATCCTGTAAAAAAATTATTTATAAAACTAATTCTACTTTCGCCAGCAGGGCGTCACGGTGGAGTATCTAAAGACGCTGAATGATTCAGTGCCTTTGCAAATATACTGAAAGCGGTAAACCATTCACCGGCTTCAACGTATACACTGAGAGTTTAGCCAATTTTCTCCAAATTATTTTAAAAATAGAATTTTTTTCGGGCCCCAAATTATTTTAAAAAACGGAGATTTCTTCGGATCCTAAATTATTTTAAAAAGTGATTTTTGTTGAACCCCAAATCAAAATAAAATAACGAAAATTTCTTCGGACCCCAAATCATTTTAAAAACGGAGATTTCTCCAGATCCCAAATTATTTTTAAAATGAGATTTCTTCGGATTCTAAATCAAAATAAAATAGTGAAAATTTCTTTGGACCGTAAATCATTTTTAAAACAGAAATTTCTTCGAATCCTAAATTATTTTAAAATTGAGATGATCTAGCCTCCGTGGCGTTCTGCTGACAAAAGCAGGATTAGTTTTACAAATAATATTTTTACAGAATCATTTTGCACAATTTAAAAATTTTAAGAATTATTTCAAAAAAAAAAGTCCCCTTACTTGTACATAAATAAAAGGAATAATTTTATGGAGTCCTTAGTCCTCACTTACATATAAGAATTTCATGGATATCTCTAAAAAGGTTAAAATATTGCACACGTCCTTTTAAATTGTTTGGTATTATTTTTTCATTTTATTTTTCTAAATACATTAACCTAAAAAAAATAATTATTTTTAAGTTTTTATTTATTCTTTATCAAACATAAACTTTGAATATAAGAATTGTGAGTGACGTCTATATTTATATTAATATTTAATTGAAAAATTACTAGCAAATTTTTACTTTTTTTTTTTTTTTTTTTTTTTTTTTTTTGGTTTAGCGGATTCAAATTTAATTAATCCCTTTCTGACTTAGCATATTTTTATTTTAGTGTACTCTAATATTTTGCCCTTGTGTAGTTTTATTTTTACTTTACTACACATAATTGTGGCAAAGTGGATAACTTAATAATAATAATAAATATATTTATGCCTCAGTATGGCAACCGATATAAGGGGGATAAATAAGGGGGTTATACCTTTTTTATACTCAAACAACATTTAAGTGTGGGGGAACAGCTGTTCTCCCCATACTAGATTATTCCGGTATAAGAGTAGAACAGCTGTTCCACCCATAGGTGGAATAGCTGTTCCACCTGTTGCTTATTATTATTTTTTTTTTAATTAAAATTTTTTAAATTATAAGATATTTAAATTTATAAAATTTTAAATTTTTTTATTTTATTTTATAAATTTTAATCCCTTTTATTATTTTTATTCCTCTTTAACTTACAGAACATAATTTTTTTTTATTCCGGTACAACCTTTATACTCAATCAAATAAAAAATTACTATAATTCTTGTTTGTACCTGAACTTAATTATTCTGTAGTTTATAGATTATTTTAATTTACTATTCTGTCTAATGGCTGGTACTCGTAATGAAAAAAATATTAGTAATATCATATTTTACAAACTACATGGCGGGTAAATAAAATTGCGCTGATTCATTAACATTTTTTTATTTACTTAAAATAAAAAACTTAAGTATTAAAATTATATTTTTATTTATTAAAAATTTAAAATTTGTTGAATATTATATTGTGTGTTTTATTTGTGCTAATTTTAGTTCATATTTTATATATGTATACTGAGTCCAACTTATTGTATTTTTAGAAGCACGGAGGTATCGATGCTATCAAGTTGTTTTTAATACTATAATTTTTGAATCCACGATTAATTCCGTTAGGCTTGATTCAGAATATTGAAGGGCCTAAAAAATAAAATGACTCCGTTAGATTTGATTTTGATACTGAAATTTTCTATATCATTAAATATGCAAACGACTCACCACGATTACTAAAATTATTAATTTTGAATCCCTTCGATCATTAGATAAATAATATCAAAAAATTATATATATTTTTTAAATACTTTAAGTACTTTAGATCAAATCTAGCGAAACAAATTATCAACTCGAAAATTCTAATATAAAAAATAATTTAATAGTACAGAAGCTACCGTACTTCTAAAAGCATACAAGTCTAGCTCAGCGTATACTAGTATATAATATTATCCAAGTATAAATCTGACTCATATATAAATTGGAATCCATTTTAAACGGATATAGTAATAAAAAATTAGCATCCCCAAAAAAAATATATACGAATATAATTTTATCAAAAATCCAACCCTTTTCAATCTTTTATATCGCTACTTATGTCACATACACTATAGACAATTGGTCTAATTTTATATAATTTAATATACTAATTAGGCTCCATTTAGTTTGACAATAATAAATATTAAAATAAATTTTTTTTTCTGGAATAATTTATTATTTTAGAATAATAAAAAATAAAAATAAAATTATGTTTAGCTTGTAATGGTGTTATTTTTAGAAATAACTGAAATGGTGTTCGGTTAATTTTATGAAATAATTAAAAAGATAGGTAAAATATAAAATATAATTTAATACAAAATTTTGTTATAAAAATAATTTATTATAATATTTAAATATAAATAATATGTATTAATATATAATTACTAATTTTATAATAAAAAAATTATTATAATATATAATAAATAATATCTATATAATTTAATTTATAATTTTAATAAAATTTAGAATTAAATTTTGAAATAGCAAGAGTAACTCTCTCTAATCAAATGCGACTATTTAAAAATTATATATAAAAATAAAAAGGATTAATTACATACGGCTCTCTGTAAATATATCGAGTAGCAGATATATTCCTACAAAGTTTAAATTTTCATATTTATTCCTTAAAAAATCCAACGTTATTCATATATATTCATACCGTCTATCTCTGTTAGAAAAATCTAGTTAATCATAGGTTAAATATTTAATCTTGGTTAGTTAGTGAGGTAAATTTACTTTTTTACCTTTTTAGATATTACAGTTGAAATTTTTGAATAAATATTTTTGAAAAGACAAAATTATCATTTCATATATAATTTGTTAAAAAATAAACAGTGAAATAATAATAATAAATTATAGGAATATATATGAATAACTTAAGATTTTTAAAAAGATAAATATGAAAAATTGAATATTATATAAATATATTTGCTATTCGATATGTTTATATGAAGTCGTATGTAATTAATTCAAATAAAAAATTAAAGACTATATCAGGTAATTCATTTATTTTTTTTCATATAGAAATTTTTAGAGGGAATTTTCTATATACCCCAAAAAATTTTTCTGTTTTCAGATTTACCCCTCTTATGGAGCTGTTATCTGTGTGAAATTACCATTTTGCCCTTTCAAATATATCCTTCTATCATAACCAACTTGTCTTATGTACTCTTAAAATATTTTGGTAGATAGGGACAAAATAGGTATATCTGATAGTTTTCAACTCCGATTATTATTTAACCCTAGTTTAACCCTAGTTAACTTAACAAAAAAAAACGGTAAGAATATTTTTAATAACGGTGGAACGTATGAGGGGTATATTGAAAAGAAAAAAATAAGAGAAATAAATCAGATATTTTTTCAGATTTTAGAGGTACACAGGTAATTATCCCAAATTTTTATATTTAAGAAAAAGAATAAAAAAGAGAGGTGGGCCATGTGATGGCGGGCCAGGGGACAACACGAGGGAGTGGCGCTGTGCGCTGCTAGCTCTCTCTCTCTCTATCTCGTTGTGTGCTCGCACACGCTCGTAGGTAAAGGCGGTTTCGAAGGGAAGATAAAATAAAAAGTAAAAATCTTCTCCGCCGACGCCCAAAAAAAAAAAACGAAGAGTCGACTTTCTGCTCGTATCGTATCCGTGCACGAGAAGGCAGACAGCCCACCAAATCTTCGCAAAGAAGACCGCCTTCGCACTTCTTCTTCTTCTTCTTTTTTATTCTACTCATCTACCTCAACTAGAAGTTTTTGCTCATAATAGGATATACCGGTATTTTGTTTTATTTATTTTTATTTATTTTTCCTTTTTTTCCGAGATTTAGTACGTTTGGGATTTCACAAATTTCTTTTTTTTTTCTAAAAAAATATTTTTGGATTCGAAAATTAGTATTGAAGGATTTGACTCAGATGCCAAAAACCGAAAAAAAAAAAAAAGTGATTTGCAATTGAGGATTTTTGAAGGATACTCACTTGATGTGCAGGAGGAGGAGGAGGAGGATGTCGATTAATGGAGATTATTTTGACGATGATGATGATGTCGTCGACTACTTGGTCGGGGACGGCGACGACGCCGGATTTGCGGTGGAGGATGAGATGGGCGGAGAGATCTTTGACGGGGGCAGAGGTGGGGGTGGTGCAGATGATGAGTATGCTCTGGTTGGTTTCATTTCCCTTTTCGGCAAACCTACTCCGCCAAAATGTTCTTCCGTGTTGAAATTTGAATTCTATGCGATTAATCGTCTGCTAGATGGATTTCCAGGTTCTTGCTATTGCGCATTCACTAATTGCAATGCGGCGAATTGATCCAGAAAAGTCATTGCTGAATTTCTATTTTTCGTTTGGCAAACAAAATCTGCATAGAATTTGAGCTTAAATAAATGTATTACGGCAGTTGAATTGTGTTCTTCGTCAGTCGATCTAACAATGTCGTGCGGCATTATTTTAAAGCTGCTTGCTTGCTACTACCTGTTTTCGGAAGTAGGTAATGGTGACAAATTGCTATAATTGCGTGCAGCTCACCAGAAGGACGGATACATCAGCGGCAGAAGCCAGGAGAGGGAAGGATATCCAAGGCATCCCTTGGGAGACATTACAAATATCGAGGCAGAGTTATAGACAGACTCGTATAGAGCTGTACAAGAACTACGAGAACGTTCCGTCGTCTGGAGAGCTTATGGAGAAGGTTTCATTCAGTAACATTTTATACTGATTGTTGGGTTGATTATCGCTTTTATGTGTTCTCGGTTAATCCAGCGTTCTTTTGTTCTATGTAGAAATGCAAGCAGGTGGAGAAAGGTGGCAATTATTACGAGTTCCTGTACAATTCAAGGATGGTGAAACCCATTATTCTTCATTTTCAGGTCTCTGTGAAACTTTTTATTTGTTTGTGATCTACATGTGCTAAATGGTCAAGTAATTAACTCTTTTTTTCTTTTTTTTTTTTGTTGGGTGCAAAATTTCATTATCCATCAGTCACTTTGCTAAGTTGGAGATTTACTGTGCTTGTTGCCCTGATTTCTTTATTCTCTAAAATTGTTTCAGAGTTTTGTGGATATTGCCTTAGTTTGCTTTTTCTCTTTGATTTCTACAATATATGGAGAAAGCTTCATTGGTAGCCAAATCGATCTCCTTATAAGGCCGTTGAATTAATTTATTGGTTACGGTAAATAATTCGTACTATTAAACTAGTCAATTGTCATTAAAGAAACTTACTATATTTTTTGTAATGGTAAAAAATCTTTACTACAAAACAAGCCATTAAAGAAAACTTCTGTTTTTTTTTTTGTTTTTTCATGAAGACCTTATGATGGGTTTCTGGTTTTCCCATGGAGCCTAATAAGGCGAAAAATTACCCTTAGGTCTCAGTCTTCTTAATTTCAAACTAAACATCAAATAGGACTCGTATTAAACAATTGAACTAGAATATGTAGTCAAACCTTTTTTTTTTCCCCTTGTCTTGTAGAGAGCATAAAAAGATCAAGGGTAACGAAAGGGGCGGCATTATATTTTCATTTTCAAAGTTAATCAATGAGTTCAAGCATACATGATTGCTTAATGCAACTCAAAAGTTAAAGAGGTCTTCTAAGGTTATAGCTTAAATTTTAAAGTGCTTTGATAGCTTTATTCTAAATGGTATGACATTATTAACTTTATTTTGGGGGATTCTTTCAACATGAACTGAGCATATATGTTATGCCTTTTAGGGCTTTCGGAAATGCATGCCATGAAAAGTTGCTGAAGTATAAACAACAAGATTTTTAAAGTTAGGAAGCATAAACTTACAGTTTCTAATGCCTGAAATGTAACAAGATCTAATTAGCTAATTCTGATCTTTTTTCTTATATTATATTGAAGAGTTCAGGTATCCTTGCCTTATTATTTTTGACTGCCTTTTGTTGCCGGTCGTATTGTCCTTCCTACGTACATTGGTTGAATCATTATGTTGGACAAGTAGAGATGACGTTGGCAAATCTTTCTTTCTCATCACCAAGTTGAGAAACAAAGTAGGAGGAACTTAGTTGGTAACTAAGTTTTTCAAGGTCTGTTATTAATAACAACTATTTGGAGGGGCATGGTGTTGTTGGTTAGATTTATAATTCATGTAATAGCTTGCTTATATACTCTGGCTGATGAATGAGGAAAGTGAACTAAGTTTTTCAAGGTCTGTTATTAATAACAACTTAGTTGGTAACTAAGTTGGCAACTTAGTTGGTAACTAAGTTTTTCAAGGTCTGTTATTAATAACAACTATTTGGAGGGGCATGATGTTGTTGGTTAGATTTATAATTCATGTAATAGCTTGCTTATATACTCTGGCTGATGAATGAGGAAAGTGAACTTCCTCCGTGTGAAGCGTAAGGTAGATCTATACGAGAGGAAAAGAATTTGAAATCTTTCCATGATTATGAGCAAGATATTGCAATTGCACACAAGAGATCATCTGGAACTATTGGTGTTAAGAGGCTGAACGTTGCTAACATGAGTACATGACATCAACAGTAACAGTGTGGCATGAAAAATTAAACAACCATTATACTTGCTGCATGCCAATGCAGATAGCTTATGTGTTGCCCAACATGGACATAGATTTACGAAGAATATGTAAGTCATCTACTAGTGCTTGTCATTTTCTCACCTAAGAAGATCTATGTACTTCGCACTTCACTGAGAGCAATTCAAGCCGAACCTGAACAAAGAGCTTGTAAGAAATTTGTTAAAAAGAGCTTGGAACCCACAACAAGCTATTCTTGCAATGAAAAACTACAACTATGGGGATTGGTCGAAAGACTAGGGTAAAGAGTCTCAAGTTATTATAGGATGATTACATTGGAAGACTTACCTTTAATGCTTTCAACATCCTCTTATAACTTGATCTATAGGATGGTACTAATATTTTATCGGATTCAAATTGTATGCTTAACATATTAGTTTAAACTGTCAAATTGGCCAACCAGTTGAACTATTGCCTGGTGCAGCTGCTTAACCTTCCTAGATTAATTTTCATGTCTATTTAATTATTTATGGGGAAAACCATGAATTTAAGAAATTTTACTTGCTCTATTCTATAATGTCCTATTAGCATGAAATTCGAATTGGAGACTGATGAGTTTTGTGTGGAATACTGGTAGTTCTGTTTGAAATCTTAGTTTTCAGCTTTAGTTTCTATATGGTTTGGTAATGAATATGGAAGGTATGCTTGTTTTCCTTATTAATTGTAATGATTTTTCTTTGTTACTTATGTGAATTCTATTACTATGCCAGAAACTGATTATTTATTTCTTCTGTAGCTAAGGAACTTGGTATGGGCAACCTCAAAGCATAATGTATATTTTATGTCGAATTCCTCGGTTGTTCATTGGTCATCACTATCTCGCAGTATGTCAGAAATTCTTGATTTTTCGAGGCACGTGGCTCCTACGGAGGTTTTCCCTTTATCTCTTTTCTTTAGTTATTCATTACTTGTTTGATTATTCATTAATTTCCTTTTCTTCCCCTTTAGTTTTTTCTTTTTTCAAATCTGTTTACTTTGTAATAGTATTACTTACAGCTTTGTTGGGTTTGCAGAAACATCCTGGGAGTTTGGCAGAAGGATTTACAGGAACCCAATTAAGTACCCTTGCCGTCAAGGATGGTTTGTTGGTAGCTGGTGGTTTCCAAGGAGAACTAATTTGTAAGGTAAGATTATTGAACTGTTGATGCAATGTTGAATTGCGCCCATGATGCATGTGCGTTAAAATCTAAGCATATCAAGATTGAGAGTGCCAAAAATGTTTTATTACATGATGTCACCAAATTTATGTAATGTTTTCTCTGAATTTTGATACAATTTTTTGTAGTTAATGAATATATCATTCAGGGTGCATAGATGCAGCATTACTTCACGTCAAAGATTTGATTTTAGTGTTATCTTTTTGTGTCCAGAAGTTAAGTCCAATCCTAGATAGTTCAAACTTCAAACGATCGAATTTTCTTTCTTAATCACTGTACAACTTTCTTTCAGCAATTTTGGGCGTAACTAACTGTATAACTTGAACAATCTATCTATTTCCAATTTGATCTGATCCATTCGTTTCTAGTGCTATTCACTCCATCCTAAGCATTTCTTCTCTTCTTTATATAGTTATATACAAACCATTCTACTGCTAAATAGTGTGCATAATCATCAGTGTGCCAGATATACCCATTCTTGACAACAACAATCACTAAAATATTTCTATATATTTCTGTATAAGCTTTAATTACATCCATCAAGTATCGACTTTTATGCTTTTGCAAGTGATCGAATATGCTCTGTAGCTTTTATGATGGTTTGCTCAGTTCTGTTATAGGCAGTTTGTCGTAAACCGACTAATTGGCGCTTACGATGGTAGAAGAAGTTGAGGAGATTGTTTCATTAGTGCTCTAGTATGACTCAAATAAGTTGCTGTTTTAAATAACTCCACATAATAACAATAGCTACTGGAGAATTTCTTGGTTGATGTCTATCTTTGTCGTGTTATGATCTTTCTTTTAGAATAGGTTACAGTAACTAGTATACTCTTCTTCATTACTTGCAGAACTGTTGTTAGAGAACATTTCTCGACAGCAATAGCACTTTGTACAATTATTCCAACTTTGCTGCTTACTGGAAATCATTATGCATCTTTATTAATTGGACTTGCCTTAAATTCCTGATGCAGCTATTGGATCGACCAGGTGTTAGCTTCTGTACGAGGACAACGTTTGATGACAATGCTATCACCAATGCTATAGACATATACAATGCTTTGAGGTACAAAACAGTTTCACCCTGGCTGTCAAAAAGATGGGCCCTTTCACAAAGCTAACTCGTTCAAAATAATCTATCGCAGTGGCAATATCCGCTTTATGGTATCCAATAATGATTTTTGTGTGCGCGAGTTCGATGTAGAAAGGTTTCAGCAATTGAATCACTTTCATTTCCCGTGGTCAGTGAATGTGAGTTCTTTGCTTTTTCAAGCTTTGATAGTAAAATTCTTGTGGCTCTTTACACAGTAATAGCAGAGTGGCATTTACCAATCTTTGACCTGATGAAGTATTTTGGTTCTTTTTTTACTTCGAGTCTTGCTGTCATTGCTGATTATGTGCAATTTCTTTTTGTGGTTTCGGTTTTTGTTTCACGGCAGCACACATCCATAAGCCCAGACAGAAAGCTTGTTACAGTGGTGGGAGATGATCGCGAAGGATTGCTTGTGGATGCCGGAAATGGAAAGGTACTTGTTCCCTTGCCCTTCCAAAGTTTCAGTTTCTTTCCCTTGACGGCTAATTTGATGCTTTACCCATCCTACAAACTTAAATTATGATAGCTAAGTGTTCATTTGCCATTGCTTATTATTATTATTATTATTTTTTATGTCAAATTTATTTGTTGAAGTTCTGTGTTATTGAAGGTGTGTAGTGATGAGCTATTCTTGTTTTTCTTGGTTATTTGGGTGAATGGGTTGGAAGCAAGTCAGATAGTGACTAAAGCATATTTTTGAACATCTTTTGTCTTGCTGGTATTAAGATGGATACAAATGTTAAATTTAGGGTTAATTGCATACGGCTCCCTGCAAACATATCGAATAGCAGATATATTCCTACAAAGTTTAACTTTTCATATTTATCCCTTCAAAAGTCCAACGTTATTCATATATATCCCTACCGTCTATCTCTGTTAGAAAAATCTAGTTAACCATAGGTTAAATACTTAATCTTGATTAGTTAGTGAGATAAATTTATCTTTTTATCCTTCCAGATATTTCTGCAGAAACATTTTTGAAAGGGCAAAATTGTCATTTCACATATAATCTGTTAAAAAATAAACAGTGAACTAACGATAATAAACCGGAGGGATATATATGAATAAAGTTGGACTTTTGAAGGGATAAATATGAAAAGTTGAACTTTGTAGGGATATATCTGCTATTCGATATGTTTGCAGGGAGTCGTATGCAATTAATCCTTAAATTTATATAAGTTTTCAATTCCTTATTTGCTTAATTCGGACAAAGATACAAGTTGAAACTCGGATATTTCCTTAGTTGCTTTATATGCATTTAAGTATGATTGAGAAGAACAAAAGAACAAACCGATCAGACATAACAAAAAACATTCAGAAGCATAGAGATAGAATCCGGATTCAATAAAGGGTAGGGAAATCTAAACCGTCTCTGTCAGAATCAGAATTTGGAAGTTTGATTAGATGGATACTATTCAACACATTTCACTCCAATTGGTAGTTTGCAAACTCATCTTACAATAAATAATACTTAAAGCAAGAAAAGTGTACTACCATATATTTGTTTTCTGTTGTTAAACAGAATAAAAAACTTGTGATTTTACAAACAGTCTGTAATAGCAAAAATTTAGCAAGGGCATCCCTATTTTAGTATTTTTGCAAGGCTGTTGGGCTACACCATACCAACTCCGTACAAAAGGCACACTTCTGTATTGAATTTGATGTCTGCACCTATGTTGGTTTGTCATCCCTTTTTCCCATCAATCACATGGTACTGGAGGAAACCAAAAGCTGAAAGAATAAACAACGTCGAACATCCACCTAATCTTATATGCAAAAGGCTTTGTGTCGAATTCTAAAACCAATTATCTCTATGATGCACAGGCTATCTCGACACTTGTAGGGCATCTCGACTATTCATTTGCTTCAGCGTGGCATCCAGATGGCCTCAGTTTTGCCACCGGGAATCAAGATAAAACCTGCCGTGTTTGGGATGTGCGGAACCTATCGTCTTCGCTGGCTGTCCTAAAGGGCAACTTGGGTGCAATCCGGTCCATCCGCTACTCAACCGATGGACGGTTCATGTTCTTCGCGGAGCCTGCTGACTTTGTTCACATCTACGACACGGCCGCCAACTACAATAAAAGGCAAGAGCTGGACTTCTTTGGCGAGATTTCGGGAGTATCTCTGAGTCCAGACGACGAGTCGCTCTTTGTTGGAGTGTGGGATCGGGTATATGCCAGCTTGCTTCAATATAAAAGGCGGCATGCGTATGATTATCTCGACTTTTAAACTCTAAACATACTTATCTTTCATAGAGAAGCTGCAAATGCTATTGGACATTTGTGTCTGCATTCTATTAGTTACCAAGCGGTGTGCTGTGTATATTTGGTTGAGAAATTTGGTAGGGGAATATAGATGATTTTGTACAGGAATAAAGGAAGGTTTAGTTATAGACTGAAAATCACCTTTGCAAATGCTATACAGGTGGAGTAGGTGACTAGGAAATTCTCTGTTTGTTGTTGCTGGTTCTGCATGTAGTTAATTTAATTTTTAATTTCCATATCAAGTGTTTTGATCTTAAAGGAAAGCTCGGGCTAATCGAGTTTTGGTATGTTATGTGTGTAAGTATTTACCAAGGATTAAAATGTAGTGGCACGGGAATATGTTGGCACATGCATGTTTGCGTACCGACACATGCGTGTGGACTTCACACAACCTCCTAAAGTTACACTTTGATGATTTTATTTTAATATTTTTGGGTTTAATAAAATTTTATAATGTTATTATAAAAGTTTTAGAATAATAATTATAAATTTTTTTTTTTTATTGATTTGTCTTGATATAATGTCAATAATAACTTATTAGTAAATAGCTCAACGTAGTACTTTTCTTTATATGTGAAATAAAATATAAAAAAATTATTTTTTTAAAATTTTTTATTCTTTATATATAAAATAAAATATAATTATACTTTATAGAAAAAATTATTTTTTTTTAAATTTTTATGAAAATTTATAAAATTCATTCGTATTGATTTAATAAAAGATCGGATAATAACTAGACTAATTAAATATAGAACCGCAAGTGTGTTGATAGGTTTTTTTCTTATTTTCAATTTTTTTTAAAGTATTTATGAAAAATTGAATAAAATTATTTTTTCTAATTTTTTTTTAAAAATTGTTAAATCTATTCATGAATAATAAATTATAGCATGAATAAATTACGCAAGTTTATGATAAAAATCGATTAACTTTTTTTTTGATTTATCTTTTATTTTTTAAAATTTTAAAAATTATAAAATATAAATCAGAGAAAATTATTTTTTTAAAATTTTTGTGCAAAATTTGTAAGATTCATCCAATAAAATTATTTTTTAAAAAATTTAAATAAAAAAAATTTGTGAGATTTATTTATATAAATTTAATAATAAACGATATGACATATACATTAAGAAAATTTAAATATCAATGACTTTTATTTAGTTTTTAATTTTATTAGAATTTTTATATTTCTAAATCTAATCATAAAATTTAAAAGTTAAAGAATATTTAAAATCTTGCACAAAATACTAAATCCATTCAAAAAAATTAAAAATGGACCATATAATGACTAAATCAAGTAAATATATTTTTAATTTTTTATAAATTATTAATAAAAAATTATATAATTTTATATTTTTTCACAAAATGAATTTTATAAGTTAAATATATTTTTAAATGTACGAAAAAAAATTAGTTGTAAATTTCTTAACTTACTAATAAGTAGATTTTTGATTTTACTAATTTTTTACGTTTTCCTTTAAGATCGAAGTGATCAAAAAATAATAAAAGATTGAAAGAAAAAATTTAAAAAAAATTATGAGAGAAAAATAGGAGGTAAAAATATAACGAAGGAAAAAACGGGAAAGAGACGTGAGAGAAAAGAAAAGAGAATAAAATGGTAAAAGTGAAGAGAATAAAAGAGAAAAGAGAAGGATAATGGTCTATGAGAGAAACCACACAAAAAAAAAGATCGAAGTAAAAAAAAAAGTTAAAAACACTGTGTATTTGTGTGGGCACGCACTGACACGTGCAGTGATACCCTATAGGTATTATTCTGTTTCGTTCGATATTCAAAAAATATCGCGACACAGAATGGTCAAAAGAGACTCCAAGTACCGTGCCCCTAATTGGTGGAACGAAAAAAAAACATAATTCCTTGGTATTTACATAATTTGGTGTTGGATGAAGTGTTAAATCCTTTGATTGATGTATCTTCAGAATTTGATAGCTTTCATAGCTATTGGTTGTCTATGAAGTTAGATCATTACTATTGCTGCATTTTAAGTTCTTTGGGGATGCATTCATCAAATCCTTTACGAAAAAGGATCTTATATTTGATTTGATCTTATATTTGATTGAGGTATCTAAAGAATTTTATAGCTTTCATAGTTGTTGGTTGTCTTTGAAGTTCGATCATTACTATTTGCTGCATTTTAAGTTCTTTGGGGATGTTACGGATTGTGCTATGCTGAAATTTCACGAACTTCTCACTATCTTAGTTAGTTAATTCGCGTATTATTCGCGAATTATTCGCGAATTATTGAGAATCCGAATTAAACGGTCCGTTCCCGAATTTTTCCAAAAATTCGGATTAATTCGAATTTTTTTTTTCAAAAATTATTATTCGCGAATAATTCGCGAATTCCGAATATTTTCCCCAAAAATTTAGAATTATTTCTTTTTTGAATTTCAAAAGTTAAACCCAATTTTTTTTTTAACCAAGAGTCCAAGACTCTGGTGCACAGTTACCCAATACCCACTGCATTAACCATTGCCCATTGGGTGAAACAACTTTACACTTTATACAATTTTCCTTTCCAAGAAAAAAAAAAAAATTATAGAGAATCATCACTTACACTTTACAGTTTCCTTTTCCAAGAAAAAAAATAAAATAAAATAAAAATTACTGTTCACAGAATCACCACTTCACTTTCACCCCTGACCCCACAGCATAGCCTATTTATTTTATTTTGTATCTATTTATTTTTATATTTTTAAAAATTATAACTGATTATGCTTATAGTATAAATCTAGAAAAAAAAATTAATTTAATAGCCGAATTTTTGATCCCGAATTTTTAATTGGTGAACGTATAATTTCCGTATAAATCACGTATCCGAATAATTATCGAGTCCGTTTTTTTACCGAATTTTTCAACGAATTTAAAAATCATGATACAAATTTTATCCGTATTATATCCGAACCGAATTTCCGAATCCGAATTAACTAACTATGCTCACTATTCCTTCAGTACAGTGTCTCTATTGTGGCACTTTAAATAGGTTGGCTTGTTTGTTTTTTCAAGTTTGGGACGCGGGGGGGGGGGGGGAATCATGATACAAATTTTATCCGTATTATATCCGAACCGAATTTCCGAATCCGAATTAACTAACTATGCTCACTATTCCTTCAGTACAGTGTCTCTATTGTGGCACTTTAATAGGTTGGCTTGTTTGTTTTTTCAAGTTTGGGACGCGGGGGGGGGGGGGGGGGGGGGGGGGCTTTTTTGGTTATCAGGTCGCTATATTTGTAGTCGATCAATGGACGCTAAGTAAACAAAAAATAATCTCATTTAGGTATTAATCGGATACACTACAAGTCTTCCTCCTTTTCTTTATGGAGCTCCTTTTAAGTGCTTTTGTCTTCCTCCAGACTTGCTAGGAGATGGAGCCTAGAAATCCCAACAATGTGTTGGTTTAAAGGGGCCAGCATCCTGCTTTGTGGTGAGAGCCAATGTTGGCTGAGTCACGTTCGAAATGGTGTGATGCTGGGCTAGACCAAGTCATGTTCGAGGCTAGTTGGGCTGACTCACAATTGAGACCCGTAGGCACTGTGTCTGTACACTTTAAGTATATTGGTTGCATATTTCTAATAGCTGGAGATTTTTGGATTATTGGTTAAAGTCAATGATCCGACAAGTGGTATAAGAGCCAGAGGTTACGTATGGTGCCCTGGCTTTTGCTAAATTAGCGAAGTGCGGTTAAGTCACCTTGAACATATTTAAAAATATGATTGAAATGAGTTAGATCAAGTTTGGTTCGAAATAAAATGCATTCGAATCAAAATTGTGTCGAAAATAGGTGAGAAAAACTCAGTCTGGAGCTTCTGGGCTGTTTCGGGCGCCCCAGACATGGTATGGACGCCCGGCCGTACAATTCGGGCCCTCGGCGGACATCCGGGTCTGTACTTCCGAACTTTCAACCCGAGAGCTGGGTTTTGGTGTGCGAGATCTTTTGGACACCCGGCATGTCCTACAGGTGTAGGGGAGGGCGCTCGGATCCGTATTTGCGGATCCGAAACCCGAGAGCAGCCATTTTGTGCGCACGAAGTTTCGGACGCCCCATTCGTCCTGCGGGCGCCCTAGAAGCTTTGCGGGAGTGCAATCGTGTGTTTTGCACTCTTGGAATAGGGCTGCAGGCACCCGAATCACGCGGTGACTAACATCGGCAGGTAGGGATTTGAGAATTTTTTGGGGGCAAAAAAGATATTTCATCCTCTATTCCAGCCGCACACTTTCCTAACAAAACCCATCTAAAACCCCTCTCTCTCTCCCTCACATTTGCCCTCTCTCTCTCCCCCTCACATGTGCCTTCTCTCTCCCTCATATTTGCCCTTTCTCTCTATATATTTTCTCCCAGAGAAGAAGAAGAAGAAACAGAAGAGCAAAGAAAGGAGCAGCATAGGGAGATACCCTATTAAGGCCGGGGTTTGATCTCTGAAACAGCAAAAAAAATAAAAGGAGCTCTAGAAAAAGCTTTAGGATGAGAAGAAGAAGGCTTTTTTCATCATTTTTTTTGCTTTGAAGCTTGAGAGAGGTATGTAGGCAATTTTTACTTAATGGTTAAAAGAGTGTTGGGTCGAAAAGGTCGCGTCGGGATCGGCCCATGGGTTGACCCTCTGATGCGAATGCGCTGCGTGTCAATAAGGGATCAAGCGATCGAGCTGAGGTGGGATCTAGTCGGCCTGGTTCTTCTCAATCAACTCTCGCGAGTGTTCGGCCTAGATCAGCCGAACCGGAGTTGAGAGATAGACAGAGTTCGATCTAGAGAAGCCGAACTGGGAGTCGGATACAGAGATTTGACACGGCTAAGGAGCCGATTAGAAATTTGTATTGATTGGAAAATGATTACAAGAGTAACAGGGAGTTGATTATAATTAAGTATACTCCTAGGAAGTGATGTAGATGCAGGTATGAAAGGTTATCTAGGAAAGCAGTAAATACATGTATTGAAAGGTATGAAATAGTAGGAGTGGTCCTGGCTTATGAGATTGCAGGACCCTTTTTTCTTCGATGGTTCGATTATTTATATATTTACGAACCATGTATATAACCGCCAATTTTGGTAATCGGCGTGATCTAAGGGGAGTTATCGTAAATTTCTCAACTATTTCCTTTTGAGTCGATTCTCCTCAATAGGATATTAGTTGTTTTCCGTCTAGGTTTATCCCCTAATCGACGCGCCGAAACGTGATTTTTGGCACTTTTCAATGCTGGACGCCGCTTGCCATTCCGGAGTCAGTTACGAGATTCGTGTCCAAATCTCGTACTATTTCCTTTCAGGATCTTTTCTTCTGCGGCTCGAGCAGCCGAGAGTTGACCCCGATTTCGCCTTTTTCGTCATTTGACTGAGGCGGTCTGATATTTGCCTTCGGCCGAGGTCAGTCCTCTAGATGAGCCGATACCCTTCGATGGCCGTTTCTCCTATCAGCTGATGCTTTTAGCCGATGACGTGAGTCACGTGTCGCACTCTCACATAACCGAGGCCAATCTTGGTCCAGACGCGGGTCCCTCTCTGCTGAGATGAAATGCGATGAATCATTAGAAGCGGTAAATGGTTCACTGCTTTTGATAGTGGTTAATAATTCACTGTTTTTGACAGCGGTGAATGATTTACTACTTTTAATAACAGTATATAATTTACTGCTTTTAATAGTAGTAAATGATTTACTGCTTTTAATAGCGGTGAATAATTTGCGACGTTTTTATAATTTTTAATCGCTTTTAGAAAAGACTGAATTTTCTTTTAAAAGTGATGAGTGATTCACTACGTATATAAATATGGTGAATCATTTACCGTTTATATCTATATTTTATAATTTTATTTTATAAAGGCCTATTTTTAAAATTATAAAATTATATAGAATTATTTATAAAAATAATTCCCTTCAAAAAGCAACCGAGCATAACTCATTTTACGACAATATTTTACTACAAATATGTGAATGAGAAAAAACATAGAAAAGAAGGATCCTTATTAAAAAATACAATCCATCAACAGCCTATTAACCTGTACCTGAACTGGTAAATTCATCACATGATATATTCAGTAATAATTAATTTTCTTTCCCACATAAGTTACGGCCACCACTTAAAACCATACCTAAAAAGGAACGAACACATAACTAAGTGGAAAGAATAAACACATAACAAAGGGAAGAACCTGAACCATTCCACCTGCACCAGATTCGCACCAGTAATTCACATCAATGTTCTTCATTGTCCTGTGGTTGCAAAGCTCGGCCTTTTGTAAACATCCATCAGCAAAAGCATATTCAGATGATGCTAATGCTTGATGAGAAATTACGTGGCTGAAATTTGTAAACCCTAAACCCTAAACCCTAAATCCTAAACTTGTAATACCTCAATAGTCCCACATCGGATGAAAAAAAATTTTTGATTGAATATATGAGACCATACATGCTAGTAATAATAACTGGACTTAAACATTTTAGGTTGTAGTGTGGGTCCAACGAGTCAGACCATTGCAAATGGTATTAGAGGCGAATACCAGCCGGAAGTGTGAGAGCTAAGTACTATGCGAAGCTTGGACCCGACGAGGACCAGCCGGAAGTGCGAGAGCTAAATGCTATGCGGAGCTTGGACTGGACGAGGACGTCAGGATATAAATGAGGGGAATTTGTAACACCCCAATAGCCCCACATCGAATGAGAAAAAGAACCCAAAAAAAGTTCTAATTGGATATATAAGACCATACGCGCTAGTAATAATGCCCCTCTGTTGGTAGATATATAAGACCATACGCGCTAGTAATAATGCCCCTATGTTGCCACCAATAAAACCAGTAATGTTGCTCGATGTTCTTAACACTAAATTAAACCACCAAAAGATTGCATTATTGAGTCAAGGATAGCATCTTTCACGATTCTTTATTTTCTCCTCTGCTCTCCTCTAACACTAAAGAGCATAAACAATGGAAAAATAAACCTCCTGCTACAGCATCACCCTCATGCGTGCAAATTAGATCCCTCTCTCAAATATAATGACTCCCCATTGCTCAGCTCACAGAGATCCTGAACACGATGATCGTTGATTCCTTTGCTAAGATATGCTTTGATCATGGTACTGTAGGTTACCTTGTCCGGCGTGCACCCCCACGTCTTCATCATCTCCAGCACTTCCCGCATCTCTGCCAAGCACCCCACCTTCCCATATGCATCCACCAAACAGTTGAAGAACACGGTATCTAGCATCACGTCCGAGTTCTCAATAAACCTCACTACCGATTTTATCTTTTCGACAGCCCCTGCCCTTCCATACGCTTTAACGAGCGAGCAAAGGGTAACACAGTTGGGTTTGATCTTTTCGGACTTCATCAACCTAAAGATGTATTCCATCTGTTTGAAGTCCCCCGCTTTCCCAAACGCATCGATGACCAGGTTGTAAGTAACAACCGTCCATGAATAGTAGTATTTCTGCATGTATTCCATCACAGCACCCATTTTCTGGTACATTTTTGATTTGCCATATGAATCAAGGAGTATGTTGAAGGTCTTGATGTCAGGGGAGATGCCAGAGTTCTGGAACTTGTCGTAGCACTTTTCCATAGTCTCGATCTGGCCGCTGCTGCCAAAGGCTCGGAGGGTGGCGTTCATCGTCCACACGTCGGGCTCGCACCCATGATTGGAGAGCATCTTCATGAGTGTTGATTCCATGTCTGCAAACCTTTTATTTTTAACGAAAAATAAAGAGATTAACAAAAATGGAATATATGAATGCCTTCTCATACTTAAAACCGTTATGAACTTGCTAAAGTAACAGACTAAGGGTGTCTACAACAGTTGTGCAACTATATTACTATCAGAAAAAAAAAAATGAGTTTCTAAATGCTCAATGGTTGAACAAACAGCCGGACCAGAAATTTCCAGTGGACAAGCCAAGTCCTGAGACATGTTATCTGAGTATTATCATTATTTGTGACACGCATCACCAAATGGTCAACCTGTGATCCGTAAATTATTGGGCACCTTTCTGTAGAATGGTGAAGGAAACTGGTTTTGGGTAGAATATAATGGATCACCAGCTAAGCCACCAATTTCAAAAATACCAAAAATCAAAGTGAATTTATATGGGAGAGAGTGAGAAGAATCAGAAATCTTCAGTTTATGGATGCAAATTATGCATGAGTTATAGTGGTCAATACAGGTAATTTCAGTGACAGGTAAAAACAAAAGGTCTATTGATGCATGATAAAGAGACCCAAGAACATCAAAAAAAAAAAATTGTTATTACCTGCCTGCTTTTCCATAAGCATCAATCAGGGTATTGTATGTGATGGTGTTTGGCTTTATAGCTTGACTCTCCATATCAGCCAACAATATGTGTACTTTGTCGAATGCAAAGACTTGCAAGCATGACTTTATAAGAATGGAATAGGTCTGGACATCAGGTTCGCAGCCATCAGTGATCTTCATCTTGTCAAGCAAACAGAATGCTTTGTCGAAGAGGCCACTCCGACTGTAGGCTGAAACAAGGGCTGTGTAGGATTCATGGTTTATGATACAACCTTCATCAACCATTGCTTGGAAAAGTTCATGAGCTTTCTCAGGCTGCTTGCATTTTCCTAGCATAACAATGAGTTTGATGTACATGCCAGCATTGGGCCTGTACCAAAGCTGTTCCCGCAGTAGTTCAAACACCTGACTCAAATGACAAGAACATTGCGTTCAGCAAGAAAAAGCAGGTTTATAGAAAAACTTGATCATAAAGATGTTATCAACGAGCTGGTTTAATGCTATAATAGTGAACATCAAGGAAAGAATTCATAGGACAAACATAGCAGTTGATGGATGTCAAGTTTTGTTGGTGGATGAATTGGAACAGGTTGGTCGGATATGGCCATACTTCCATATATTGCAACACCCTTATCCAAAAAGACAGACAAAAGAAAGAAAATTTTTCTGTAAGTTTATGCATACAAAAAACTGTGCCTATGCACCCGCTCAAGCGGCTCTTATATACCTTTACCTCTATACCTACTTCTAAACATTACAATAATTGATGTATCCATTTATGTATAAATGTACAATGCCTTTAGTAGATCCATAATGTATCACTACAATAATACTAGATTATTTGGGGAATTGGCATACGCATCCTTGGTAAAGACTATAATTGCATGTTTTAAGATTATCGTATATTATCCTCCTAATTTCAAAAACACACACATTAACCATATTGCTTGACTAGCATGAGTTGACAACTACCATTGCAATGCTTTCTAATCTAAATAACATCCTACGAGTCCAAATATATCCCCATAGAATATCTTAAATATCAGATTTCCTCCTTAGCTATGTTTTGTCACTCGGGTTGCCTTAACTGAACCCTAAACCACTTCACCCCGACACAACAACACCAAAGAACCATTTATAGAGATATATTAGAAAGAGTACCACAGCCATTCAGAAAATCGTCAAATTTTATTGGTCAACTGATCACAGTCAAACAGGAGGAGATATGCTGAGCTTTTAAATTAAGTGAGACATATATGAAAGAAACTTGAAGGGACAAAAACAAATATTTTTATAATTTTGCAGGAACGGGTACATGAATCATCCAATTGACTACTATTGACTAAATTAGATGACATTCTAATCTATTTTTGTCTAAATTAAGATCCGTTCATCCTCGCTTCACCTATGCTCACACATGTACTGGTATTTTTCCATCCATGCAAAGAGCATCACTCATCCATCTCACTATGCTTAAATCCGCAAGGCAAGCCCATAGGATGGATCTGCCCTAAAACTAGGCTAAGGACTACTTGATTAGGCATGAATTTACGTTGACCATACATTTAAATCCTGCAACACTACTAACTACAACAGAAATAATTGTGTATCATACGACATATAACTACAACATGGCATGGTGTATTTTCCCCACTTTGTAATAGACTATATGTATTTATTTTACTGTATATATGTATAATGCATTGTATTACATAATAGAGTACTTATAATGCTTCATCTCTTCAAGCGCGTGGCTCTTATATTATGCTACCATCTCAATATGTTCGAATTTTAACTTATATCATTGGCAAATTTGTAACCAAACAAGGAACCAGCATGTAATCAGCTCAATATATGAACAGCGAAGATGATTCAATAACTCCTGCACCATAGAGGTTTCTAACTGTAGCAAAAACATTCACATGAGCATAGGTGATGGATGAGAAAAGGTTTACACAGCCTAGAATCATTTTACCATGGTCTTTAAAATTTCTTTAAAAAAATTTAGAAAGAGTACATTAAATCTATCAAATCCATCAGTGACAGTTACTTGGTCAAAATATAGTAAATGGTTGTCAAAACAGTTTAATCAATCAGTGAATTGAGCATTATTGGTAAACCATTTTCATGGCCAAATTCGAACTGTCAATAAGGTGGAGCAATAGAGGTTTTGGTGGCTTACTAGAATGCTAGATTTTGCATAACTGTGACAGTTGATTGGTTGGACTTTAAAAGACTCTCTTTAAGGACGGACTGATCATGACAGTAGAATGATCAACCTCTTTGCTCTGACAACCTCTTTGATCATAGTGATTTGATCCAAGAATTTCTTGAATTAAGAACTTAACCTTCCATCCCTATTTGGTGTCATGCGCCTAAGCTTTCACATGAACAGCAGAGGAGAGATCTAGATAACACAAAGGGGGTGTTTTGGGTTGGTGTGGTTACAATTTGGCCATAAATTAAGTTTTATAGAGTGAAAGCATAAATTCCGCTATCAACTAGAATGATGTTGAAGAGATCTGCCACCTAGTTGTGGGCTCAATTCCTTGAAAACAAAAGATCTAAAGTTGTCTCTCTTTAAAACATTCAAAATGTAGCCCACAGCTAGGAGACAGATCTCCTCGGTGCTGTCGTTGTGCTCCCATTAAACTTGACTTATAAGCAAATTGCCGTTACGTCAATCCAAATGCCCCCTAATCCCTCTAGCCATATGCACCAAAGGTGAGAGATCACCTCATTTTTGGAGAGAACAACAGGAATTTTCTACACCATCTTCTACACCATCTCTTCGTTTTGTCTGTTTACATCTGTTCCCCAAACTCCTTTTTTCATGATCATCCATAAATTAACTGCCGCTGCATATTTTTTCTCTTGTATTTGTGTGTTTCTAGCAGATTCCAAAGGGGAACTAATGGTTATGAGCATCGAAACCCACTATTGGTAGGAGTATGACTGTAGGATGCGGCACGTTGGATCGTAGATGTGATTAGACTAAGAGCCCATCTGAGGTTGCTTTTTGCTTGTGCTTCTTGTGGGCAGATTGTGCATGGGGCTATACGAGAGCTTGTTTCTGTAACGAACCTCACATTTTGCTGATAGTGCATGAATGCCCACACCTATTTTTCTGCTGTGTGACTAGAGAAAGGAGAAACATATCTATCATTGCTTCCTCCCTAAACCTTGTTCCCTCAATATTGATGAGTGGCCCGCGAAACCAAACTGGATCTCAATCCTTCAGATGGGTGTTTTTGTTACGCTCTCATTACATTGGAGCGATTTTCAGTGTCCAACTGCTCTATTGCCTTACGTTCCATTGCAGTCTAATTACAAAATCAAGAACCGAATTGGTACAAGTTGATAGCAAGTAATTAATACGGAGCATTAAGCTAATCTGCTAATCCACATAGCAACTTAACTACTGAGAAGATAGCTGCGCACACTTGAGGCCTTACAAGACATTGATATCACTAACAGCCTTTTTTTTTTTTTCTTAACCATGCATAGTAGATCAATGGCCAACAATATTAAGGTATTGTTTGTTCCATGCATACTCGCCTGTATCTTGCACAGCTAATGTTCATATCGCCAATAGAATGTCCAGTTTTGGACTTAGAAGCCAACCGTTCACTATCTCGCCTTCCTCTATGAAGAGCACAGACTCAGGACCAAGGATTTAAGTGCCGTGGCACGGGGTCGTGCCGAAAACTTGCCGGCACGATACGGCACGGTGCGTGCCGAGCCGTGCCGATGAGTGACGGTCACAAAAAATACATACGTGCCGACACATAATGGCATGAAATATTTATTTTTTTTAGCAACAAAATTTTTTAATTGCTTATTATGTATCTTTATCAAATATTTTGAACTTTATTGAGAAAATTACTTAGTAAATTTAAGAAAAAAAGGTTTTGAACTATGCCATCGGCACGGGGGCTGTATCGTGCCGGTATCTTGTTCACACGGTACGGCACGGTGGATACGGCTCGTGCCGATGGATACTTAAATCCTTGCTCAGGACCGAGCGACTCGCGAGCGCACTACGCTTGCGGTTACGTGTTGCAGAACAGTCCTTAAGTTTAGAAAACACAATCTGTACATCTTCTAACCTCAGCCAAGAATCATCAAAGAATTCAAAAAATGAACAAAGCAATCAATAAATAAGGGAGGGCTGGCAGGGCCCAAACTAGAAACCACAAAATTCTAACTTAAACCTAAACCACTTGAAAAAATTCCCAGAAAATGATGATGCTGAGTATAAATAGCTTGAGCTTTCGGAGGACAAGAATAGTTTCACATAACTTAAGGTACTGAGCTTGAAACCCATGAGGCCCCTTTTCTCATCTATAGAAGGTCAATTTCTGACTGTTCTCTTCATTTCTCTCCTCAAATTTTGATCCAAAACGAGAGAAACTGTTCTCTCTCCAAACTTTCTATCCTATCCTTTTCTCTCAGTTCACACTAGCAAATCAAAATTAATTTAATAGATGAAAAGCACTTCTCATGGGCAAAATGACAAGCACAAAACAGGAATTCAATTTGTCGATGACCTTGAGAGCGGATTCCCAACGTAGGGCGGCGACGCGGTCGTGGAGAGCCTCGAGGACGGTGCGGGGGAGGAGCTTCCTGGAATTGGTGCCGCTGCGCTTCTTCTCGATGACGGCCTTGGTGGCCTCCCGCCGCAGCACCACGGAGATGGCCTTCCGCGACGCTATCCGGCGGTTCGCCTCCTCCCGCCGCTCCCTCGCCTCCCTCTCCCTCTCACCATCGCCGTCGGAACGAGGCTGCGCGGCTGCCGAGACTGCTGGGGCGGAAGGCAAGGACGAGGGCTTCGCCTGCGGTGGCTTCCTGCTCGGGTTATTTGCGGCGAGGGAGAATGAAGAGGGATGGGAGGGGAAGAAGGGTGTTGGGATTGGACTGATGTAGCTGCTGTGAGATGATGATGATGATGATGACGGCGATGGGATCGGTGGTGGGGAAGCTGCAGCAGCCATGGCTGTTCGCATGGGATGTGTTGCTTAATTGGTACATAAACGTAGGCATGCAAATCTAGCTCGCCCCCAACTTCGAAATAGGCACGAAAATGGGGATTTTTAAAAAATGACCCTGTCACTTTTCATATTTTGCAAAATGACCCTCTCAAAAAAAAATTTGTAAAACTAACCCTCCTTTTGCCACGTCGGCGCCACGTAGGGTAGATTGCGTGAAGGCGCTGAAGCGGGCAGCGCCTTCACAATATTCCTATGAAGGCGCTGAACCCCTCAGCGCCTTCATGCCATTGTTGAAGGCGCTGAACCCCTCAGCGCCTTCATAGGAATATTGTGAAGGCGCTGACGGCTTCAGCGCCTTCAGCGTACACATAAGGTGTCGAGGACTTGGGCATTTTTCGCCGCGAAAATTGACTAAGTCCGCAGTCCAAGCGAAAATTCCCTGTAGAGGCGCTGAGCTAATCAGCGTCTTTAGTGCACTGAAGGCGCTGAGTAGCTCAGCGCCTCTAGTGTAAAACATTAAACGCGCTGAATAGATCAGCGCCTTTAGTGTAAAACACTAAAGGCGCTAAGTGGCTCAGCGCCTTTAGTGTAAAACACTAAAGGCGCTGAGCGGTTCAGCGCCTTTAACTTAATGTTAAAGGCGCTGACTGGCTCAGCGCCTTTACCTGCAGCTGCTAACAATACTTAACATCACCTTAAAAAAATCCCAAATTTATACAACAAGTTCAAACATTGACAAATAACATTGAAAAAGTAAAAACTACATTCACAAACAGCAATTGATCAACCAACAATCATTTCATAGCATCAAAAAATAAAATTTAGAAAAATTGAGGCTTGAGTAACATCAAAAAATAAAATTTACAAAAATTGAACTCAAAAGCTCAATTTTGAGCACGTCCTCGCCCTCGACGTCCTCGCCCACGCCCACGTCCACGCCCTCGCCCTCGCCCTCGCCCACGGGGAACAGCAAGCTCGATGATAGGTATATCATCGAGAAGCTCGACTGCTGCTGACTGATCGAGCTCCTCGATGATACCACCCTCATTCTGTGACGCAATATGCTCGCGCTCCTGTGGCGATGATGATCTTGGACGACGGCGTGAATATGTCGATGCAAAAGATGTCCGTGAGACTGGCGGCGGGAGCGATGCTGACGTCGAAGGAAATGTCATCGGTGCCTGAATGGTAGGAGATGGAGATCGTGGCACCTGAAAGAGTGTAAATAATTTGTTAATATGAATTTGAAAACTTAATTTGAATTCTATGCTAAATGGTACCTGATGACTCGAAGTCGCTCCCTCATCGGAAGGTCGGGTTGCCTCTCTGGCCGTAGGTTCAGATGGTACATCCTGTAGTACCATCTGAATATTGCCGTCCATTTCTCTTAAAGTCTGAAGAATAGTATCAGTCGGCGGTGGGTTAATATGAATTTGAAAACTTAATTTGAATTCTATGCTAAATGGTACCTGATGACTCGAAGTCGCTCCCTCATCGGAAGGTCGGGTTGCCTCTCTGGCCGTAGGTTCAGATGGTACATCCTGTAGTACCATCTGAATATTGCCGCCCATTTCTCTTAAAGTCTGAAGAATAGTATCAGTCGGCGGTGGGTTAATATGAATTTGAAATCTTAATTTGAATTCTATGCTAAATGGTACCTGATGACTCGAGGTCGCTCCCTCATTTGAAGGTCGGGCTGCCTCTCTGGCCGTAGGTTCAGATGGTACATGCTGTAGTACCATCTGAATATCGCCGCTCATTTCTCTCAAAGTCCGAACAATAGTATCAGTCGGCGGTGGGTGCTGCCAAATCTGGTCGACAATGGTTTGAACATGTCGTAGTGTGTCGGCCTGCATTATAAATTAGAAATTAAAATTAAATTTATATGAGGAAAGTTGAATATAGTAAATTTATATATATAAATTTTAATACCAGTGATCTCTCGATATGTCCACGAGGGTGGAAAGTCAGCGGAGGACGCTGTACTGGATGAGAAATCCATCGTCGTGTAATGCTCCAGTACCACTCCATGTATATGGATGCCGCTTGCAGTGGGTCATCACCAGCAGCCGGGGCTTGATCAAAAATGTGATCAAGCCTCTCGGACCACCTCTCAATGTGGTCAGCATGAAATGCTATCCAGTCCTCATCCGCACGCCCACGTCCTGTGATGCGTGGGATGGACTCCACATTGACAGGTATATGCTGCAGAAGACCGAACTGCCGCATGACTCGGTCTGGCACGTGCATCTCCACGATATGAAAGCATATCAGGACTGTCCGTGCACGCCAGACCACTGAGCCATGCACACAGAAATCAGGTAATGTCTCTATATCCTGATCTGTGTAGGGCATCCATATTACCTGTTAATCGACAAAATGATTAGTTAATATAGAAGTGTTGAATAAAACATCTACATACTTAAAGTATTTAATAAAAGATCTACATACCTGCGCCTCTCGCTGCTGATCCAGCTCGTCTCTGTAGAACTCAATGTCACACGTCTTGACATTGGTTCCGTAACGCAGCCCTCCAGTGTTGCCCCATCTAGATTATAAAAAATATATATTAGTTGCATTTATAATTGAAATACAAAAATCTACTTTATGAAAAAAAATATCTTACCGGCAACCCAGGGGTCGATCGAGCATCTCGGGCTGATCTAGGATGCGCGTAGGTCGGCCGATGTGAAGATGGTCCCAAGACCAGATCTGTAAATTCACGCCAACAGGTTAAATGAATTAAACTAATATATATTACCAATATAAAGATAAATCTGAAATCCAAAAATCAGATTTTATACCTGCAATAGGGTAGCAAAGCAACAGCATTCGGCCTTCCCGTTGATCGCGGCATCTGCTAGTGCCCGATATATATATGCCAGTGTCGCAGCGCCCCACGCATAAGCGCCGCAGATAGCAAAGTCAGCTAAAAGTGGTAGCCACTTTAGATGAACTTTGTATCCGCTGGGGTTTGGCATCAGACTACCGCCGATCTGATATAGCATATAAGCACGCGCGGTAGCTGCGACTAATCCGGCGGGGGCATCCAGCGGTATATGATGAAAAGTTTGATATAACCAATCAAGTGAAACCTCAGGTCTCTTGAGTCCCTCAGGTGCCGCCCCCAATAACTCCATGCACAGAGCACGCCAATCCTGGAGGGTGGAACCAGAGACCGGTGCACCATGCACACGGAGACCCGAGATGACCGCCACATCCTGGAGTGTGACGGTCATCTCACCGTGGCGCAAATGGAAGGTCTGGGTCTCCGGTCTCCACCTCTCGGCAAGAGCGCTCAGTAGAGCTTGATCCAGTACTAACCGTCGCAGTCGGGATAACCCGTAGAATCCCGACTGGCGAAGCAGGTCGAGTACCCCTGGATGATCAAGCTCCCACTGGTTCATCTTGCGGCCGTGCTCTGCGAACGGGACGGGATGATAATCCTGTAATGCAAAAAAAAATATAGTTAGCTCTTACATATAAAATATAGTCAGCTTATTTATAATATTTGAAAAAATAAAAAATTATATCTCTTACCTCAGTCGTGATAAAGGCTGACCTATGGCGATGCTGGTCCACCAGTACAGATCCATCAACTGGCCCCGCGTCCGCGTGATCTGCCATCTGCAATTAGCAATCTACATATTAGTAACATGATTCATAGAAACAATTAAATATTAAGACAAGATAAATATAATTGTGTAATTCATACGCCGGCGTCCTCGTTGCGCTATTTGTGTATTCTGTGGACAAGTGCTCCTGTAATGGCCTGCCTGCTTACAAATGGAGCACTTCCCTCGTCGGCCACCCCCCTCGTCCATTACATTACGAATACACGTAGATCGTGGACGACCTTTCTTCCTTCGTAAAGGGGGCGGTACAATCGGTGGACCTTGGGATCTCACAGTGAGGGGATCGCTCACTGTGACGGTGAAGCTCTCACTGTGAGAGATCACTCTGTCACAGTGAAGCTCTCTCACTGTGAGAGAGTGATCTTCACTCTCTAACTTTTTTTTTTTTATTTGCTGTACAGTGCATAGGTGTACATAGAGAGTGATCTTTTTTTTTTTTTTTTTTTTTTTTTTTTTTGATTAGCAAATTCTGAGACTAGCAAGGTTTTTTTTTTTTTTTTTTTTTTTTTGATATACTGTGAGAGAGTGATCTCTCACTCTCTCACAGTGAGAGATCATTCTCTCACTGTGAGAGAGTGATCTTCACTCTCTCTCTCACTGTGAGGGAGTGATCTTCACTCCCTCACAATGAGTTCACAGTGATTTTTTTTTTTTTTTTTTTTTTTTTTTGATATACTGTGAGAGAATGATCTCTCACAGAGAGAGAAAGAGAGAGAGAGAGAAAGAAGAGAGATGGTAAGAGGCTCACAGTGAGAGCGCGAGGAGAGGGCGACGGCGACGGCGACGGCGAACGCGACGGCGACAATGAGTGGAGATCGGGGCGGGAGAATGCAGGTGGGGGAGGTGCACGCGAGAGAAGAGGGAGCTCGTGTCCGTGAAGATCGGCGCGAGTGGAGAGGAGCTCGTGTGTGAAGATCGCCTGCGGGAGGGGAAGGGGCCTCACTGTGTGGGGATTTGGGGGAGGTGCTCGCGAGAGTGAAGATGAGTGCGCGGGAGATGGTGGTGAAGAAGGCGCTGACGCAGGCAGCGCATTTAACCCTAAACCCTAAGTTAAAGGCGCTGAGCCACTCAGCGCCTTTACTAAAGGCGCTGAGCAGCTTAGCGCCTTTAGTGTAAATCATTACAGACGCTGATCAGCTCAGCGCCTTCAGTGTAAATCACTAAAGGCGCTGAGTGGCTCAGCGTCTTTACAGCGTAGCCATTTTTGATATACTGTGAGGACTTACCCATTTTTCCCCGAAAAATGACTAAGTCCTCGATGCGGTTATAGTATATGCTGAAGGCGCTGAATGAACCAGCGCCTTCATCATATATCATGAAGGCGCTGAAGTGATCAGCGCCTTCACAAGATATCCTATGAAGGCGCTGAACCCTTCAGCGCCTTCAACGTATTTTATGAAGACGCTGAGGCGTTCAGCGCCTTCATAGGATTATTGTGAAGGCGCTGACCGCTTCAGCGCCTTCACTCTCTCTGCCCAACGTGGCGCCGAGGTGGCAAAAGTAGGGTTAGTTTTACAAATTTTTTTTTAAGAGGGTCATTTGCCAAATTTGTAAATTTCATAGGGTTATTTTTAAAAAATCCCCCACGAAAATAGTGGACTTTTTTTTTTTTTTTTTTTTTTTTTTTTTTTTTTTTTTTATAAATAATTCTAAAAAAAATTATAATTTGCAAATGGTTTTTTTTTTTTTTTTTTTTTTTTTTTTTTTTGAAAATAATCTTTTAAAATTTTGTATTTTTGAAAATATTCCTACAAAATTTATAATTACAAAAATTACTCTATGGATGCCAACTGGGCGCTATGTATACGCGTCACGTCAGCGGAGGAAGAGAACTCGGATTGAGTTGAGCACGCACTTTGAACATGCGTGTCTAACACACGCACTTTCAACATGCGTGTTTAAACACGCACTTTGAACATACTATTATTTTGATATAGTATGCTTTGAAAATGTAACTCATTATTTTGATATAGTATGCTTCGAATTCAGAGAGTTTCCATCCTAAAGCGTCAATATCAAGATTTGTAATTTTCATCAGCTTTTTAAATGTTTAATATTACAAAATGCAGTAAACATGTAGTGCCTTACAAAGATAAAAAAAGGTCCGAATCTAGTTTTATTAGTCATTTACAGTCTTAAATAGAAACTCCTGATTCTTGAATTGCATGTGAAGAATCTTAAATAGTACTCATGTTGGCATCCAGACTCATTTAAAATAACTATAAGAATTCCCCCACCACACCCACCCCCCACCGCAAGCTATTCAACTCATTGTAACTCCCCCAATTAAGTTGAAAATTAATCAAGAATAAAATAGCTCCTAGATGCAACATTAAATAAGAAACAAAAGTTATTAACTTATAACATCATTACCAATATAACATCAGGGAATATAAAAATCAAGCCCCTGCTTAGAATTAAATATATTCACTATTACTCTATAATTTTTTTTATTTTATGAATTAAATAAAATACCGTGTGTGAAGAGAGCACCCGAATGTATGGATCAATTGTAATTTACTAGGGCAAGGCATTATCTATCACAAATAAAATAATAAAAAAAAAGGGGGACGGTACCGAAATGCAGCGCTGATCGCGGACGACTGGCCGCGAAGAGCGATGGTCGCGGCGTGCGCCTCTTTCTCCTCCTCCGACGACGGCGGCGGCTGCGGTGAACAAAGGCAGAAAAGGAGAGAGAGAGAGAGAGAGAGAGAGAGAGAGCAAGCAGACATGAGGAAGGAATGAGAGGTCGGGGGTCGGGGTCGGGGGTTATAGGGCTTAGTAGACACGCATTCTCAACATGCGTGTCTAAACACGCATGTTGAGAGTGCGTGTTTAGACACGCATTCTCAACATGCGTATCTAAACACGCATGTTGAGAGTGCGTGTTTAGACACGCATTTTCAACCTGCGTGTCTAAACACACATGTTGAGAGTGCGTGTTTAGACACGCATTTTTAACCTGCGTGTCTAAACATGCAGTCTCAATATGTGTGTTTAGACACGCATGTTGAGACTGCGTGTTCAACTAATTCCACCACACAAATCTCACTGACGTGGCGCGCACAAGTGGCGCCCAGTTGGCAGGTATGAGGCCATTTTTGCAAATACAAATTTTGTAGGGTCATTTTCAAAAATATAAATTTTTAGAGGGTCATTTTTATAAAAAACCCTTTGCAAACTAATCATTCCAAAAAAAAAAAAAAAATTGCAAAAGTAATTTTGTTTTTGCCACCTCGGCGGCGCCACGGGGGCGTGGCAGGCTGAAGGCGGTGAATTATTCATCGCCTTCGGTGTTTTTGCTGAAGCAGCATAACCACGGCGAATGATGCATTCATCATGATTTAGCCAATTTTCGCCTTCACTCCAGAACTTAGTTAATTTTTTTTGTGCACTTATTGTATTCAAGACGGTGAATCGTTCACCGTTTTTAGTACAATGAAGAAAGTACTGAACGATTCAGTGCTTTTAACATAAACACTAAAGGCGCTGAATCGTTCACCGCCTTTAACATAGCACTAAAAGCGCTGAATTATTCAGCGTCTTTAGCCACTGTATCCAACAACACCATTTTTCTAAGTCAAAAAAATCAAATTTTATATAAGAAGGTTCACAATATTCAGATTTTAAAATAAAAGCTTAACTAGAATAACACTTAACCACAACCATCAAAATTAAAATATAAAACTTATACAAATTAAGAAATTACAACTGAATAAAAAAAAAAAATCAACATCACAAAAATTTCAATAATACAAACTCAAACTTAAAATTGAGCTAAAACTCTATATTGAGCTCGTCCTCTCAATGTTAAGCTTTTGGTTTAAAATCTCAATGTTGAGCGCTCAACATTGAGATTTTAAACCAAAAGCTTAACATTGAGAGGACGATTTCAATATTAAGTTTTAGCACAATTTTGAATTTGAGTTTATATTATTGAAATATTTGTAAAGTTGATTTTTTTTTGTTACTCAATTGTAATTTCTTAATTTGAATAAGTTTTATATTTCAATTTTGATTGCTGTGGTTAAGTGTTATTCTAGTTAAACTTTTGATTTAAAATCTGAATGTTGTGAAATTTTTTATACAAAATTTAATTTTTTTGACTTAGAAAAATATTACTGTTGGATACTGTGGCTAAAAACGCTGAATGATTCAACGTCCTTTAGTGTTATGCTAAAGACAGTGAACAATTCGACACTTTTAGTATTTATGCTAAAGACACTGAATCATTCAGCACTTTATTCATTGTACTAAAGGCGGTGAATCGATTCACCGCCTTTAATACAAGGAAAATGCTATGTGTACACCCCTTTCGGGTACATCATACACCCCACCCATCCAAGGGTGGGGGTGTGATGATGGGTCACTTGATGTGACCCGTAAAAAGTATCGTCACCATTAAAATGGTAGAGGTGTATGATGTACACCCCTTCGGGGTGTACAGGTAGCATTGCTCTTAATACAATGAGTGCACTTAACTAATTTTTTAAAAAAATTAGCTAAATTCTGAGGTGAAGTGGAAGGAATCTTATGAATTCTAAAATAAGGTGTAAAATTTACAATTTTTTTTTTTGGAATGTACAATAATATTTTTTAATATTTTATTACATACAACAAGAGAAAAGAGATCATGTGATGAAAGATGCAGTCACCAACTTGGGAACAAGGTCAGCACAAATTGGCCGCGGTCAGAAGAGAGCTTGGGTTGATAACATCTATCGACTGGCCAGAAGGAATGCAGGAGAGAGAGAGAGAGAGAGAGAGAGAGAGAGAGAGAGAGAGAGAGAGGGCTCTTCTTCAATCTTAGGGACAAAATTGGATTATTTACAGGTCTAACCCTCTAATAATTTTTTTTTATAAAAATAGACCTTTCAAAAAATTATTTGTACAAATAGGTAAATACAGTGAACCATTCATCGTTTTTTAAAAAAATGATAAATAATTCACCGTATTCAAAGGTTTTAATATACTCCCATAAAAACGATGAATCATTTACCATTTTACTGAAATTTTACAGTCTTGTAAAATCTTTGAATACGATAAATAGTTCACCATATTTAAAAACGGTGAACCATTCACCGATTAAAATTATTTTTATAAAAAAAAAATAATTAAGAGACCTATTTTTACAATTATAAAAATTTATAAAATTATTTCTAAAAAAAATTCGAAAAAAATGGAATGTCCTTTGCTGTGTTTTGGTTTGGGGCGGGGGTTGGGGGTTCAAAAAACAAACGGGCGGAAAGAAATTTAAACTTAAAGCGACGACTATTTACAACCGACCATTTACTAAAGAGATGATGGAACCGCGATACTACTTGTGTTCTTTGTGGGAGTGCAATCGAGATGGTAGATCATTTTATTATTTGCTGTGATTCCACCAAAATTCTTCGGGAGGATTTACTCGCAAATAAGATGGAAGTGCACACCGGTAGATAAACTATGGGGAACTAGTAATAGCAAAGGAGCGTATGGTAGAATAGAACTAGTTACAATAGCCACGACATGATGGACCATCTGACTAGAGCGCAATCAATCAAAGACGTTTTGAATTTAAGAATCTGAAGTTGGAGAAAATCTTAGCGTGCATCAGATCGACCCGTTTGGATTGGATCTCTTTCTACGCGGGTTAAATTTTCGGCACAACTTTCTATCTGCAACGTTTTTTTTTTTCTTTTTCTTTTTTTTGTCCCTGCGATTCGAGACCTAGTTGCCTCTTCCATGTAGCCGAGCTCACTTTCCCTAGACTTAAAATATAGGTGAATGATTTACGTTGACTAGATCACCACGTCTAAGCACCATTACTAGTTTACCATATTAATTCCTTAGTGTTTAAATAAAAAGGATAAAAAAGAACACGGTTAATATAAATAAATTTACTAAGCTATTTTTTTAATATATATATATATATATATATATATATATATATATATATATATATATTACAGTGTCTTTTGTTACTAGAAAGAATTGGGAAAATCTCTTAGTAATACAATAATGGGAGAGAGCATGAGACAAAATTTAAAAAAGGAACAAAAATGAAGAACATCTTAATTTAGTTAAATACAAAAGGTACCTGAGAGAAAGTACAAGTGTTTCAACACGCAATCACAATGGACCTTTTTTCTGAATAGAAACCCTATTGCTGAATCTTGAGGACAGGGAAAGCAATAACATCCCTTATACTTGCCGAGTTGGTTAGAAGCATAACTAGCCTATCGATACCAAGCCCCTGCAGAGTGAGGAGAAAAGCTCAGGTTAAAACAGTTTGAACGCTTAAGAAACTACAGAGAGTATAGTTGTGACCTGACCTGGCCGATATACTACGTATTTATCGAGGTGATTATATACCGATTAGTGATAATTATCATGTGAAAAACATTGCAAAAGTGAACTATGTAACTACGACATGGAATAACAACACAGCAAACGAGAGATCCAAGTAGCCATATTTATCATTATACCATTCCTGAAGCTGGGGGCATGCCATACTCTAAAGAAGTTACAAAATCTTCATCAAGACCAACTTCATAGGCATAGTCATCAACACCACTTTTTACTTCAGTAGATTTTGATTCTGCAGTAAGGGCGGCGCGCTTCACATTGTGCTGTTTTATTTGCTCTTCAAAGCGACTCCTCTGTAATACAGCAGCAGACAACCCCCATTAGAAGATAATGGTCGCTACCAAAATGTTAAACAATTGTTAAGATATAACAACAGACATGTTTCATGCCGTCACAAACCACAAGCCTACTCACAACAAAATTTGATCAGAGGATGCAACACACTAGGCAGTGTTTGATTACCTGTAATGAGCGTTTTAATAAGAACAACCATTTTTTGTTTTCCAGATTTATTTTTGCAGAAAATGAAACTGAAAATTAAAAACACTTCTTTTTCCCTCGCTCTTGCTCACTCTCGTGATTTTCTTCTCATGATGACTCGAGATTGTTTTTGCTTTACAAAAACATAAATTTTCCCTTTATGGAAAACACTTTTTGTCTGAAAAAACCATACACCGTCTAAGTGAGGCAAACTTATAGCCTCTGCGCGTCCTTCAATAGGACAACATTCAAGCTTCACAAAATATATATTAAAACCGGTCTTATTCCCTGTTACGCCAAGCACTCGAGCCCATTTGAGAGGATTTTCTCAGAGCTTGAGATTCTAGGATGTGCCAATGTATGAACCATCACTAAGACCTAACTGCATGACTTGACAAAAATCGTGAATACAGCATTTCACTATGTAATCAACTTGAGCTTTGCTTCCAATTGATTACCTAATTTCTCATCAGCCAAGACAGCCACTAACATCATCATATAAAGTTATAAACCTACGTTGAAGTTAAGTAGTAAATTATTGACTCATAGATACGCTTAGGGAAAATAGCATTCCATTTCCAACCTACTACTGATGAAAATAGGGAACCTACTCTTCGCTTATTTAGTATCAACAATACAAAATCAGAACAAAGACATGGCACGGCAAACCAGATTTCCATCTCCCATGGTAAAATGCAGGGTAGGACCCTTGTCTATGGTTTATGGCAACGAAGGATGTTATAATCATAAACACTATACATAAGGATATAATCATAAACACGATACATAAGGATTTTGGATGTTAAGGAATTATCAGAACTTCAGTATGCTAATGAAACCAAGTAACATGGACAGCTGGACACTGATATGGGATATGGACCATAGTTAGTTAATTCGCGAATTATTAGCAAATTATTGGAAATCCAAATTAAATGTTCCATATGCTAATTTTTTTCAAAAATTTGGAATAAAACGCGAATTTTTGGGGCAGTTTCAATAATTCGCAAATAATTCGGCAGACGCAAATTATTCGGCCAAAAATTCGGGCAAATTTTTGAGGTAGTTCCAATAATTCGCAAATAATTCGGCGGACACGAATTATTCGGGCAAAAATTTTTGATAAAATTTTTGTGTCTCCAACTCTCCCGTTCGCTCGTCCTTAAAAAAAAAAAAAAAATTCTTGCTCACCATCTACTTTATTTTGTAGCCCTTTATTTTTATATTCTTAAGAATTATAACTATTTATACTAGTAGCATAAATCTAGAGAAAAAAATTAATTTAATAGCCGAATTTTTTATCCCTAATTTTTAATTGGTGAACATATAATTTCCGTATAAATCGCGTATCCGAATAATTGGCGAACCCGTTTTTTAAGCCATATTTTTCAACAATTTAAAAATTGGGTTATGTATTTTTCAACGAATTTAAAAATTGGAATACGAATTTTATTCATATTATATCCGTACCGAATTTTTGCCGAATCCAAATTAACTAACTATGATATGGACACGGCATGATCATATCCCTATACGGCAGTTTTCATGAAAAAGGACAATAAACTAAGGAAACATCAAGGGTTATTCGTATATACGTCCATAGAAACATGCATATGTATGTTTCGATGTCAATGGAGGTAAGAGGTAAAAATATACAACAGGCATTGCATACAAGTGAGCTAGGACAAGTGCTCATACATATGCAAGCGTATGCACGTAAATCTTTTATGCAATTATGTAATTGGAGAGAGAGAGAGAGAGAGAGAGAGAGAGAGAGAGAGAGAGAGAGAGAGAGAGAGAGAGTTATTGTTTGGTTCAAGCACTTCTTTAGTTGCTGACTCAACTCGGTGGACATGGATAGAAATAGGAGCTTATATTTCACCCCAATTATACTACTAGCATAGTAGTACTAATAATTGAACTTCAGCATTTTGGGCTGGTGGTTTAGGGCCAAATAAGTTGTTTGCATTAGTAAATTAAGTCATTACATTTAATATCAAAGCAAGATTTTCAACCAAAAGTGTGAGATGAGTCTCACATCATCTGATGATCCTGGAATATGTGTCATTGGTTCTAACAAGGATGTCAAAACCTAAACAGAAGGAGCATATGACATCCCAATTATGTAGCTAGCACATTAGCATTAAAACTTGGGCTTAAGCATTTTGGGTCAATGATTTAGGCCCAAAAAGTTGGTGGTATTAGTAAGTTCGATTTTTACGATTTTTACAATGTAATGATTCAGCCTGCTAGCAGTAATAACTTATTGGGTTCAAACTACTTGCCTAAAATGCTTAAACCCAAATTATTCGTACTAATGTTGTGACGCCCCACTTCTAAAGGAGCTTACCTATTCTAAAACTACTCTAGTCTTAGGTTTGCTCAACCCTCTTAACTCTATGGGCCTAGCCACTCCCCAAAATGCTATAACTGAGATAAAAGGATTAGCCCTACTATACCTTATATATAGGACTATTCCAAATCCAGGAGGTGTCACATCCCCCTGCCCCCCTCCCCAAAGCCCTGATATCCTCGTCAAGCTCAAGCATACTCACAAGCACCAACCGATGTGAGACTAATCTTGCTAGCCTTAGCCGACCTTGTGGAGAGCTGCGCTCCACCCACAATAATCATCAGCCGAAGAACCGCGCTCTTGCCTGCTATATGACCCTATCTCAGCCTAGACTCATCTCACACTTTTGGCTGGTGATTGGCTCTGATACCAACTATAGTGCGCCGGAACTAAAAATAGCCCCACATTGGATGTTGAACCCATGATGCATGGGTATATAAAGGCTAGGCATTTTAAGTAATAATTGGGCTATAACATTTTGTACTAATGGATTGGACCCAACAAGTTATTGGTCAAGAACAAGTTATTGGTCTAGGATACCCAATTAATAGAGCCATAGGCTCAAGGATGGGTGACCCTCACGAAAGCGGGTCGTGATAAAACTATTAATAAGAAATCCTCCTTGGCAAGCATAGACAAGTTCGTACCAATACCCATGCTTCGCTTCACCTGGTCTGACACATATATGTGAGTATCAAACGAGTAACATTTCGGATACAGCATTCATCACTGACATCCCAAGAGTACAAACCATAGATACAAAATGAACAAGTATACAAAAAGATAGATGCATTTTAGATTTCATATATGGAAAGGAGGACAAAAGAAGATTGCACTCGTCGCAATAAAGTTTGAAGAGCTTGCAAGACATAAAGGTAACTAGAAACCAGTCCATACAAAAGATACCTGATCGATTGGATCTGTAAGTTCAGAGAATGCATTGCCAATCTCACGACCACAAATGAACAGTTCAAATCGTTCGGTCAATCCTGTATATCTGCAAAGAAAATGGAGAACATAATTATTGATGATGTTTGCAGAATTCAAGAGAAAGCATAGCTAGTAGATTGCACTTGCTTGATAACAGAGAAAATATGAAATAGTTTTAGTACTCAAAATATGCTCAAAGTTGTTGTCATGATGCTGAGAAGTGACATTTCATTTGGAGAAAGTTTTCAATCAAGGAGATAGCTAAAATGGATTTCATAGTTTGTGATGTTAAAGGGAAAACAAGGTTGATTTGCTCCCCTTTTAATCTTTTTAGTTTCAATAAATAATAATGGAAGAAAAAGGTTTTTGCAAAATTATGTGATATAAGCATTTTTATTTTTGTTTTTGAACAGATCAATGACCAATAATTACCGGCATAACAACCCTGTTTAAGACAATAAAATCAATCCTTAAATTCCATCAATCTTAGAATAATGGAGTGCATTACTGTTTTCAAAAAGAGATGAAGTCTTTTTCCATCCGTCCTTGCAAAGAATCCAAAATGAGGCAAAGCCAAGATTGCCTACTTCAACCATGATCCCCAGAAGCTGCCCATACTCAAGTCCTGTAATCTACAAAAATATATTTAGCCAAAAGTCCTCATTTCACGTGAAGGTCTCACAACCGACACTGAATCGTTGATTTGAGAGGATTCCGGATTGCATATTAGGAAGTTCTCCTAACGGCATCTATCTGATAACACTGCTTCTATCCAACCTTCATAAGGGTGTTATTACCGGTTGGATTTTGAGCATCTTACATTCTGCTTGCTAGAATGATTTTTAAATAGATCTTAGGGTCATTATTGTGCTCATTACCATGTACAATTGCATTATAATTGCATTATCAACATAAAATAGATTAACTGACCTTCATCTACTTTGGTAGACTAATAGGTGCATCACATAATTTCATCTCATAGCACACAAGGACTTCCCTAGTTTCCAAATTCTTGAGATACTCAATGCATTTTGTGTCAACAATACCTATGTCATAGCATTAGGAGGACAAACCACCAAAATGAGAACCCTCTAATATCTTTTCTTCATAAAATACTATGAAATAATGGATTCACCGACCAAGGAGCTTATGTACGGATGATAAACAGTCAGGAAGTGATCGAGACTTTTGATCATGATTATATGCTAACCGAGTTGGATTTTAGTCAGTAACATTCTCCACAGATTCCTACCTGTCTATTTTAGTCTTGTCACTGGACACTAAATCACCTAAAAAATAACCTCTGGTTGTCGTTGTTCACAGCTAGTTTACACCTGTTCCAGCACCTGAGATTATTCTAACTTAGTGCATTTAATCCCAATTTCGCTGAAATAGATCAGCAGTACTTCTGCTTTTACCGCACTAAAAGCTTTTACTGCAATTTTAATGCCACCCAACCTCATTTTCCAGCAGAAACACAGCAGGTATTTACAGCTGTTTTCAAACTAAACTAGCCCCGTTTTCCGTATTCTGTATACAGTTCAATAGCCTGAATAATCAAAAGCCCTATATCCACATTTCATGACAAACTTCACACACCCTTTTATGAAATGGTTTAATTAGAGGATTTTAGTACAGAAACAGACAATCTGTATTTCACAAGTACTATCAGTGGGATAGCAGTCATTCAAGTAGTTATGATTACACTAGGCATGTGGTCGACAGGTAGAATAGCACACTTGTTGGTGATCTTCTAACGCACTTATTATCAATTGATGGAATCATTTTTTGCAGTAGTTTCGGTTCAGTTACTGGAAAAATTCTGAACTGATTTCAACAACTAGATATGCGTCACAGTCGTTAACAATTTACAATGACATACATCCATTCCATTAGTATTAGTTCGTTGATCTTTATTTTGTAAATGATTCCTTTCCATCATTATTTATTACATTCTTCCCGGAGATACCCTTTACTAAATCTGAAAATTTAGGAAAGCGAATCGCCAAAAGGCCATCCTAAGTTAAAAAGTCAAAATTGATGGAGGGGAGAACTAGATGTTAGCAACCTTAGCCTAAGTACTAAAGAGGATATTTCCACTTACTTGAACTGATAAAGCCAAGGCAAATTAAGCCAAAAATAACTCTCAAGACGACGAACAGTAATCAAAGTAGAATATTTTTTTTTCACTTATTTGATGCACAATTCAGGGCTAAGGTGATAGTGTTAAAGTCAAACCACCAAGACAACTAAAGTACATAGTTAAGATATGACGTAGTAACATAATGAGCACCTTTTCTATTAAGCACACCAAGCCTACAATTTTTGTTGCCTTAATTTTCATTTTCCTTACCATAATATGCTGTAACGATCACCTCAAATTCTATAATGACCCAAATATGAAATCTTTCAAAACAAATTTAAAATCAACTGCACGGAAAGAAACTTCAAGCAATATTACCATCCAAAATTCATCAAACCAAACATTTAGGGAGATTGATATATATATATATATATATATATATATATATATATATATATATATATATATATATATATATATATATATATATAATTAACAACTCCTACAGTACTGTCTTGTAGAGTTTATGTAGGAAGTCCCCTTTTTTTTTTGCAGAGATCCAGATTAGAATTATTTTACTTATTAGATTAGGAAAAACATTTTACTTAAAATATCTACTAGATTAGAAATATCTTTTTAATTTATTATGTTCTTATTTGGTTTTCTTATCATATTAGAATTACAATATTAATTCTACGCCTATAAATAAGAGGCATTTCTTCTTTTGTAAAAATAGTCAATTTAATTAACAAAAAAGTGAATTCTTCTTAATGGTTTCTAGCTTAAGTTAGAAGAGGAAGCCTCTCTTCCCCTTGGAGGAAAGAGGCATCTAATAGAGATATTAAATCGATCAGCTGGCATCAAAACTACTGTTAGGAGTAAGAGATCCTAACAATTTGGCATCAAAACTTCAGTTAGGAGGGGTTGATCCCAACAATTTCGTATCAAACCTTGCGGAAACCAAAGCTGAAGTTTTCATCTTTTCCTTCGCATCCGCATTTGATTCAAGATTTAAGGATTCCAAAGCACTCAACATCCTGCGTACTACCTTCTTCCCATGTCCAAATCTAGGGTTTCGATCTAGAGGGAAGCTTGCTAGGGTTTTTGTTTGGTGGATTCAAATAAGAAGAATAAAAAATGGAGAAACTACGATTTCTACCCAAGAGGAAATAGTTACGAATTGACAAACTGATAAGTTCTTCCTCTATGTCAACTCCCAGTCACCATAGGTGATGCGGCCACGGTCCTGTTTCAGACTTATGACCGTCACCGCCATCGTAAACCAAGTATCTGGCTTGATGATGTGATCGCACCATGATTCAAGACGTTGGATGCGACACAAGTTCGAACCAGTTTTGCATGGTTCGAGATATATTTAGATATTTTAGTTATTATTTTCTAGATAAGAATCTAGATAGATTTAGTTATTATTTTCTGTTACCGTATTTATCAGATTGAATTTGTTAGAAAGAAACTTTATAAGTATGGTCTTGACGATCTATACGGGGATGAATTATTAATATGAAAATTTTAGTTTCCTTTTGAGATGCGTTCTCTTAAGTTTTCCTTCGCGATTTTGGCGTTCACCGGAGTGAGTCCGTAGGGAGTGAGTCCCTTCAAAATAATCTTCTTTGTTTCCTTTTCGATTCAAGTATTTACTTGCGAAATTCTCACGCCGTTTGACCAAGAAAGGAAGAAGATAAACTTATTGGATCGTTTTCCTTAAAGGGTTCAAACCAAGGATTTAAGTATCCATCGGCACGGACCGTATCAACCGTGCCGTACCGTGCCAACAAGATACCGGCACGATACATCCCTCGTGCCGATGGCACAGTTCAAAATCCCTTTTTCTTTAATTTACTAAATAATTTTCTCAATAAAGTTTAAAATATTTGATAAAGATACATAATAAGTAATTAAAAAATTTTGTTGCTAAAGAAAATAAATATTCCATACCATTATGTGTCGGCACGCATATATTTTTTATGACCGGCACTCATCGGCACGGCTCGGCACGCACCGTGTCGTACCGTGCCGGCAAGTTTTCGGAACGATCCCGTGCCACGGCACTTAAATCCTTGGTTCAAACCCGCGAAAACGCGGTCCATTAAGTTTCTCAAGGCGCACGACAAAAAAAAAAATCCATACAAAAAAAAAAGAGAAAAATCTGAAAAAAAAAAAGAAGATCGCATCAAGAAAGAAAAAAAAAAGAGAGAAAAATCCCTCCGCTAAATCCGATCGAGTTGCGCGAAGATGTCATTCGCCGACTCGCAATCAACGAAGGCCTCGCGCGTGGCCCTAGTCGTCATCGTCCACTGATACGACTACATCAACTACGTTTCATCGCCTTGGACGTTGGGGATTTATCGTCATCTTCCTCTCTGCCAAACCCGAATTCTCTCGGTCCCTCTTTCTTTCCTTTTGATTTCTTCTTTTCATCCCTCGTCCTAAAACTTTTGTTTTTTCCACAGATATTATTTCAACAGAGATGGTATTGGATTGAACGGTAGGAATTTGACGATTCTGTTTAGCGCTTGCAATCGATAATTTCGCCTACAGATCCTTTGATGGTACATATTTTCATCCCAGTTTTTCTATTTTAAATTTAATTTTCGTTTGGATTTTACCACACTGTGCTATGATATTTATTCTTATGTTATTTTCTTTCGAATCCGTATGTTAAGTCTCGTTGTGCCTAAACATATAATTACATTAGAGTTTTCAACTAATAAGATTTGGCATTCGGATTTCTAAACTCTTTCTCCTGCATCAATAGGTGCCTTAGCAAAAGATTTTGAAGCTGTTTGAACTGTTACGAGTCAAACCGAACAGTTGACTACTGAACGAGTTCATTCTAGCCTAATTTGAGACAATTTGAATCCAACTAAGTGTTCTCGACTTAAATTTCTTTCAACTAATTTTTATTGTAAAAAAAAAGTCCACGCATGGCACCTAAAAGAAAACTCTCAAAATTCACCATTGTCTTATAATGATGGATCACACGGAGAGGAAGCAGTATCGAATGATGTGTGGTGGAAGAAAATAAGCAGCCAATTACAAGTCATAGAGCAACTGCAAAATCAAGAACTTCAAGCCTTACAAGCTTCTACCCCACAGATAGTGCAAGAAGTTAAAACTTTTATAGCAAGTTTTCAACCAAAATATGGCATTTCACCATCAACACCCAAAAAACAATTGTTACTTAACCCGGATAAATCTTAATTGGTTGATATTGAGTCCAAAATTCACCCTGGTGCCGATCCAACTACTCTACAGATAATCAATTAACAAACAAAATTTCAAGCTCCTCCGCACAACCAGCCGTCACCAGTCGCAGTCGTTCCAATTCTACCCTTGTCTTTACAAGCTATTTTAGCCCCATCAATTCCGCTGCCACTCTCGATTACGCTGTCGTTGCCCAAATCCATTTCGCTATCTTGTCTGTCCTTGAATGTTTCAAAACTGTTGCCACTATCACAACAACATAATTCTCCTATTAATAAAATAGTTGTTTCAAAGCCATTAGCCTCTCTACTTCCTCTTAAGCAACAGTCCTTTCCTTCGTTGCTCATGACACAGTCTAAGAACATTAGTTCTCAATAGACTTTTGATGGAGCTTATTTTCTTGATGACGTCAAAGTTCACCAATGATCGAACCTACTGCCAGACAAAAATTGCTTGGACTTCATCATCAACTGTTGTACTACATTGGCTCACATCTTGAGGACAAGGAGTGTTTCAAGGGAGAGGGATTCTTATGAATCACCTTGAACTCTAGAACAACTTGGATATAAAGTTTATTCTTGATTAGATTAGAATTATTTTACTTAAACAGATATTTTATTTGAGATATGTACTAGTTTAAGAATATTTTTCAATTTATCCTTTTCTTATTTAGTTTTCTTTATCATATTAGAATTAATATATTGATTCTAGGCCTATAAATAAGAGGACTCTTCTCTTTCGTAAAATCGGTCAATTTAATTAATAAAGAATTGAGTTCTTCTTAATAGCTTCTAACTTAGGTCTAGTAAGAAGAGGTCCCTTTCCCTTGGAGCAAGAAGGCATGTGATAGAGACACTAAATCTATAAATTAGTATCAAAACTACAGTTAGGAGTGCCAGATCCTGACAATTTGGTACCAGAGCTTCAGTTAGGAGTGGGAGAACCTAACATATGCCTAGAAAACTAATAAGCTTAAAAAAATAAATAAACAACAAGATATTGCTTTTCCCAAGTGAAAATGCTTTCCATTTGTTTCTTCCTAGTTGGCCTATAAAACCTGGTATGCTTTACAAGTTATCTCACACTTGTAGTGACAAAGCTGAAGAATTTTTTAGAAACATAAATCAACAAAAGTATAACAACACCTCCCCCGCCTCCCCAAAGTGTGTGCTATTAAATATACTGCAAAAGAACATTATGAAATATTTGGCTAAACATTACAATGGGCAATGGATACAAACCAATGTGTTAAAGAAAAGACAATCATGTGATCATTTTTAACTAACTCCATAATTGTATCAAGCAATATAAAGGACATTATGTTAAAATAGCTGTTGCTCAGCACATACCTACGGTGTGGTTTCGCAAGAGGCGATATTTCTATTGGGTAGTCAAGAACAAATGTTGGTTGAATAAGTGTTGGTTCGACAATGGTCTCAAAAACCTGAAACAAATTTAAGGATATACATGCAAAGTCAGAATAGATAAATGAGCAATAAAATGACAACTTGGACATTTTGATCCATACGCAATCAATCTTTGATTAAATTAATAAATAAATACGCAATCAATATTACTGGGTTCCTCACAGTAATATTGAAAAAAAATGCAAAGACTAATTGGATGACGAAAAAAAACAGAAGAAAAATTTCTACCGAAAGTGATTCTATCCTCATTTTGCATTGGTGAATACTGTTTAGGTTGTAGATAACTATCGCAAACTTTTTATAGATTTGAATGACTAGCGAGGGGACCACACAAAACATTTGGAACCAATACTCGCATAGCATGATTCTAATTTTATAATTAACAATGATGATTTTTGGCGCAATCTTCTCCAAATTTCAAGTGTATGTCAATATACATTTTTGACATAAACAACTGCTCAAATGTATCCTCTACCAAATAAAACAACTCTGAAACTTTGGCTGCATGTCTGTCTTCAACTTGATATGCTAATATGTCTCCTTGCTTAGTCTAAAACTATACATCTACAGATATGCTATTTAATGAATTGAAACAGGTTGGCTAGCATCATAATGACAACTTCCATATTATTTTATGCAGAGAGAAGAATGCATCTTTAAAATCATGTTGCCAACCAGATATCATGTAACGATCCGGCCCACTAATAATAATAACTAGTTGGGCCCAAACCACAGCCAAAAATGCTTAAGCCCAGTTATTATTACTAGTGTCCATGTCTCTTATATACCCAATCACAACTCCATTCCCATCCGATGTGGGACTATTAGGGTGTCACAGACTCCCCCCGTTTAGGCCTGACATTCTCGTCAGCTCAAACACACACATAGCCCAAGATCATCAGGCGATGTGAGATTTATCTCGCTAGCCCTGTCATCTAGACTCAGACTCAGCCGAAACTCGTCACATACTTCCGGCTAGAACCTGGCTCCGATACAAAATATAACGACCCGGCCCACTAGCAATAATAACTCGTTGGGCCTAAACCACAGCCCAAAATATTTAAGCCCAATTATTATTACTAGTGTCCATGTCTTTTCTATACCCAATCACAACTTCATTTCTATCTGATGTGGGACTATTGGGGTGTCACAAATCATCATAACTTATCATAAAAGAAGAGAGAAGCCAGTTTAAAACGCTAATTAACGTGATAAACATTCCTTTTAAGTAGTGACTGGAATTAACTGTTGTTCACGATTCAAGCACATAAAGCACATTATTTTATCATATAAAGAGATATGATTACCTCATTAAGGACATGTCCAACTGAAGGACATGCTCCTAACAATGTATCATTTTTATCTTCCGTTTTAGTCCTGAGTATTCCTTGTGCAACTTCTTTAGCTGCTTCAACGTTGTCCCCGAACTCAATGAAGTCAACTCCAGTTGCTTCTTTCACAAGATTATGCATAGATTGCCTCCTCCATGGTCTTTGAAGAGATATTTTAGTTCCCTGCAGAACATTAAACAACTGCAACAGTTGAACCCAAATAGACAGAACTACTAGAATACAAATGGACAATAGATTAAATTACAATGAAAAAACTTGTAGCCCTTCAAATTATTTCATTTGCTAAACTAAACAAGTGCCAAGATTGGAGAAGGTAGAATCAGAAGTTTTAAGTTATATGAAAACAATGTTGTACGCGGTACACTTTTGAATGGTTAATAACCAAGTCATAGACTTTTTGTTAAATTAGCAAAGTGTAAGTTATTTCAATTAAAGAAGTCTTCATAGGAATTTTTGTACCACAACTTAGATGGAAAGCCAGTTAATTAGAAAATAGCCAGGCTTGGGTTGTGCGGCTGTGGCAAAAGCAGTCTTACATGAGCAAGCATCAAGAGATTGACCCTATGGCAGAATCCTTTTTCTTCTTTGTTTACTACTGTTTAGTGAGACTCAGATGTTTCTAGACCTTATAATCTTATGCTTTCACAAGTGACATTGGGCAAGAAATGGTTTTAAGGTAACAAAAAAGAATTAAATACTCAAAAAAACTGTTGTTACCATTAATTTGATAGATAACATGAGAAAATATAGAACTATGTAATAAAATAATGGTAAAGTTAAGAGTCACATGCATAAAGGATATTATGCAAATTAAATGAACTACTGTCTAATAGACTTCACAGAGTGCACCAATCAAGAGAAGTTGTTAAATTTTCATGAAAGAAAACACAAGAATAAATGAAGAAAAAATAATATTAGATCAAAAATGTTTAGTGAACAATATCAAAGACATTTCTATTTAAGAAGGACATTAACCGGGAGCTGATCAGAGAAGTAAATTTTCTATGATCAAGGGCATAACATATATCGAAAACATATACAACCGCCTATGCACGTGCACTAATCCAGCTCAGTTAGTGTTTTTCCAGGAAAATGACACTAGCAAAACTGTAGAAGTAGATAATGGCCGTAAGTAAAACCATAAGTAGTAAGTTACCTGATAATCAATGTTGAGCTTTCCATGAACCACCAGAGCACATCGAGTTACGATTTCCTCGGCCAAAGTCATCATGCTTTCATAGTCTGAATATGCTTCATACATCTGAATTACATGATAGGATCAACAACTATCAGTACTCTGTGGGAAGTATTAACCTAAGAAACATTTACCAGTATAAAGATTAAGGAAAGCCGGAAGTACTTTTAAATTTCAAAAGAATTTAGATCTTGATAATTCCCACTGAGAATCAATCTAGTGTGTTTAGTTAAGTATTTTGTAACAAATAGATCTTCAATAGAGAATACAAGCAATTAATGTTTAGAGATAGTTATAAGTAATTTCTAGCAAAAAAAAAATCAACTAGTTGGCTTCATTTTGAATCCCCAAATGAACAAGCTGTTTATATCAATCCAAAATTATAAAAATTCTGAGACCACTTGTTATATATGAGAAGGAGCTCCAAAAGAGAATGACTTTTCTATTTCCTGGATGTGTATGCATGAGTTTGTCTGTATATCAGTGTCTTAACGATTCAAACAAGTACAGTGATAGATTGGATAGAAATTGAGACCTCAATAGTGGTAAACTCAGGATTATGGCGAGTAGATATGCCTTCATTCCGGAATATTCTTCCAATCTCATAAACCTTCTCAAGGCCCCCTACCTGCCATTTTTATTCGTAAGAAGGAGAGAGAATAATTAAAAGGTACATAGACATTAAGTCCGCCAAATATAAAAGAAAGGGAATAGAGACGTTTTATCAAACAAAATTGCAAGTTATAATCTAAATGAAGTCTCCATGAACCTACAATTCATTAAATATGAATAAGTTACCAGTATCTAGCTTCACAAAAGACCTCATCTGAGAAATACAGCCTGCAGGTTCTTACCTTGTACTTAACAAGTCCAAATAAGCATGCACAAGAATAAACATACAGGTTCGGACATTCAAACATGAGTATTGTTGTATAAATTATTTTTATGCATCCTAAAAGGAAGATATCAATAATTAAACTTCCTACACAAGGATACTCGGTGCAAATGCTTCTCGCACATTCTGACAGTTTCAACAATTAAGAATTTGCCTACATGAGCTACATGTTAAAATTCTTAAGCATGCACAAGCACAGTATTGAGGTCTTAGAAATTCACCCATGTTAGGCATGACAACCAATTATTACTAAGGTTTAATTCTTTTAGGCACATAGATGCATGACTACCAATTATTACTATACTTCTTTTAGGCACATAGATATACGACAACCAATTATTACTCTAGTTTTATTCAAGCACACGTAAGAGCATATGACTTAACAACCATTGGTAAGGGTTGTGCCCACTGTGTCAAACCGTGCCGACAAAATATTAGCACAATACAACACCCACGCCAATGTCACGGCTCAAAAAGAATATATATACATTATAAAAGTACAAAAGATTGATAAAAAATATATATAAAAAGAGCAATTAGAATATATTGGCGTCAAAAAGAATAAATCTTTTCATGCTAAAGTGTGTCAGCACATAGATATTGTGTCAACAGCACACATCGGCATAGGCATCATATAGTGCCATGCCTGCAAGTGCTTAGCACTACCCCGTGCCTCGGCACTTAATCTTTGTCCTTATCCAAGTAAAGGAAAAGCAGTAAGCTCAAATTACTGACATTGATATACTAGTTATATATCTAACCCTTCAGCTCTCCTAAGTTGTCCAACATGAGGTCATTGAATATGATAAACTCCCCCACGGTAGGATCTCACATCCTAATCAAGCAAATTCACATGTAGCCCAGTCTCCGCCCGGTAAACATCCATCTGAGCTTTTGAATGCACATGATAGTAACCCAAGTTTGTGTACACGCTAAATTTTTGCAAATAGCAGAGTTCCAGTGAGAAATAATATTTAATAATATTTTGATGATTCTAGTTGTGTTTTCGGGGTGTTTGAGTGTTTTCAACATGTAAACGGCGTGAAAACGAACTCCAAAAAGCAAAATCAGCAAAACTGCAGATTTGTTGCTAGACTCGGTACTAAAGTTTGAAGTACCGGTGCTCAGCTGTGAGGTTGGTTGGGAAAGCTCTCGGATATTGTGGAACTTCTCAGGAGAAGTTTCGCTGATTCTAGGGTTCGAGTTCTGCGGAACCTCCCTTGATTACCGGTACACAAGGGAAGGGTACCGATACTAATGTTCGAGTATTGGTACTCAATGCTGCGAATTCTAAATTTGCATAGGTTGCAAACCCCACTGTTTGGAAAGTTTATTGGCATTTTGTTACATCTATTAGTACCCCTTCTCTCTTCTTCTTCTCTCGTTCTCCCTTCACAAGAGAGGTGGATTCTTCTCCTTCTTCTTCCTCTTCATTTCCTCCTATTTTCTCTCACACTCATCTTTTTCTTTTTTATTTCCTCAGTGAAGCTTCAATGTAACAACCCGACCCGCTAGCAATAATAACTCGCTGGGCCCAAACCACCAGCCCAAAATACTTAAGCCTAGTTATTATTATTAGTGTGCCAATCACATGTAAGTCCATTACACACACACACATTATTCGATGCGGGACTATTGAGGTGTCACATTTTAGATCCTGACATTCTCGTCAACCCAATCACACACATAGCCCAAGATCACCGAGCGATGTGAGGCCCACCTCACACTTCCGGCTGGTGAACCAGCTTTGATGCCAGAAGTAACGACCCGACCCGCTAGCAATAATAACTCGTTGGACACAAATCATTAGTCCAAAATGCTTTAGATCAGTTTTTTTTTTACTAAGGTCCATAGTCTCTTCTTATATACCCAATCACAATCTCGTTCCCATCTGATGCGGGACTATTGGGATGTCACATGCTCCCCCGTTTAGACTCTGACATCCACATCAACCCAATCACACACACAGCTCAAGATCACCAGGCGATATGAGGCCAGTCTCACACTTCTAGCTAGTAAACTGACTCTAATACCAAATATAACGATCCGGCCCACCAGCAATAATAACTCATTTTGGCCCAAACCACTGACCCAAAATGCTTAAAGCCCAGTTATTATTACTAGTGTGTCTATCACGCAAAAGTCCATCACTCTCCCACATTGACCGATGTGGAACTATTGGGGTGTCACATTCAACCACCATAAGCTAAGAGTTGGAGCTAGAGTGTCACGCCCCGTCCCGCATTCCAAATAGGAATGCCTTGTGAGCGCGTGCCCAAACCCGCCGAACGGATAGAATTTTCCCTGTCCGCCCAAGGCATCACAACTAGTACAATTTGAGATGTTCCTACCTGAAACTGAATTCATACAAGGATTGCGAAAGAAAATACAAAAAACATAAAACAACTAGCTATTATAAGCATTCGTCTCATACATACAATATGTTTACATTTTTCTTTTTCTTATCCTTTTACAATCTAAAATATTATTACATTTTTTTTATTCTCCTTTATTTACCCTTAACTATGCTGGCGAGGGTACTGCTAACTGGGTTTCACACGGTAGGGTGCTATCTACTGAGCTACGCCCTTACCTCGCGATGCCACGCCGCTCACGGAAGAACCTATAAAACATAGGGATGAGAACTATAAAATAGTTCCCAGTAGGTACGACCACCCAAGCAAAAAGCTCGACCCACCAGGTCCAAAGGAGGCAAAACGAGCATATCGTGATAATCTGCAGAAATATAAATCTATACTATATGCATCATGATCATATGCCATGCCACATGCAAATACGATAATGAAATCTATGCAAGTAGAGACTACCCATCTACTTTCTATTTCACTATCCATTTCTAGTCCACATAAAGTCCTCTTTACCTTAGACATATACCCAACTCAATCCCGAGTCAATCACTACCGGAATACTGCTTATATCTCGGCTTCAGGTGGGGATCCCCCGCACGCACCTTCGGCAACACTGTATCCGATAGAGGGGAAATGCCTACATACTCCTCGGATACACACTCTAAGCCTAGCGAGGATCTCCCACACATGCCAGCTTTAGTGTACCCGATGGGCAGGGATCCTCCACACGTACCCTCAGGTCCTGTCATCCAATGGGAGGGGATCCCCCACATGACCCCATGGACAACAGTTGAGGATTCTGAAATCATCTCACTCAAGGTCTCAGGGGTCTACTGTTAACCCTACATTATCGACCTTTCTAGTTCATTATCTCCTGGTTCACGAGGTCTCCCTATTACTATATTTCATGACCTATGTTCAACGACACTAGGTCCCATATTTTTCCCTACCTAGGCTCATACTGCCCTAGGTTCATCTTACCAAAGTGGCCTACCTACCGCTATATTTTTCAACCTATATTCACATGGCACAATGTTTACTAGTTCGGTGTTGAGTTCTCTAATCCCTAGAGCATGTCAACCTACTTTACTAGTCCACGACAAAGGTTTACACACCTGTCTCTACCTAGGCATACATATTCCTATATGTTTTTCCATACCTATATGTTCTTTGTCTAATGGCAGTTAATTTATCCTAAGTAGCATACAATTTATTCCTACTTATTTTATCAAAACCTACTTTGGACTTGGCCACAGTCGCCTCTTGACTGTTTCTTGAGCAACTGGTTGAAGTCCAATATTTTCTAATTCCGTTTTCGCGCCGAACCCGCACCGAAAACACTCCAATAGACCCAAAACTTCGCTTGGACTACATAGGTAGTCCTCCAAACTAGTTTCCACCGGGACTCCGCCATTTGCAGAAGTCCAAGTCATTACATAGAGGATAGGAAAAGAAGCCGCTTGGAGCTTCCAATACTCAACCCTAGCATCTTGAACTTGGTTTGGAGCATAGATTAAGGTTAGTAATTAAATCTAAACTCTCTAATTAAATAGATTTGAGAGCAAATTGAGGATTTTCTAGTTTATGTTAAACTAGGGGAATAATTGGGGGTCCCTAAATATGGGGCGTATTGTCGGAATTGATTAGTTAGAAACCTTTTTGTAGGTTGGAATTAAAGCCCCAATAACTTAATTTGAAGAAATTGCAAGGATTTCTTGGCTTCGGATATTTTTCACCTATTTTTTATGTGATTTTTGGTTGAATTTGGGATGAAAATTTTTGGAGGTTGTAACCCTTGGAAATTTCTCTTAGGGCGCATTTGGTTCGCGTTAGGTAGCATTACAGGTTATTTCGACATAATCAGGTATTTGAGATTTCTGAATAAGATTACTACTGATCATGCATTATGACGTTTGGTTTAATACAGTAATGTAATGTTAGATTATAATGTATATTGAATTACTATGTTTGGTTCATTGTATAAAATTCAGTAATCCCGACAATAAAATAGCCCGTGACATCCCAATAATCCCACATCGGATGGGAATGGGTTGTGATTGGGTATATAAACATCTGGACGCTAATAATAATAATTGGGCTTAAACATTTTAGGATGTGGTTTGGGCTCAACGAGTTATTATTGTTAGTAGGCCGGATCGTTACATAGTCTATTCCAAATTGTCCTTGTGGTCAAATTTAATATTATTTTTTACTAAACTATAACTTAATACTAGTGAAGGAACCCACGCGTTGCGGTAGGTAAATATTGTTGAATCAATCAAATCCAGTAAAAATGATCAAAAATTGATAAGATAAGAATCCAACCATAGATTGGAGACATCACAAAATAACAAATCCCTTTCAAATCACCCAAATACACAATAAAAATCATACCTTCTCCTCAGCGAATACCGCAATCTTGTAAAAAACCCGATCGAACGAAGGATCTACACATAAAAATATAGAAATCGAACGTATAAGATGAGATTGAAAGGATCGGAGGGGGAATCACCAGGGAGCGTAGAACTCGACGACGACAAAGGGGTGATTAGATATGGTGTCGGTGAAGTTGGAGGCGTCGAGAGTGAGCATCGAAAAGGGCTCCGCCTCCTCCGCCGCCGCTAGGATTAGATTCGGCATTTAATATAATAATAAAGTGATTGAGGGGGAAGAAGAAGAAGACAATAGATAAAGAGGAAGAGGTGAAGAAGAAAGCCATGTTAAATACAAAATTAATATTCCCACATCGCTTCGTTTTTCCGAATTCGTAGCATATTCGTATTCTAAATTTTCTAAACCATCGCTTTAATCCCCCAATTATAATTAATGAACATTAATATTAATACATATAAAATATTAATATTTGATCTTATATATTCAATTAAATTTTTGTTAAATGAAGAAAAGAAAAGGTTAAAATTTTAAAATATAAATTTAAAATTTAAAATTTAAAATTAAAATTTTGAATTTTAAATTTTAAAATTTCAATTTATATTTTAAATTTTAAATTTTCAATTTATATTTTAAATTTTAAAATTTTAATTTATATTTTAAATTTAAAATTAAATTTTGAAATTTGAAATTTGAAATTTGAAAATTCAAAATTTAAAATTTGACAATTCAAAATTTTAAATTAAAATTAAAAAAAAAACGTATTAAAAGGATTTGGAGGGTTGAAGGGGTAAACTTGTAATTTTACATAGCATGCAAGATAACCTGCCATCAGCTATACGATATACTCACCCCACCGCTCGATAATATTTTTAGAATAATCCTGCACCATTTGTAATGCTACATTACTAACCAAATTACAAACCGAATGAACCAAATGCAGTCATCCTGATAGGATTGCCTATGATCCTGGCAGGATAACTCGAACCAAACACGCCCTTAGGATTAAGAGAGAAGAATGGACAACTTGGTTCGTGGAATCGACGGGTTTTCACCAACTATCTAGTGAGTTCGACCTAACCGAAATTGATGAACTTCCCCTATATTTTCTACTCCCTTATTGACTATAATTCTTGTTTAAACATGACATTAGAAATTATTATAGATGATCTAGTGCATGATATTGCCACTAAATGCATGTTGGTTGGAAACTCTATATTATATGAATTGTATAGCATGATGTAACAACTTTATTGAGACATGGCCATCTACTTAATTGTTGTATGAGTACATTCTCCATATATGATGTTGTTGAGCTGAGATGCATACACTTCTTATAGTCATGGGCATTTATTATACTACTAGTTCAAATAACTTTATTGGCAAGTTGAGACACCTATGGGTAAAGAAAAAAATTCTTATAACCAAGGATCAAGTATATGAGATTAATTGTCTTTGGACATTATGCATGAGACCACCGCTTGTAAGAGCCAACTATGCTCATCTAGAACATCACTTGGTAGGGTCGCTCCATAGAAGCACGGCCCTCCAGAGGTATTGCCATTGCGACACAAGCTCGCCTTTGCTTTTTAAGCGCCAATTGGGTGTCATAGGGGACACACAACTCCGTATGTGGGGCGCCTACCACAAATTCATAAGGCACGACACAGATTAGGACTATACCTTGAGTAAGTCCTCAGAAATTGGGTAAAACATTGGTGCTTGAACATCCAAAGATAATTGATGCATACATGATAGTTGAGTTCATATAGTTGATACTTCACTAACATAGAGGCATGGCAGTAGCATATGATTATAGCTCCTTTATTTCAGTTTTTGCTATTCCAGTAGTCCTTATTGTTCATGCCTCAGTTGACCTAGTGAAGTAGTACGCCCCTCTCGGCGGTGGTACCCACTAGAAACTATTTTGCATAGTTCTCATTCCCATTGTTTATTGGTTTTCTTTTCAGAGCCGTCTAGTGCGGGGAAGGCTCGAAATCGCGGCAAAGGTGTTGCGAGTAGCTAGAGTCGTCCCGCCCACTAGGACTACATAGAGGTTGTCCTATTTTACATTTTTGAGTTTATGTGAGAGGTGTTGTATGTATTATTAGACTAGATACACATGTATGTGAAAGCCATTTTGGAGATGTGGTGTACTTGGAGTTATGTTTATGTTGGATTGTATTTCTCCTATGTAGAATTGAGGTAATGTGGATGTATGTTAAATATTTTAAGTTAGTTTAGTTCGTATTTCGTATGCTCTGGATATCCAACTTGAAGGATATACATTATATCATGGTGAGTGTTGATTGATTGAAGACGCTTTGTATGTACGGGGGCGGCCTTGTACACACGGCGGATCTGTGCACATGCCCGGATAGGCTTCTGCTGTGGCCCTAGGGCATGATAGTTTGCCTCTAATATCATATGTAACAATCCAAATGCCCCATCAGTACTAGTATCTTATTGGGCTTCAACCATGTAGGACAAAATGCATAAACCCAAGCTCTACCAATCCTAAAGTAAAGGCTCTAGTAGCCTCCCATCATCTTCCAATGTGGTACTAGGGTGCAACAAACTCCCATCGCTCAAGCCCTAACATCGTTGTTAGGCACATTAAAGTATGCTCCAAAATTCCAGATTTCATGATGGCTTAAAACAAAATTTCTAGGTTATAATAGCAAAATTAAATGACATACCACACGGGTTATTGTGGATAACTTGCTTCGACACAAGCATGCAAATAATGTATAGAATGCATGAACTAAGTCATCCATTCTTGTGTGTAAAGTTTATTTCGATCGTCATGCAAACGTGAACGGACGAATCTCTTTTTCCAGTAAACTGTCTTGCTAACAATTGTTCTACAAAAAGCCAACTTCATGATAGATCTGACACTTCAAGTACATATTGAATGACAAAGTCATTACTGTTTAAATGATAAGTGTTTCAAACTGCACTAAGAACATTTACTAATTTAACATTATTATAGGATGTAATTGATTTAGTATTTGCCCAAAACGTAAAAACTATTAGCTTCTCAGTGCGGAAGTAATAGGAGAAAATTTATTTAAATCGGCACTACAACCTCACCAGCATTCGCTTCAAGTGTAATTCCGTTGCGATTCTCAAATAAAGATCTCTTCCAAGGGAGTTATGGTGAGTGACGAAAGGCCTCGCTTCTGCACCACCAGCTGCTCCCTGATTTACCAATTTAAGTCTTGTAAATGACAGTCATAAATTGTCCAGGGAAAATAATATTGTTCGGTTGATATGAAAAAACCACTGAAGAAATTTCCAAGAGATTTCAAACTTTTACAGTTTCAGCTACAAGAATCTAAGGTGAATCTGACATCACTATAGCGGTTGATCTTATTTTGAAGTACAAAAGAATTAAGAATGTAGAACTAAATATTTGATTATGGTAATTTACCAAAAAAAAGGTAGCAAAGATTGGTGAAAGAGAAAATCTCAAATCTGAAGAAGTTTCTCAATATAAGAGGTGCAGTATTTAATTTAGAAAAGAAAGAAAGAAAGAGAAAGCTCGTTAATCACAAGCAATAACCACTACCTAAGTGCTTAAGTTAAAATTTAGATAAAATACAAAGAATATATGCAGGGAAGCCCCTCCAAATGCATCCAGCAAGTGTCACATGATTATCCTGATTATCAGATTATGCAAGTTTCAAAGAACACTTAATACAATATAATCTCAGTACCATTCTTTTATACAAGATAAAATTGAAATTGTATGTAAGGATGCCCATACTATAAGATTGCAGTCTTAAGTTACCAGACTGCTGTTATCGCATGCTTATATAGCTAAGAATGCCAATAATAAAATAATCTACAGCAACCCAGTAAAATTTCTTTAGCAACTAAATAGTTTGGCATTGTGTTTCTCATTCACTCAAAGTTTACTCTATGCTTACATTGATATACTCAATACCACCCCTTAATTCAATAAATTCACATTACCCACAGAATAACTTCCCCCCTTCAGCTCTATCTTGGTAATGAGAATAATTAAAAGAACGTTAGACTGTTTTGTATTTAATTGACCCACTCTTTCCTTCTTCTTTTTTTGGTCTTCCACGTGAATTTAATTATCTCTTACATGGTGTGCCAGATAATCTCTGCTGAACATGACAACAGTCATAAACAATATTAAAAATCTTATTCTCAACTGGAAATTTTTCCAGCAATTATTTGCCTCATTCTACTTAATGATTAGTCAATCATCTGAATAGTCCAAACAAATCAATAGTTGAATGAGAACTTTAACCAAGATCCAACATTTCACAAGAAGCTCTGCACAAGCAGTTAGACAGTAAAGCAACAATGTCAAGCTAGCATATCATGTTAGCACCTCCCATCACAGATAGGCATGGCTAGATTGGGTTTTATTTTCAGTCAGAGACCTCGTGAGAACAAGTTTTTAGTAAAAAAGCATTCATCAGTAAGAAAAAAAAATGTCAATGAGCATAAATGTAAGCTAATATATTTTTCTATTCACTTACATCACTATCTTTTTTCTCAGTGTTTCTCTATCCTTTCTTCTTCTTCCAATAAAATAACCTCTAACTCTCAATAATAAGCTTTTCGGTTAAAATTTAAACATGAACATGCAAAAGTTTTGAGACAACATCATAGATTAAGACTAAATCTGAATAACAACAGTAATTAATTTGAAGTTATCTCTGTATTGGTATCATACTTTCATGAAAATGGTTGTCCAGCGTCATCACAAAGTACGGCAGATAACAGGTTCATCATTAAAAAGTAACAAAACCTGGACCAGAAAGACAAGTACATGTGGTAGACCTGCAGAACTGGAGTCTCAACTTCGATGAAACCCAAAGATTCCATTGTCTTGCGGATCTCAGAAACGATCTGCATTAATAAACTATGAGATCTTCCAAACACTTATAAGTAAGAAGAACAAACGAGGATGAACAGTAAAATAATCAAGAAGCACAATAGCTGCTACAAGGGTGGTTTATCTCAATAAAGTATAGATGTGCAAAAACAACTACAAGGATAAACCCAAGGAAATAAGTTCTGTAAAGTTAAGCACAGTATAAAAGTAATAGACTTCCATAATACATGACCTTGTTTTGATGTTGGAATAAGTTGTCAGCTGATAACTTATTCGGTATGAAGAATTTCTTATGTAATTGGTAAGTAGGAGTTTGATTTTTGCTACTTGAAATGACTTGGCATCCACGATTTGGTAGGATAGCATATTTCACCTACAAGGTGATTTATCTTATTGTGAAAAAATTGACTTGAAGGCTGAGTAATGCTATCCATCTGAACCACACTCGTAGGTTCCAAATTTCCAATCTTATAGAAAATCCTCAAACCGAATAGGATATAACTGGAAAACTTATTCCGACATCCAAATAGGACCAATATGAAATGATTTTGAATACAGTATGCTATATGTTCACCACCTTTGCTCGTATTCGGAATACATCAGCAACCTCAGGATTTGCGATCATGTCGACATATCTGAGTGTAAAGATAAATTCCTGATTACACAGGGTTCACAAAAGCTCAACTAGGTAATAAACATAATTTCTTGAAAGGATGAAGTATTATGTGGCTATCGCAACACATGAACAGCAGATTTTAGATGTCTAAACCAACAACAGTCAACTCCACATTGAGTAAATAGGATATAGCATAGGCATAATAGAATCAATATGAAAGGAACTGGAAAGCATCACATCTCATTCCTCCTAAGCATGCAAACAAGCAGCCTAGTAAAATAGATACTAGTAGAGGATGATGTTAAGTGACCGAATATTTATGAAATAAGGATTAAAGTACCAGTTGGCACAGTGTAAGCCCCATAGCAATCATACAGCTTAAAACGGTCTTCTTTTCAAACATTCGAGGAGTTTAAGATTGGTTTCCAAACTCGTCCAACTCTAAAAAATAAGAAAATCAGCTAGCATATTCTTTGCTTAAACCTTAGAGTTTGTTAAATTCCAACCATAAGTTACTCTATCACATTCTTCCATGAAGATTCCATGAATGTACTATAGATTGCCTCATTTGTTTTAGCTCTAAATTTCTATGAGCATCTATAACATCGCCCCAACCACCCCTCACCCTCCTCAACCCCAAAAAAAAGGAAAAAAGAATTTAAAAAGTGTGTTTATTAGTCTATTGACATTTCTTGAACGATCCTAGAAAAATGAGATCACGTAAGCTTCTTTCCTTTTGTTGGCCAAATGTTAGGGTGGTGCTGTTCATCGAAGAGAAGCACTTCTAGGAGTTAGGGCAAAGAGGCACTTGGACTACAATAAGGATATGCTGAGATTTTATGTTGACATATATCTAAAGATTGAAAGAACGAGTTTAGTATTGGAATAGCAGTTAATGCTGTAGGCAAGGAAACACCATACATAGCATTAAAAAAAGGTAAAAGGTAAAATCCAACCTCTGCCGGTACCGTTTATCCACATCAGTTAGGCCGTGGTATTTATCTGGTAGAGGGAGTAAAGATTTTGTAAGGATTTCGAAATACTTCACATAAACAGATAGCTCCCCTGCAACAAACAAATCTATAATGAATCAGCTTAATATTCAAGAATCTTTAAAAATGGCAGAAAATATTAGTTCCAGTAGCATGTGTATCAGTGGTAAAATTTTCGTTAGTAGTTACAACAAGTACCCATACGTGTAATTGCTAACAAAAATTAGGCAGCAAAAAATATCGCCTTCCAACAATAAATCTCCTACTAGGAAGCGTGTTCTGTAATTGAAAATAAAAAGAAGCATAAAAAAGTGTTCTGTAATTAAAAATAAAAAGAAGCATAAAAACGTTTTAAAGTCTGAGGCAATGAAAAAGATATAAAGGAGTTTGCTTCACAGATCACCTTTTTCTGTCTTCTTTATGGAACCACTTGCACCCAAAATATCACCAATATCTACAAATGTCTTCAATTGTTCAAAAAGATCATCTGTGAGGCTTTCCTTCTCACAGTATAACTGCCACCAAAATGCAACATATTAGAGGAGGAAATGAAACACACAAATGCACATAATATGTACTACTTTTAGCAGAATACATGACTAGTGTGTATGGATGACTTATTAATGCACAGTTCTTGAAGAAACACTTGAACAGAAAAAATCTAAACAAAGAACCAATATCTTTCATCAACAAAAAATATTTTATCACAACATTTTGTAGCAATAATCAGTAGGTAAACTATAAGGAATATTAAATGGATTTGCTAATGGATCTGCATTCACAGAGTATACAAGTCCAACCAGACAAAGGCAAGATTAATTATTCATGTACTCAAAATATGTAAGATAAGTGGGAAAGATGAAAAAAGGAAAACAGCCCTAACATGTTTAGCTGGAATGTAAGTTTAATAGAATTAGACTAACCTGAATTGAGCTTGAATCGTCCCTTAAAGTCAAGAAAGCAAGTTTTCCAAATGCCCTCCGAGCAATAACTCTTCCAGATATTGACACTGAAACTTCCTTACACTCTTCACCAAATGCCAAATGATTATAAGCATCTTGAAGCTCCTTTGCTGTATGACTTCTGTCCCACTTATATGCATATGGCTCATAACCTTTACTCCTTAATTCTTCTACCTAAACAAGCATAACTTAATATTGAAAAAACTGACAGGGTAAATACAGATATTCATTGGCTAACATATACTGCAGAAATAAAGCTTTCCCTATGTTCTATTGCATGAAGATTGAAAGGATATAACTGAAGTTGAGACCAAAGGTAACTGAAGTTGAGACTAAAGGTAACTCATCGAGTCCCCAAGTTGATTTACTTTTTCTTTTTCTCATTTTGAAAAGAAGACCTAGAATCAAATAAGTGGCAATCAATAGTTTAAGTTCATCAGGATTAAAATAGATAGGTTGGGTTTAGTACGACATCAACAAGAATGTCACAGATATTCTTTCTGAAAGAGCAACAGGTTTATGCATATCAACCATCTAGGCAATACTGAACTATCATATATGTTATAGTATAGATGTATATAGTTCGAGAGAATCAACTTCTGGTAGAATGTGGTCGGAAGCATTTGATAGCTAAATAACCAATCAATTTCTTAAACCTTCTGGACCGAGTCTTTTGAGAGTACTTCAGTTAGACTACTTTCACTACTACAACTTTCATTGCCATTCGCTTGTAATTGTTTTGCATCTTATTCAAAGTGCTTTAGAGGTGTCAGCTGGACTAATCAACCTTAGCTCTAAAAGACACAATACGATGAATGACAACAAATTAGATATTCGAGTTTAGCATGATATTTTATTGTTGCTATTATTTTTGGACTGTTACCAAATTATTTTTATGATTTCTAGTTAAGACAAGTCACTTGAATATCTTGTCCCCAAAAAAGTCTATGAGGTGCATATGACTAAGATTCTAATGTATAATTTGGTCCAAAGTGTAACTCAAGTATTAAATTAGGTCAAAAAATTAAACTCAAAGGTAACATGACTAATATAACATGGCAAGTGCAACCAATTATAAATGGGTCATGTGGGGTTGTCGCAACACAATCCACTTAACCCAATTTGATGAAACAAAGTCAATGTAAACAACTCAATATGAGTCATCAAAACTATTAACTCATTTTGCAACATCAAAATCATGTTTTTATTTTAACCAACTCACTACCTTTTCTATACAGTCCACGTCAATTTTTTATCATGACATAATGAGTTTGTTCTTGGTTTACTGAATTAACCGAAAATACGATAGACTAATTGTCAAAACTATATCGGCAAAAATTTCCACAAAATCCCACCTAAGGTAAGGTAAAGCATGTGTTTCTATTGGGATGAAATAGTGTTTGCTCATCATGTCCATAATTGTAGTCCTTGTAAATTATTTGTAAAGGAAAAGGCAATCAAAAGATGCCCAAATTATGAACCATTGGCAACTTGGTTACCTGAACTTTCAGAGTTTAAATTTCACTATCTAACCTTTCTAAAATTCTGCTTTCATTACCTCACCGCTATCTGCAAAAACTCAAAGAAAATATTAACTACACCCACCACATCAGTACATATATGCACAGATTTGCCATCTACCACCTCTTTGCCTTATACTTCAATCTCTACCACCAGCGGAATTGCAGTCTTTTCTTCATTTAAAATTTGGATGGTTTGAGTAAAAGTATGGGATGGGATTATCTAAATTGTATACATGAGTACATATATTCATATTTATCTAAATTGTATAACAATTTAAATATATTAGATTAAAAAAAATCCCCTTAAAATATTTTTATGATATTAAATTTAAAATACCAATAGCTATATATACTTTTATTTATCAAATAGTATATTAAATTTACAAGATTGTTTCTTATTTATTACTACTTTTTACCAAGAATTTAAGTGTCGTGACATGGAGTCGTGCCGAAAACTTGCCGGGCCGTGCCGATGAGTGCCGGTCACAAAAAATACATGTGTGACGACACATAATGGCCTGAAATATTATGTTTTTATCAAATATTTTGAACTTTATTGAGAAAATTACTTAATAATTTAAAGGAAAAGGGTTTTGAGTTTTGCCATCGGCACGGGGACTGTATCGTGCCGGTATCTTGTTGGCACGGCACAGTATGGTGGATACGATCCGTACCGGTGAATACTTAAATCCTTACTTTTTTACTTTATAGACTATATATTATATACTATAAACTATAATATAGTTACTAATCCATTAATGCTATATGTTAAAATGAAATTTAAATTCTTAAATTAATTTATTTTTTTATAGTTGGGACTAATTACTATCTGTGCATCACACAGGATTAAAGCTAGAATCAAATATAACGCGCACCGTTAAGTAAAATATAGTTTTATCAAACTAGATAGGAGAAAAGAAGATCCAAAGTGTATTAGGAGGTAGAGCACAAAGCGACGATAAGATTTAATATAAGAATTTGCAATAGATAAAGCTGGAAAAAAAAAAAAAAAAGAAGACAATTTCTTGTTCTTGTAGACATCCCAAGATCTAATAACTAAAGGCTTTTTTTTTTTATGGCTCTTTTATCGTATATTTCTACAAGTCAAAACTATCGAGGCATAACAAATTATTTTCTCAATTACTGATAGGTCAAAATATTTTTGGAAACAAAAATTTACAAGCATATTTTGAATCACTTCATATAATTTTGTGTTTTACTTGGATTCTAGGAATCAAAACTAATACGGCGTATACGTCTTGTTTTCACTCCACAGTTATCCACCTTCTGATTCCAAATTTAGAAATCAGAGAAATGCAAAGGAAGCAATTGAGAGAAGTAAATTTTACCACAATCACGAACACAAAACATGTGCAGGTTAAACAACAGAAATTGGCAGGAACACGCAAAGGTGAAGTAATTTTTACCCACAAATCACAACTAAAATTTAAAGAAGACAAGGAAGAAAGATCGAATTAAGAAAAGAAGCAAAGACTGGCCTTCTTGAGCCGAATGGCGCGGACGGACTCGCGGTCGGACGTGGAGGAGGAACTCCGGCGGCGGCGGTCCGAGGTCGCGGTGTTCACGGCAGGGGCTGGAGTGGCGGCGGCGGCGGCGGCGGCGGCGGAGGAGGAGGAGGAGGAGCAGCACCTGACATGGTGGAATCTGAATCTGGTCCTGGAGGAGGCGGCGGCGGCGGCGGCAGCCCTGGAGGCGAATCCGATGAGGTGGGAAGAAGCTCTCCACACCCTCGGGGCGTCCATCACTACTCAGCCTCTCTGAACGTTTTTGAAATTGACGGATGAGGAGGGCGGAGAACAGACGCCCAGTTTGGGGATGTCGAGGATTACATATACCGAAGGACTTTTTTTTTTTTTTTTTTTTTTTTTTTTCTTTTTTGAAACAACCCTCCAAATTTTTTTAATTTGCGAAATAACCTTTCAAATTTTTTTTTTGTAAAAATAATCCTACTTTCATCACGCGGGCACCACGTCGGGTGTCCACCTTGATGGCGGTGAGCGAATCAGCGCCTTCACAAAATTTCTGTGAAGACGCTGAGTCGCTCGGTGCCTTCAGTGTGGCTGGTATAAAGGCGCTGAGTTGCTATGCGCCTTTAGTGTTTAAAACACTAAAGGCGCCGAGCAACTCAGCGCCTTCACAAAATTTCTGTAAAGACGCTGAGTTGCTCGGCGCCTTCAGTGTGGCTGGGGACTTCACCAAATTTTCTGAAAATTGGCCGAGTCCTCGAGACACGTATGCGCTTGAAATGTTGCACTAAAGGCGCTGAGTCGCTCAGCGCCTTTAGTGTTTTACACTAAAGGCGCCGAGCAAGTCAGCGCCTTTTGTGTAAAACACTAAAGGCGTTGAGCGGCTCAGCGCCTTTAGTGTCTTAGACTAAAGGCGCCGAGCGACTCAGCGCTTTTAGTGTTCTACACTAAAAGCGCTGAATCGCTCGACGCCTTTAGCTGGAACAACATTCAAAATTTTATCTGACTTTAAAAAAAACTCAAATTTGTACAACAAGTTGCAAACAATGAGAATTGACATTCGGAATTCTAAAACAACATTCAGAAACACCAAATTTCACAACATTCATGACATTCAGAAATCACAGTTGAGTAACAACCAAAAATGAACATTACAAAAATGTCAATAATACAACCTCGACCTCAAAAGATCAATTTTGAGCACGTCCTTGACCTCGACGTTCTCGGCCACGCCCGCGTCCACGCCCTCGCCCACGCCCTCACCCACGGGGAACAACAAGCTCCATAATAGGTATATCATCGAGATGCTCGACTGCTGCCAACTGATCGAGCTCCTCGATGATACCACCTTTATCCTGCTCAGCAATATGCTGGATCTCCTGTGGCGATGATGACGAGGGACGACGGTGTGAATATGTAGAAGTATATGAAGTCCGTGATACTGGTGGCGGGAGCGACGCTGACGTCGAAAGAAATGTCGTCGGGGCCTAAATGGTAGGAGATGGAGATCGTGGCACCTAAAAGAGTGTAAATCCCAATGAACACTTAGGGACATGCGACGATTAGCCATTTCAACTACAAAACAAAATTAACCACTTCAAAATACTAATTTTAACTTCACGGTCGGAGACCGGCAGTGAAACCTCTCACTGTGAAATCTCGCGCGGACAGTGCTAAAGGCGACTGTGAAACCTCACTGTGAGAGAGTGAGGGATCTCTCACTGTGAGAGTTCTCTCACGCTACTGTGAGAGAACTCTCACAGTGAGAGATCCCTCACTGTGAGAGACTCACAGTGAGGCCCTCACAGTGAGAGACTCACAGTGAGGCCCTCACAGTGAGAGGGAGAGAGAGCGAGAGTGAGAGAGAAAGGGAGAGAGGGAGAGAACTCTCACAGTGAGACTCACTGTGAGAGCTCCGCCTCATAGTGAGAGAGAGAGAGAGAGGGATAGAGAAAGGGAGGGAGGGAGATGAAGGGGGGGGGGGGGGGGGGAGGCTCACAGTGAGATCTAGAGAGCGAGAGAGACGGCGACGGCGACAGTGGCTTCGTCGACAGCGACGGCAACAATGGGCGACGGCGATGGCGACAATGGGCTTCGGCGACGGCGACGGCGAAAATGTGCTTCGGCACTGTGCTGCAGGAGAGGGAGAGAGGTGTGCTTCTGCACTGTGCTGCGGGAGAGGGAGATAGGTGGAGAAGGGAAGTCGGATTGGAAGAGGGGAAAGTGAGGGCACTGTAGCCCGTGCGGGGTTTGTAGTCAAGACAAAGGCGCTGAGCGACTCAGCGCGCTGAGTCGCTCAGTGCCTTTAATGAAAAACACTAAAGGCGCTGAGTCACTCAGCGCCTTTAATGTAAAACACTAAAGGCGCCGAGCAACTTAGCGACTTTAGTGCTGTACACTAAAGGCGTTGTGTCGCTCAGCGCCTTTAATGTTTTACACTAAAGTCGTTGAGCAACTCAGCGCCTTTAGTGCAACATTTCACGCGCATATGTGCCTTGAGGACTCGGCCAATTTTCAGGAAATTTGGTCAAGTCCCCAGCCGCACTGAAGGCGTCGAGCAACTCAGCGCCTTCACGAAAATTTTGTGAAGGCGCTGAGTTGCTCAGCGCCTTTAGCCACCGTTTGGTAACGGGGATAAGGGGGGGATAACCCCTTTATCCCCAGTTTTATACCCAAACGGGAATTAAATTTTTGAGAATACTTATTCTCATTGTATGGGAATAATGAGTTTGGGGGTGGGAACTGCTGTTCCTACCCCCACTTGGAATACACGGGGATTTTATTTTGGCACGGGAATCGAGACATTCATGTGGGTGCACTGTCTCCTTCTCCCCTTCTCCCCCATCTTCAGACAAATCTTTATTTCTCCATTTTCCATTTTCTCCCCCTTCTTCGTCTTCTCCAAATACATATCTTCCTCTCCCCGATCTCCGTCGCGGCCCCTCTGCGGCAACCCTCTCCGCGCCTCGGCCCCTCTGCGGCAACCCTCTCCGCTGTGGCCCCTCTGCGGCAACCCTCTCCGCGCCGCGGCCCCTCTGTGGCAACCCTCTCCGCGCCGCGGCCCCTCTGCGGCAACCCTCTCCGCGTCGCCACCCCCGCTGCGGCAACCCTCTCCGCGTCGCGGCCCCTCTGCGGCAACCCTCTCCGCGTCGCCACCCCCGCTGCGGCAACCCTCTCGGCGTCGTGGCCCCTCTGCGGCAACCCTCTCCGCGTCGCCACCCCGCTGCGGCAACCCTCTCCGCGTTGCGGCCCCTCTGCGGCAACCCTCTCCGCGTCGCGGCCCCGCTGCGGCAACCCTCTCCGCGTCGCGGCCCCGCTGCGAACCACTTTTTCAAGAGCTTATGGATTGCAAATATTAAATTTAATATTTAAGAACCAAAATAAAACTTAATTAAAAGTTGATAAATCAGTGGTCTATTTATCCTTATATTATTATGATAAATGATGATGTACATTTTATTTGGGACATCCTTTTTCTCATGAATTGCAAAATAATTTTTTTAGCAATGCGTGGTGTTTAATTTATTTCGTAAATTTTAATTTATTAAAATAGGAGGCTTGATTAATGTACTATTTTTTTTCTATGTTTTAATTTTCTTCAACTCGACCATCAAAATATAATATATTTAAATAAAAAATTATAGTCATATATTTATTTGGATCTTACATGATAAATTTTAGTTCAAACTATTTTGAATCAAGAGTTGTGAAATAAAAAGAAACTATATATTAGGTAATATTTTTCAATATAGGCAGGCGCATTCGAGAACTTCAGGATAAATAACTTCACATGCAATATCTCTTATTAATGTCGTGGAGTTGATAGCGAACTAAAATTACAATATTTTAAATTTTATAGTACATCAAACCGAAGCTTTAAAAAAAAACAATAATATTGGAGATTAAGTTGTAATTTATCTATTTTCTGATCAAAACCATTGATATTAAAAAATTTAAAAAATATTTAAAAGTATTTAAGAATGATAAAAAATTTTAAAAGAAAATATTTAAAATTTGCTTATCTATTGGTTAATGGTTTGAAAATTATAATGAATCAAAAATTTTAAATATTTTATTTTAAAATTTTCTATCACTTTTAAGTACTTTTAAATATTTAATATTTAATTTTAAATATTTTTTAAATTTTTTAATATTAATTTAAATTTATTATTAGGTTGATTAATATCATAAATTATTTTATTTTTAAATTATATCATAAAGGGTAAAATAGTCAATACACATATTTATCCTCTCTCAATTTTTCTTATTCCTCTATACTCAACCAAACACAATTTTTTCTTATTCATCTTATTCTTCTTATTCCTATATAATTTACCAAATGCAATTTTCTTTAAACCCAACCAAACAGAAATTTACACTAATTCCTGTTAATACCATAACTTATACCTATCCCCGGTATAACTAAATTTTTCTTATTCCCAAACCAAACGGAGCCTTAATGTTTTACACTAAAGGCGCTCAGTGACTCAACGCCCTTAGTGCATGCCATACATGCCCTGAGGACTCGACCAATTTTCAAAAAATTCGGTAAGTCACAAGCCGTACTGAAGGCGCCGAGCGAATCAGCGCCTTCACAGAAATTTTGTGAAGGCGCTGAGTCGCTCGTCGCCTTCAAGGCGCCCACCCGGCGTGGCACCCGCATGGCGAAAGCAGAGTTATTTTTATAAAAAAAAAATTTGAAAGGATTATTTCGTAAATTTTAAAAATTAAGAAGGTTATTTTAAAAAAAAATCCTATACCGAATGAAATTAATTTATCCGATATTAAATAAATATAAATTTGAATATGAATATAAAAACAAAAATATAAAATTTTGAATTTTGATGGTACCCATCCAAACCTGAATTCGATTTGAATCCGAATTAATTTTACGTTATATAATATATATGTATATAAATATTCAATATTATATTTAAATTTATATTTTTTAAAATTTTAAATTTAATATAATATATTTTAAAATATTATAAAAAATAATAATTATTATTATTATTTCGAATTTGGATTTTCGGATTCAGATTCGGATTTGAATATAAAATTTTAAAATCCATCGGATTCGAGTTTAAAGTCGGATTTTGAATTTGACAGTCGGATTTGGATTCGAGTTTTTAAAAAGGGAAATGATACTTGTACACCCAAAACGGGGTGTATATCACACACCCCACCCATCAGATGAGTGGGGTGTGATGATGGGTCAATCGATGTGACCCGTAAAAGATATCGCCACCATTAAAATGGTGGAGGTGTATGATATACACCCCTTCGGAGTGTACACGTAGCATTGCTTTTTTAAAAATTGGAGCCGTTGACATTCCTATTGCCAAGATAGGCTTGGAATGTGAGCCGTGCCGGCCTATATGTGATAACTCGATTCTTTATTTTTTTATTTATTTATTATTATAAGTAGATAAGCATGATAATTTTGATTTATCCTATTTTTTTTTTAGTTCTATAAAATTATAATTATACCCTTTATTTTATTAATTAAAAAAATTTATCCCAAAAAACCTTACATGTCTCTAAACTTTTATTATTTTTCTAATTTGATATATTTTTTTATTTAGTATGCGATATATATATATATATATAATTTTATTTTCACTAATAAGTTAATTTTATAAAAAAAAAAATATTAAATGATTAATAAAAATTAGACAAAATTAGAGTCCTTTGCAAGTTGTTTTTAAGAAGGGAAAAACTAAGTGTACACCCTCTTGGGGGTGTACATCTTACACCCCATCCCATCCTGGAGTGTGATGAATTTCACTCGTCACTCGATGTGACGGGTAAAATTCACCCCACCCCACGATGGGGTGGGGTGTAAGATGTACACCCCGGTAAAATTCATTCCATCCCAGAATGGAGTGGTGGATGGCAAGTCGGTTACAAGAGCAAGGAGGTAAGGGTGGCTAGGTTTAGATTTTCCAAGGATTCACCCTATCGTATATATTGCATAAATGCAACATTTGCAAAGAGGTCCCTCCACACTCGCTATTTGGACTAAAGTCCTTAGTAAAAATACTCCTCTTGACAGTTTAGTCCCTCCCTGTAAGTTGGCACATTTTTCGGAGCATAAAATATTGGGCTTTTTCTGTAAAATACAGTATTTTTCGCCGTATTTCACGCCTTTCGAGACGTTTCCGTTCGTCGAAACGAAAAATGGACTTCGCCATGACGTCCAGGCTCGACGAGACCTATCAGGTAGCGATTTTGATTTTCGAGAAACTGTCCGGATAAAATCTCGGTCCATAAAATACAGTTTCGGAATATAGTTATCGCGCTTTTCGAGGCTTGGGGTCGTCAAACGGAAATTCCGTCAGCGCCATTGCGTCCAGAATGATGAAACCGTTCAAATCGACTTTAATTGAAGTGCTATGATCGGTTTCCAGACGGCGATTTGGCGAAACGTTAGGCGTAGGGGTATTTGCATTTGGTTTACTGTTCATGTACAGTAACAATGCACGTGCACTTAAGTCGCGGGTCCCGCCCGCTTCTTCGCGATTTCTGGGAGACCGACCGTCGGATTCTAAACTTGCTTAATATGGTTTTCACTCGGTCGACGAGACGGTCGTACTGGTGATCTCGGATTTTCGAGATTAGGCTCGGATTGAAAAGGCGACATTTTAGCCTCATAACTGTGCAATTTACACTGCCAGGAAAAAGGGGGTCACTTATGATTCAAAGTTTCAACTTGACTTTTATTCTTTTTCCTTTATTTATTTATAATAAAATTCAAGTTTCTACACCGTCTTCCTACTAATGGTGCTTGATTGGTTACTAATGGTGCATGATTGGTTTCGGGGGACTTCTGTTATTTTTAGAAAGTTTTCCTCAAAAAAAAAAAAACTGAAGATAATACTCTTTTAAAAATGGCATTAATTTAAATATTTTATTCGTAATAACATTTGACTATAATATTCAATTTCTGACTTCTTTCAAATGTTCATTTATATTATAAGTAGTTAAAAATGATATTTAAAACTATAATATTCAATTTCTGACTTCTTTTCAAATGTTTATTTAGATTATAAGTAGTTCAAAATGATATTTAAAAGTTGTCCCCTCGGACGCGTTGTACGGTGATAATTATGCATCATTCTTTCTACCAATGGTGCGTGCTTGGTTTCGGGGGACTTCTGCTTTTTTTCGAAAGTTTTCCCAACAAAAAATACGGCTCAAAATAATTCTCTTTTAAAAAACGCAGAAATTCCCAATATTTTAACCATAATAACATTTGACTATAAGTATTCAGCTGAGTATATATTTAAGTATTTTAAAGTATATTTTAATCATAATAACTATTTAAGTATTCAGCTGTCTATATATTTAAAAATTACAATTGTTCGTTTCAATTGTAATGTTAGTTTTAAAAATAGAATTTCGTTCTCTCATAATTTCAAATTGACATCATATATTTTGCAAATTATTTACGTCAATAGTATTTACATTTTTGCTTATCATCAGTTTTAAAAGATTTTGCATACTTTCGCTCTAATTGAGTTCCCTACTTTACTTTCCTAACAATATAATTTTGAGAGGAAATGGTCTAGGTTTCGGTTTACCTTTCGCCGGCAACCAATGTCCACTTAATTCTCGGTGATCTAATATTACGGTTGATGAAATGCTTTTACCTGAGCCCCTCTTGCTGTATTTTTACCTAATTAATTGGTCTTTTGAATTTCCCATTCTCTTTGTTTCGATTTAAAAAATCCTTTTACAATTCTGAATTTTCGCACGTCCTAACATTTTAACATCAGAGAAATTTTGGGATTTCGTACTTTTCTACTTGAAATTGCTTTCTGCAGAAAATGGAGGGCCTTCCCACTTTTCCTGAATTTCCCGTCCTCTTTATTTGGATTTTTTTATTCCTTTATTTTGAAACATATTTCCAATCGCATTTCCCACTCTTCCTAACGGTTTTGCATACAAAAATATATATATATATATATTGGGATTCACCTACTTTTCTGCTTGAAATTTTTCCTCAACAAAATGGAAACCCTTCCCAGTTTCCCAAATTACATTAATATTGAAAATAAATAACCATAATAATATTTAACTATATAATATTCAATTTCTCACATTTCTTTTAAATCTTAACTTTGATTGTGAGGGTTGGAGGAGTACATCCTGGACATGCCGTGGTGCTCATGGTTACCTATTTGGATTGTTCTGGGGGATGTGGACGTGCACTCTACCGATTTTATGAATTTCGTCTCATTATTGTTCCAATCAACCTGAAGGTCCTTCTCTCTCTCACTCTTCATTTCTTTGTTCGTTACATGTTGGCCTGTTGCTCAACTGAGTTCGGCTGCACTTCTGGCCTGGCATGCCCTGTACGGTCATAATTATGCACCGTTCTTCCTACTAATGGTGCTTGATTGGTTACTAATGGTGCATGATTGGTTTCGGGGGACTTCTGTTATTTTTAGAAAGTTTTCCTCAAAAAAAAAAAACTGAAGATAATACTCTTTTAAAAATGGCATTAATTTTAAATATTTTATTCGTAATAACATTTGACTATAATATTCAATTTCTGACTTCTTTTCAAATGTTCATTTATATTATAAGTAGTTAAAAATGATATTTAAAACTATAATATTCAATTTCTGACTTCTTTTCAAATGTTTATTTAGATTATAAGTAGTTCAAAATGATATTTAAAAGTTGTCCCCTCGGACGCGTTGTACGGTGATAATTATGCATCATTCTTTCTACCAATGGTGCGTGCTTGGTTTCGGGGGACTTCTGCTTCTTTTCCAAAGTTTTCCCAACAAAAAATACGGCTGAAAATAATTCTCTTTTAAAAAACGCAGAAATTCCCAATATTTTAACCATAATAACATTTGACTATAAGTATTCAGCTGAGTATATATTTAAGTATTTTAAAGTATATTTTAATCATAATAACTATTTAAGTATTCAGCTGTCTATATATTTAAAAATTACAATTGTTCGTTTCAATTGTAATGTTAGTTTTAAAAATAGAATTTCGTTCTCTCATAATTTCAAATTGACATCATATATTTTGCAAATTATTTACGTCAATAGTATTTACATTTTTGCTTATCATCAGTTTTAAAAGATTTTGCATACTTTCGCTCTAATTGAGTTCCCTACTTTACTTTCCTAACAATATAATTTTGAGAGGAAATGGTCTAGGTTTCGGTTTACCTTTCGCCGGCAACCAATGTCCACTTAATTCTCGGTGATCTGATATTACGGTTGATGAAATGCTTTTACCTGAGCCCCTCTTGCTGTATTTTTTACCTAATTAAATGGTCTTTTGAATTTCCCATTCTCTTTGTTTCGATTTAAAAAATCCTTTTACAATTCTGAATTTTCGCCCGTCCTAACATTTTAACATCAGAGAAATTTTGGGATTTCGTACTTTTCTACTTGAAATTGCTTTCTGCAGAAAATGGAGAGCCTTCCCACTTTTCCTGAATTTCCCGTTCTCTTTATTTGGATTTTTTTATTCCTTTCTTTTGAAACATATTTCCAATCGCATTTCCCACTCTTCCTAACGGTTTTGCATACAAAAATATATATATATATATATTGGGATTCACCTACTTTTCTGCTTGAAATTTTTCCTCAACAAAATGGAAACCCTTCCCAGTTTTTTTACACACAATTTCGCTCAAGAAATATTGAATTCTCAGTTTACCATTTTAGAATTTTTGCTTGACAAAACAGAAACCCTTCCCACTTTTTTTACACACAATTTCACTCTAGAAATATTGAATTCTCAGTTTACCTTTTAAATTCCCAATTTTTTTACTTGCAATTTTAGTCAAGTAAATGGAAATTCTTACAACTTCTTTCCCGGTAAATTTTTGTTCCCTTTTATACCTCCGTTCTTCCTAATGTCCACCCCCGTTCCTTCTATCATTCTTTCGTTCTTCCCGGGGCAGTGATGATAAAAAGAAATATATTTACCTTATCACCGAACTGAGTGTATACATGCAGGCTTCTCCTGCATTTGCCTGACGTCTGCCGGCTTCTTCTGCGTTTGACTGATCAGTTTGCTTTTTATGATATGCATGTATGTACTTAGATACACGTATATATATATATATATATATATATATATATACACGTATATATATATATATATATATATATATATATATATATACGTGTATATATATATATATATATATATATATATATATATATATAAGTATTTTCCCTTATTTTTATAATGTTATGTGTAAAATTATTTTCCCCGTCTTTTCCTTTCTGTATCTTCTATATATCTACTATCTATCTATATATCTGTTATTATTACGCGTGCCGGCTTCTCCTGCATTTCACTGACGTGCTCATTTCTTACGATTTTGTTACTTCCGACCCTAACACCGACCCGGCTATAATATTTTTACTTCCTTTTTAAAGCTTTGTCTTAGTCCAAGCCTAACACCGAACCTAGAACCGAACCCTACCTCTTTGCCTTACCGAGGTCTTCTCTGCCTCTTTGCCTTCCCGAAGCCTCCCTCTCGCGTCCTGGGTGTACACGTCGCCGGTTCTATAAGTATTCTGTATTTCTTATTATCTTTTATAATGTTATGTGTAAAATTATCTTCTCTTCTTTAAAAATAAATTCCACCGACACACCTAGATATTATGGGATTTATAATCATATGATTATTAAACTTGAAAGTGATGTTATTAAAATTAACTCTCTTAAGTTATACTGGTGAATTTTAAAAGTTACTCCTCTTCTTTTAAAATCAATTACACATATATACCTATATATTGAGAAATTTATAATCGTATGATTATTAAACTTGGAATTTATATTGCATCACATTTCTCTTAGTCATGTATAATATTTAATTTGAAATCTTTTGAAAATATCGAATCATCTTTTAAATTATTCATTTTTTATTATATCTTTATTCATATGCTATTCACAGATTTCAAAATTACCTATAATAGTGAATTCTGTAATATCACATCCCTTTTACTTTCCTCATATATAATATATTCATATGTAAAATATTTAGGAATTAATATATGTGAAATAAAATTACTTAGTAATATCACTTCGGTGTATATTATATATATAATATTTATATATTCCTAAAGGGGAAGAAGTCATATCTAATTTTGTTTTGTGTTTAATATTTGGAGATTAATAAATATTTGTAAAGAAGAAGAAGTGATATGTAATTTCCTTTTATGTTTAATATTTGGTCATTATTAAATATTAAAAAAAAATTTCTAATACAAATTGGTACATAGAAACTATGCAAATTCGTACATAAATACTATATATGTTCGTCATTTTGTTTTGAAGAATATTTTCATTTGACATGAAGAAAGTAACCAAACATAACTAAAAACAAGCAATAAGTAATGAAAAGGAAATAGTGTATATATATATAGATAACTCTTCTATTATGTATCTGCATGTGTCTCATTGACTACCTTTATTTCATTCTGTTTGTCTGTATGTATTTATGTATGTATGTATGTACGCATTACCTTTGTTTTTTACCTTTTTCTTCCTTTTCTACCATAATTTTCGAGTTATATTTTCTCATAACGAATGTCCTAATATCAACGGTGATGTCATACTTTTATTAGTTCACTATTATGTTTTATATCTTGAGTATGAAAATCAAAATTTCAAATAGATTTGGTATATGTTTATCAAAATTTCAATTTCTTCTCGGGATATATCCATTCCATTTGGTATATGATATCTTAAAATATGATATCTTTCTGAAACTTATAAAAGATTTGCTATTATATCAAATTATATATACATAAAATTATAAATATTTTAATAATTTGTTTGTAATATGTTCGTCATTCAAAATATTTGAAATGGAGATGAAGAAAGTAACTAAACATAACTAAAAATAAGCAATAAATAATGAAGAGGAAATAGTGTATATATATATATAGATAACTCTTCTATTATGTATCTGCATGTGCCTCATTGACTACCTTTGTATGTATGTATGTATGTACGCATTCCCTTTGTTTTTTACCCTTTTCTTTCTTTTCTACCGTAATTTCCGAGTTATATTCTCTCATAAGGAATGTCCTAATATGAAGGGTGATGTGATAGTTTTATTAGTTCACTATTATGTTTTATATCTTCAGTATGGAAATCAAAAATTCAAATAAATTTGGTACATGTTTATTACGAATACTATCCTGGGTATGAAAATCAAATTCTCTTTGGGATATATCCATTAGATTTGGTATATGATATCTTAAAATATGATATCTTTCTCAAACTTATAAAAGATTTGCTATTATATCAAATTATATATATATACACTTATTCTAATGTGATATGTTTGATTTGGTTTCATTAATGTGATGTGATGTTCATCTTTAGTAAGAAAATGTGATCTATATTATTATATACTATTTGTGGATTCATTTGTATAGATTATAACATCTAAATCTATTTATGCATTCTTTTGTATATATTTTACCATCTAAATCTATGTATGTTCTAAAATGATAGGTGATTTAGTGAAAAAATATTCATGGGTAATTCTATATGCTTAGTTTTTAGTCAATAGATTTAGATTGACATCACATCATTAAATTTAGATAACATTATATATTAATGAGAATATAATATTGTCATAGTTATATTTTTTTATTCATTAGATTTCCATCATATCTTACACTGGATTCTGATGCGATGTGTCCGATTTAGTTCCATTAATGTCATGTGATGCACATCTTATCTTTACCAATCCTTAAATAATTTTTATATTAAGATGTGACATATTATCTAATCAATATCTAATAATTCAAATATTAAAATGTATCGTCAATTCTTTACCCATAAATATATGCCAGCATCTAATCGTATCCTATATTCATACATATAGCCTATATCCTATATTCATTTTAATCATAGATATAGATTCTTTTGTTTTTCAACATCTCCATGACATCATATATTACTAAAAATGTCATATTGTCATAAGAGGTCTATTTTTTTACTCATAACATTCCCATCACATCATATCTTTTCCTGGATTCTGATGTGATATTCCAAATATTTGATATGATGTTGGATATGATGTTGTACTGAAAAACGTGTTAAGCCTATCATACTTACTTCTTTCTTCATATGGTTTTCCTATAAATGTACATTGATTGATTGTCTTCTTAGTATTAACTCTTCCTATTTGCATCCCATAAAAGGTAATATGAGTGCCTCCCTTGAATTTAAAGAGAGATAACAAAATGTAATCAATATCTAATAATTTTAATATTAAAATATATCGTAAATTCTTTACCCATAAATATAACCCACCATCTAATCATATCCTATATTCATACATATAGCCTATATCCTATATTCATTTTAATCATAGATATAGATCCTTTGGTTTTATATTTACATCCCATCGTATCTTACACTTTATTCTGATGTGATGTGTGAGATTTGAACTCATTAAGATCTCCATCACATCATATATTAGTAAAATATATTAGTAAAGAAGCCATATTGTCATAAGAGGTCTACTTTTTTACTCATAACATTCCCATCACATCATATCTTTTGCTGGATTCTCATGAGATATTCAAAATATTTGATATGATGTTCGATATGACGTTGTATTGGAAAACGTGCTAACCCTAGCATACCTACTTCTTTCTTCATATGGTTTTCCTATAAATGTACATTGATTGATTGTCTTCTTACTCTTAACTTTTTCTATTTCCATCCCATAAAAGGTAATATGACTGCCTTCCTTGAATTTAAAGAGAGATAAGAAAGAGTTTAAAGAAAGATAATAATAATATATTCACTGTTGTTTTATTCCATTCCTAGAACAACTACCATTTATTCTCTATTAACTGCTGGACTACTACGTAGGTCTGCTTTTACTATTCTACTGTTCCTAGGGCTACTGTTCCTACTGCATACAAGGTACGGCTCTGCCCATGTTATTTCGGTTATTCCTTATTAGTTTACCTGTGATATTGGGGTCTTTTCTTTCTACTTTAACTGTGCTTTCGATCCTTTTACTTTGCTATCCCATTGTCTTCTCCTTCTTGGTTTTCACGTGGGTACTGTTTGCAATTTTGACGTAACTGTCCTGTCTTCCAACCGTCGGCTTTATTTATATACGGACTTCCCTCTGATGTATTTCGCTGCCATGCCGAGAGGAAATGGTCTAGGTTTGGATTCTTCTTTCGCGGGCAACCAATCTCCACTTAATTCTCGGTGGTGGTTTGGACGGCCTTCGATTGATGACCACCTATGGGCATTAATCTCTCTGGGGTTTTATCTTTTCCTTTTCTTTTGTTTTCTCTACCACATTGGGCGCTGCTATGTCAGCGATAAATGGTCTTGGGCTTGATTTCCCTTTCACTGGCAACCAACCTCCGCTTACTTCTTTGCGGACGTTCGGACGGCCTCTGATTGCTGGTTACCTATGCCCGTTGGCCGGCTCGGTTTGGTAGTCTTTTCGTTTTCACGTTGGGCTCCTATTTCTTACAAGTCTTTTGTTTATTCTTAATGTGTTGCCTGCCATTATCCATGTGCATGAATACCTTCTTTGCTACTATTCGGTTCGTTTGTTATATCGTCTGTTCTGCCGTCCATCGTGCTTTCGGAATGAATTGCTTACTATTTTCCCCTTTTCTGTCCACACTTCCTCGGTCTCTTACAGTTGCTGTAATAATGACGAATATAGTGGTTTCCTTCGCCCGCTTGCTTCGTGATATTTGCGAGCAAGTACATATGGACATACCCCCGTGTATTGTTTCGACCGACCCGGCCGGGCAATACATAGCATGTATCGATGTCCACGTATCTCGAAACGACTCTATTGTTGAACTCATGCGCTGTTGGGGCGGGCCAGCTTCTAGCTCCTCCGTCGCCGAGGAGGACGCTTCCCGCAGCGCCGTCAAGCGCCTGACCCAAGAATTGAACCTGCAGATTAGAGATTTCGGCTACGATGAGGCCCTATTCTATAAAAATATGTACGACCAGGTCGCCCTAAACCTCTCCACTCTCGCAAACCAGTATAACAAACTGGTTTGGGATTACAATGTTCTGAAAGACTGCTACATTGTGACTGTTACCGAGAAGAACGACCTCGCTGCTGACCGCCTTAAGATCCAAGAGGCTATTCAGTCATGCAGCGATGTTCTCAACGGTCATCCCCCCCCCCCCCGGCTCAGCCCTCTCTTCCCGCCGCTGATTCCTCTCTTCCTCTTTAGTTTCCTCCTGTAGTGCAGTTGATCCCCATGGTTTTGTACTTAAGCGACACTAATTTCTTTTTGTTACAGCCGCCATACCCCAGAGCTGTGCTCTGCAACGGCGTTACCAACGTACTCTTTCCGTTCGCTTACGGAATAGCGTTCTGTATGTCCCATCGGATTATACAAACCTAATGGGTTTAGTAATATTGAGGATGTAAGTTTAGGATGGCCTATTTCTTAGACAGGCGACCGTATTTTTTGCCAGTCTAATCATTAGGCAACCAACTTACTCCTCCTTTTGTTGTGGACGGGCCACGTACTCTCCTACTATTGTATAATACTATACTTTGCACTGGTACTTGGGGTATAACGTTAATGCTACTGTTGGTTGATTCTGGTTTTCATTACCTATGAAAATTCTGTCTTTCATCGTCCTCATTCAGCATTTTTACTTGCAGTACTGGTATTTCAATTTGTTTTTTTGAATGTATATCTTGCCTTACAAACTTGGGAGCACATGTATATAGCATTTCCCATGAATTTTGCTCATTCCGGTGCAGTGTGTTATTTTTAAGCGGGAATGTATTCTCTACTATGAGTTAGCTATTATTTACAACATTGAATTTCCACTAACTACTAACAAATTTTATGTTCTGTTACTTAATTATAACTACGTGCCTAGCTCCTTCCGTCTGCCGTCGGTTTCGTCAGAGGCTACCTCCTTCGCTTTTGTCCTGTTGGTATTCTTCGCTGGTTGGCTTCCCCTGCTCAGGTTCCCTTCTCACTCTGTTTTTTATGTGCGCCTTCGGTTTCCTCCTCCTCTGTCCCATCTCTATATTTCTACTTTGATATTTTTTTATATGATTATATTTCCTACGTTTTGACTATATACCTCCTTACTTTTGCTGATGCCGGTTTCAAGTTAGCTTCATTGGTGTGTTGCCTTCCTCTTCGTGACCCTCGATTTCCGTTCGATTATTATACTGTGATCATGAATGTTTTGGGGAATAAAAAACCCAGATCCGGAAAATATTTTACCAAAGTTTCCCATAATATTTCCGCCTTGCTTTACAAAAAAGAAGGAACGATATTTTTGACTTAAATTATATACTATAAATTTAACTTCGAATATATTTTAAAATTTACTTCCTACTTTCACTTACAGTGTAAATTTTAAAATTAGAATTCCACTTCTTCTTTAAAATGAACATCGTAAAATTTCCAATTTTTATACGTGAGTACTCCAAATTGATTTCCCATTTGTACTCATGCTTTATATAGGGATGCCCTGAAAATTGTAACTTCAAATTTTATTTCCCTGAAGATTTTAATACTTATATATTGATTGTATTGTTGTGGGTTAATAGTTGGGGAATGCAGATGGGGAATGCTAATCTGACATTGCAGTTGATGAAATCCTATTATCTGAGCCCACTTCTCTTCTTTTTGGCCTACCATTGTTTTTCCATTATTTTTTAATATATATTTCCGGAAATTTTGTTCGCTACGCGTTTATACTTTCCTTCTCCTTTTTGAGAAAATAAGGAAAAGAAAGAATTGCGCCTTTGTTACCTTCTCTGCATGAAATTTTACTCAAGAATTTTCCGTCCCGTTTTTTTTTCCCTTCCTTTTTTACGTCCTCTCCTCTTTTTGCTTTGCCCCCCCCCTTTTTTTCCACCCTGCGGTTTTATTTTTTTATAACTACTTGCCCCCCCCCCCCTTTTTTTCCACCCTGCGGTTTTATTTTTTTATAACTACTTGAAATTATTTGAAAAAAAAAATAATTGGTACTTTGTTACCTTCTCTGCACGAAATTTTACTCAGGATTTCTCCCCGGTTTTTTTCCCCCCCCCCCCCCCTTTTTTTTACGTCCTCCCATCTTTTTGCTTTGCCCCCCCCTTTTTCCTACCCTGCGGTTCCATTTTTTTACAACTACTTGAAATTATTTTTGACTTACTTTGTTTAATACCTTTCGGACCAACTCCTCTCTTTGATTTTTCGACCTTTTTCATACTTCTCTATTTTTTTTTATTTCCCCGGGCAGTGATGATAAAAACAAAAAGGATGAAGACCCCTTGCAACTCAGCTCGCACAATAAAATCATCTCCAATCATATACATACATATTACCAAGAAAATGAAAGATCCGCATACGAATACCTTTCGGCCTGCTTCCTTATATACATATATATATATATATATATATACATATATATATATATATATAGAAAAGTAAATTGTGTTTTGTCTTTCCTCCAACTGGTTTATACATATATATATATATATAACTGGTTTATACATATATATATATATATATATATATATATACAATAGAAAAATAAAAATAAATTGTTTCTATATATATATATATATATATATATATATATATATATATATATATATATATATATATATATATATATATATATATATATATACAATAGAAAAATAAAAATAAATTGTTTTTTTTTTATCTTCCAGCCCATATATGTAAATATGAATATGAAATAACTCAATTGATTCAAAAAGTCATCGCTTTCCTTCCCTCAGGAAGAGACCTACTTTCACTTTTACCTCATGCTACAGAGACCAAATAAGGAATTGGGCTATCACCTTTTGGGCTTTAGTCTTTCTCCATGCATTCACCAGGTTGGTAGAATCCGATGATAGGCATCCTAATAGTAGCGCTTCCTGCTATTCAAGAAGGACTATATATAAAATAGAAAAGTAAATTGTGTTTTGTTTTCCCTCCAACTGGTTTATACATATATATATAAAATAGAAAAGTAAATTGTGTTCTGTTTTTCCTCCAACTGGTTTATACATATATATATATATATATATATATATATATATACAATAGAAAAATAAATTGTCTTTTGTTTTTCCTCCAACTGGTTTATATATATATATATATATATATATATATATATATATATATATATATATATATATATATATATATATATATATATATATATATATACAATAGAAAAGTAAATTGTGTTTTGTGTTTTGTTTTTTCCCCAACTGGTATATATATATATATATATATATATATATATATATATATATATAATAGAAAAGTAAATTGTGTTTGTGTTTTGTTTTTACTCCAAGTGGTTTCAGTTCCCGAGCTTCTTCTGTACTTCTGTACTTTTGTAAATGCCCCTTTCCCCCCCCCAGTCATCTTCTCTTCTCCTTGGGCAGTGGTGATAAAAAGAAATGAAGATATATATATATATATATAAAAGTAAATTGTGTTTGTGTTTTGCTTTTTCGCCAATTGGTATATATATATATATATATATATATATATATATATATATATATATATATATATATATATATATATATATATATATATATATATATATATATATATATAATAGAAAAGTAAATTGTGTTTGTGTTTTGTTTTACTCCAACTGGTTTCGGTTCCCGACCTTCTTCATACTTCTGTACTTTTGTAAATGGCCCCCCCCCCAGTCATCTTCTCTTCTCCTTGGTCAGTGGTGATAAAAAAAAATGAAGGATGAAGATCCCTCGCAGAATAAATTTATCTTGATTCATATACCTGCATATATATTTAGACAAATAATTAAGTTACTTTGGGAATTACTGACAAATTGTGCTACTTATTTTGCAAGAAATTTTAAAAAACCTGTTGGAAATGAGTGGTACAAACCTAACGGGTTTAGTAATATTGAGGATGTAAGTTCGGGACGGCCTATTTCTTAGACAGGCGGCCGTATTTTCTGCCAGTCTAATCATTACGCAACCAACTTAATCCTCCTTTCGTTGTGGACGGGCCGCGTACTCTCCTACTATTGTATAATAGTATACTTCGCATTGGTACTTGGGGTATAACGTTAATGGTACTGTTGGTTGATTCTGGTTTTCATTACCTACGAAAATTGTACCTTCCATCGTTCTCATTCGGCATGTTTACTTTCAGTACTGCTATTTCAATTCGTTTTTTGACTGTATATCTTGCCTTACAAACTTGGGAGTAGATGTGTATAGCATTTCCCATGATTTCTACTCATTACATTGCAATGTGATACTTTTAAGCAAGAATGTATTCCCTACTATGAGTTAGCTATTATTTACAATATTGAATTTCCGCTAACTACTAACAAATTTTATGTCGTCTTACTTAATTATAACTATGTGCCTAGCTCCTTCCCTCTGCCATCAGTTTCGTCGGACGCTACCTCCTTCGCTTTTGTCCTGTGGGTATTCTTTGCTGGTTGGCTTCCCCTGTTGAGGTTCCCTTCTCACTCTGCTTTTGATGTGCGGCTTCGGTTTCCTTCTCCTCTGTCCCATCTCTATATTTCTACTTTGATATTTTTTTTATATGATTATATTTCCTAGGTTTTGACTACATACCTCCTTACTTTTGCTGATGCCGGTTTCAAGTTAGCTTCATTGCTGTGTTGCCTTCCTCTTCGTGGCCCTCCATTTCTGTTCCATTATTCTACTGTGACCATGAATGTTTTAGTGAATAAAAACCCGACGTCCGGAAAATATTTGACCAAAGTTCTTCATAATATTTCCGTCTTGCTTTAAAAAAAAAGATACCAATATTTCTGACTTAAATTATATATTATAAATTCAAGTTCGAATATATTTTAAAATTTACATCCTACTTTCACTTACAATGTAAATTTGAAAGCTAGAATTCCACTTCTTCTTTGCAATGAACATCATAAAATTTCCAATTTCTATACTTGAGTACTGCAAATTGATTTCCCATTTGTACTCATGCTTTATATAGGGATATCCTAATATTTTACCAAATTATTGCTAATATTTTGGAGTTACTTTACAAAATATACTGACAATATTTTCCACTTAGATTATATACTATAAATTCCCGTCCGGATATATTTTAAAATTTAATGCCTGCTTTCAATGTCAATTTAAAAACAAGGGTTACCTTACTTTATTACCAAATGTATACTTACCCTTAAGAAATGGCAACTCTTTACTAACTTAATACCTACGCATTAATTCCCGCCCTGGAAATTGTAACTTCGAATTGTATTTTCCTCAAGATTTTGATACTTATATATTGATTGTATTGTTGTGGGTTAATAGTTGGGGAATGCAGTTGGGGAATGCTAATCTGACATTGTAGTTGATGAAATCCTTTTATCTGAGCCCCCTTCTCTTATTTTTTCCCTACCATTGTTTTTACATTATTTTTTACTATATATTTCCGGAAAATTTGTTTTATACTTTCCTTCCCCTTTTTGAAAAAATAAGGAAAAAAAGAATTGGGACTTTGTTACCTTCTCTGCATGAAATTTTACTCAAGAATTTCCCTTCCCGGTTTTTTTCCCCCCCTTTTTTTACGTCCTCTCCTCTTTTTGCTTTGCCCCCCCCTTTTTTTTACCCTGCGGTTTTATTTTTTTATAACTAGAAATTATTTTTGACTTACTTTGTTTAATACCTTTCGGACGCGCTGCTCTCTTTGATTTTCCGACCCTTTTCATACTTCTCTATTTTTTTTTATTTCCCCGGGCAGTGATGATAAAAACAAAAAGGACGAAGATCCCTTGCAGCTCAGCTCACACAATAAAATCATCTCCAATCATATACATACATATTACCAAGAAAATGAAAGATTCGCACACGAATACCTTTCGGACTGCTTCCTT
>CM055073.1:35365928-35521289 GCA_029204045.2 Tillandsia leiboldiana | reverse complement strand
CCCCCCCCCCCCCCCCCCCCTTTTTCTACCCTGTGGTTCCATTTTTTTTAACTACTTGAAATTATTTTTACTTACTTTTGTTGAATCCCTTTCGGACCAGGTCCTCTCTTTTTTTTTCCGACCCTTTACATACTTCTCTATATTTTTTATATTTCCCGGGCAGTGATGATAAAAACAAAAAAGAATGAACATCCCTTGCAGCTCAGCCAATAAAATCATCTTCAATCATATACATACATATATATTTACACAACCTCACACAATAAAATCATCTTCAATCATATACATACATATATATTTACACAAATATATAAGTTATTTTCCGAATTATTGTTAATAAATTATTGACTTATATATATTTAACCAAAAAAAGGAAAAAAAAAACATAAGGGATTGTTCAGTTTTTCCTGCATGCAATTTTTCCTCACAGAAAATACAAAGGCTTCCTTTTATATATATATATATATATATATGATAATAGAAATAAAATACAAAGGCTTCCTTATGTTGTGTCAAATTGTGTTACTTATACAAGGATTCATATACCTACATATATATTTAGACAAATATTAAGTTATTTTTTCGGAATTACTGTCAAATTGTGTTACTTATTTTTGGAATTACTGTCAAATTGTTCTTCCTTTTTTACCCCCCCCCCCCCCTTCTTCTCTCTTTTTTCGGGACAGTGATGGTAAAAGAAAGGAAGAATGGAGATCCCTCCCAGCTTAACTGACACAATAACTTCGTGTCGACTCATATACCTACATATATATTTTCACAAATATTTACGTTATTTTGAATTTAATGCCCAAATGTGCTATTTATTTTACAAGAAATTTTAAACTGTACGTTGTAAACGAGTACTATATAGGTTTCATTCCTATGTATTTCCACTTTTCCTACACTTCTTAGAAAAAGTAAAAAAAGAAAAAAAAACACAGTTTCATTTCCAACAAAGTAAATCGAACACAATTTAAGTAGTTAAAAAGAAGTAAAAAGTAGTTAACTGTATGTTGTTAGTGAGTACTATACTCACTATATGGGTTTCATATTACTAACTTTTACTATGTTCCTAATTTTTATTTCTTTTAGCAGTAATGTAATTCCTAAATTTTCCTATGTTCCTAACTTTTACTATAGATATTTCATGTTACTAACTGTAATTTGAAATTTATCAAAAATGCTAAAATATGTGTTCCAAATTCTTCAGCTTATTTTCTTACCTTTGTGACCAATTTTTCAGGTAACAACTTACTTGACTTACTTACAGCTTTCTGCCTTATTGTTCCCTACCTCTTCAGGGAAGGACTCACCTGGCTCCTCTTTTGTTACTTTCCGTGCTCTACTATACAGGTTTCATGTCCCCTGTGTTTACTATGTTCCTAATTTCTTCTACTATTCAGGTTTCATATCCCACTTTTTAGGACCCATTGTCATGTTAGGTTCCACCATTCATTCTTACCACTGATATTTGGAATTAATATATTTACTTAGAAATTATTTTTAGAGGCTAAAGTTCCACATTCCACAAATACTATTTCCTTGAATTTACGTATCCAAATGAGATTACATTTGGATATGCTTGCACTTCTATGAAAATATTAAGAGGTTAGTGAATATGACATATATTTACTAAGGCAATTCAGACAAACCCAATAAACTAGAAGGTAAACTCTTTAGATATATATATTATATATATGTAATAAATAAGGAGAAAGCACTCTCTTTATATATATATATTATTTATAACCAGTTTCACATTTAAAAACTAGAAAAAAAAAAGAACAAAATATTTACGGCTTAGTAAATTGCAATTGGTAATGTATGAGAAATAAAAAGAATCTAACATGCTTCTTTACCTAAATATTCCAGTCCTACTAAATATAACATATATTTAGTTCGGTAATACACTTAAATATTTAGGGCTTACTAAATACAACATATATTTAGTACGTTAATTCACATAAACCTAATAAACGATACTTACCGAAGTAAACCCAAAAAATAGTTACATATCCAAATAAGATTAAATTCCAATATGTTTGCTCTTCTACGAAAAAATTGAGAACTTAGTGAATACGGCATATATTTAGTACATTAATTCAGGCAAACCCAATAAGCTAGAATTAAACCCAATAAGCTAGAATTATGCATGTAAACTCTTTAGATATATATATTTATATACATGCAATAAATAAGGAGACAGATCTCTCTTTATATATATATATATTTTATACCATTTTCACATCTAAAAACTAGGAAAAAAAAAAAGAAGCAGAATAGAACTTAGTGAATACGTCATATATTTAGTACATTCATTCAGGCAAACCCAATAAGCTAGAATTATGCAGGTAAACTCTTTAGATATATATATTATATATATGTAATAAATAAGGAGGCAGATCCCTCTTTTATATATATATATATTTTATACCATTTTCACATTTAAAAACTAGGGAAAAAAAAAAGAAACAGAATATTTAGGGCTTAGTAAATAGGAATTGTTAATGTATGAGAAATGCCTAAGAGAATCTACCATGCTCCTTTACCTAAATATTTCAGGCTGACGAAAAAAATAGAAAATAATATTCCCTACTTTATTCATAAAGAACATTACAAATAGCGAAAGAAAATTACAAATAAAGAAAAGAAAGAGATAAACAACAAAAACATAGAACATTACAAATAAAGAAAGAAGATAGAAGAGATAAAGAACAACTACAAATTCTTTTCTTCCTTATTGATGCAGCATTTTTTATTTTCTATACTTATTTTAGAGTAGAATGTTAAAAAATACCACTATTTCATAGAAAGACGGTATCTGGACTCCTATAATCCAACTTCCATATTGGGGTTGATTTACGGGAAGATAATGACACTCGACAAGCTGGTCAAGAGTAGGATGTCATCATCTTCTCATAATTTACCTCCAAGATGGGCGTTGGATTATAAGACCTCATCTCGCCTTCCTATGGAATTTTGGTACTTTTAAACATTCTGCTCTAGAGTAAGTACAAAATATTAAGAATGCTGTTTTAATAAGGTACGGAAAAAATTGTGTAGGCCACTTCTATTTTCTGATGGTTTAATTCGCAGGGTATTGTTAGAAGGAACTTATATTCGCGAAATTCCGTACATATATAGTTCTTTCTTTAAACTACTTAATAAATGTAGACATCAAGCAATTTATATAAAACGAACCATCTAAAGAATTATTCGTACACAAACTTAGATAATTGGAAATTTCTCTCTGATTTCTATTCATCACCCGGTTATTCCCCGGTATGATCATACTTATATTAGCTAAATAGTTACAAATTTTATTACTACCTATTTGAATAGTTGTCGAATTACTTACCAATTACTTAAATATATAGGCAAAAAAAAAGGCAGTTTCTTGGGTGTATATTCTATGAAAATATTAAGAGGTTGGTGAATATCACATATATTTACTAAGGTAATTCATAGTTGTAGAATTACTTACCAATTACTTAAATATATAGCCAAGAAAAAAGGCAGTTCCTTGGTGTATATTCTATGAAAATATTAAGAGGTTAGTGAATATCACATATATTTACTAAGGTAATTCAGGCAACCCCAATAAACTAGAATTATGCAGGTAAACTCTTTAGATATATATAATATATATGTAATAAATAAGGAGAAAGCACTCTCTTTATATATATATATATATTTTATACCAGTTTCACATTTAAAAACTAGGAAAAAAAAAGAACAAAATATTCACGGCTTAGTAAATTGCAATTGGTAATGTATGACAACATATATTAGTACGTTAATTCACATAAACCTAATAAACGATACTTACCGAAGTAAACCCAAAAAATAGTTACATATCCAAATAAGATTAAATTCCAATATGTTTGCTCTTCTACGAAAAAATTGAGAACTTAGTGAATACAGCATATATTTAGTACATTAATTCAGGCAAACCCAATAAGCTAGAATTAAACCCAATAAGCTAGAATTATGCATGTAAACTCTTTAGATATATATATTATATACATGCAATAAATAAGGAGACAGATCTCTCTTTATATATATATATTTATACCATTTTCACATTTAAAAACTAGAAAAAAAAAAAAGAAGCAGAATAGAACTTAGTGAATACGTCATATATTTAGTACATTCATTCAGGCAAACCCAATAAGCTAGAATTATGCAGGTAAACTCTTTAGATATATATATTATATATATATGTAATAAATAAGGAGGCAGATCCCTCTTTATATATATATATATATATATATTTTATACCATTTTCACATTTAAAAACTAGGGAAAAAAAAAAGAAACAGAATATTTAGGGCTTAGTAAATAGGAATTGTTAATGTATGAGAAATGCCTAAGAGAATCTACCATGCTCCTTTACCTAAATATTTCAGGCTGACGAAAAAAATAGAAAATAATATTCCCTACTTTATTCATACAGAACATTACAAATAGCGAAAGAAAATTACAAATAAAGAAAAGAAAGAGATAAACAACAAAAACATAGAACATTACAAATAAAGAAAGAAGATAGAAGAGATAAAGAACAACTACAAATTCTTTTCTTCCTTATTGATGCAGCATTTTTTATTTTCTATACTTATTTTAGAGTAGAATGTTAAAAAATACCACTATTTCATAGAAAGACGGTATCTGGACTCCTATAATCCAACTTCCATATTGGGGTTGATTTACGGGAAGATAATGACACTCGAAAAGCTGGTCAAGAGTAGGATGTCATCATCTTCTCATAAATTACCTCCAAGATGGGCGTTGGATTATAGGAGTCCTCATCTCGCCTTCCTATGGAATTTGGTACTTTTAAACATTCTGCTCTAGAGTAAGTACAAAATATTAAGAATGCTGTTTTAATAAGGTACGGAAAAAATTGTGTAGGCCACTTCTATTTTCTGATGGTTTAATTCGCAGGGTATTGTTAGAAGGAACTTATATTCGCGAAATTCCGTACATATATAGTTCTTTCTTTAAACTACTTAATAAATGTAGACATCAAGCAATTTATATAAAACGAACCATCTAAAGAATTATTCGTACACAAACTTAGATAATTGGAAATTTCTCTCTGATTTCTATTCACCACCCGGTTATTCCCCGGTATGATCATACTTATATTAGCTAAATAGTTACAAATTTTATTATTACCTATTTGAATAGTTGTCGAATTACTTACCAATTACTTAAATATATAGGCAAAAAAAGAAGGCAGTTTCTTGGGTATATTCTATGAAAATATTAAGAGGTTAGTGAATATCACATATATTTACTAAGGTAATTCATAGTTGTAGAATTACTTACCAATTACTTAAATATATAGCCAAGAAAAAAAGGCAGTTCCTTGGGTGTATATTCTATGAAAATATTAAGAGGTTAGTGAATATCACATATATTTACTAAGGTAATTCAGGCAACCCCAATAAACTAGAATTATGCAGGTAAACTCTTTAGATATATATAATATATATATGTAATAAATAAGGAGAAAGCACTCTCTTTATATATATATATATATATCTTATACCAGTTTCACATTTAAAAACTAGGAAAAAAAAAAAACAAAATATTCACGGCTTAGTAAATTGCAATTGGTAATGTATGAGAAATAAAAAGAATCTAACATGCTTCTTTACCTAAATATTCCAGTCCTACTAAATATAACATATATTTAGTTCGGTAATACACATAAATATTTACGTCTTACTAAATACAACATATATTTAGTACGTTAATTCAGACAAACCTAATAAACGATACTTACCGAAGTAAACCCAAAAAAGTTACATATCCAAATAAGATTAAATTCCAATATGTTTGCTCTTCTACGAAAAATTGAGAACTTAGTGAATACGACATATATTTAGTACGTTAATTCAGGCAAACCCAATAAGCTAGAATTATGCAAGGCAAACCCAATAAGCTAGAATTATGCAGGTCAACTCTTTAGATATATATATTATATATATGTAATAAATAAGGAGACAGATCTCTCCTTATATATATATATATTTTTATACCATTTTCACATTTAAAAACTAGGAAAAAAAAAAAGAATCAGAGTAGAACTTAGTGAATACGTCATATATTTAGTACGTTAATACAGGCAAACCCAATAAGCTAGAATTATGCAGGTAAACTCTTTAGATATATATATTATATATATTGTAATAAATAAGGAGGCAGATCTCTCTTTATATATATATATATTTTATACCATTTTCACATTTAAAAACTAGGGGAAAAAAAAAGAAGCAGAATATTTAGGGCTTAGTAAATAGGAATTGTTAATGTATGAGAAATGCCTAAGAGAATCTACCATGCTCCTTTACCTAAATATTTCAGGCTGACGAAAAAATAGAAAATAATATTTCCTACTTTATTGATAAAGAACATTACAAATAGAGAAAGAAAATTACAAATAAAGAAAAGAAAGAGATAAACAACAAAAACATAGAACATTACAAATAAAGAAAGAAGATAGAAGAGATAAAGAACAACTACAAATTCTTTTCTACCTTATTGATGCAGCATTTTTTATTTTCTATACTTATTTTAGAGTAGAATGTTAAAAAATACCACTATTTCATAGAAAGACGGTATCTGGACTCCTATAATCCAACTTCCATATTGGGGTTGATTTACGGGAAGATAATGGCACTCGACAAGCTGGCCAAGAGTAGGATGTCATCATCTTCTCATAAATTACCTCCAGTTGGATTATATGAGTCCTCATATCGCCTTCCTATGGAATTTTGGTATTTTTAAACATTCTGCTCTAGAGTAAGTACAAAATATAAAGAATGCTGTTTTAATGAGGTACGGAAAAAATTGTGTAGGACACTTCTATTTTCTGATGGTTTAATTCGCAGGGTCTTGTCAGAAGGAACTTATATTCGCGCAATTCGTACATATATAGTTCATTTCTTTAAAACTACTAATAAATGTAGACATCAACAATTTATATAAAACGAACCATCTAAGAATTATTCGTACACAACTTAGATATTGGAAATTTTTCTCTGATTTCTATTCATCACCCTGGTTAATCCCCTGATCCTACTTATATTAGCTAATAGTTACAAATTTTATTATTACCATTTAAATAGTTGTAGAATTACTTACCAATTACTTAATATATAGACAAAAAAAAATGGCAGTTCCGGAGTACCTTCCATTTGGGAAATAGCAATTACAATTTCTTTACGAATTGTGATATAATATAGTTATCGCTGCAAAGACACTCACTGCTTTACTGAAATATATGTTCCAAAAAAAAAATATAGTTTGTTTCACACTTTTATAATGCATGGTACTATGATTAACTTGCATTTTTTAAAAAAATAAAGAGTAAAAAAAGCGGCAGGAAAGATAATGTATACTAGGTTTGTATGTATATTTCCTTAAAAGGAAGCGAGGCGTAATATTACCATTATAAGTTATTGTTATTCGCAAGGTATTGTTCCGGTTATGCACGGATACTGACATAGGACATTCCTATTTGTTGTTACGATGACATATAGATTCGCACAATATATTCATTAGTACAAATATAAACATTGATTGACTGAAATATAGGCGCGGAAATGATTTGTAGTTTTCGACAAGACCTTCATCACAGATGGTATTATACCCTGCCATTGAGTATTCCAAGATAGTACTACTTTACTTTATCCTGCAATTTACAATGTTCCTTCTTTTATCCTACGCATAGCCATTTAGTCCTGCCTTTTAATTAGCAGCATTTAATCATTATTCTTTCTTTCTCCCCTCACTACTAATTCAGTATAGAAACAAATAGTCATGTGTTCTTCATAACTAACAATACAATTCTATCTACTGCAGTGTATCCTTGGCCTTCTGTTTGAGTCTATTAATTAATACTACCTGCTTTCCTGCAAACTATTTCGCTTTGCAATCGGACCATTCAACGTGGGAATCTTCTCTACTAAATACGGTACTACTTAGTATTTTATGAACCGAATAATCCGTAACAATACTTTCTTACAGCAGGCCACTCCAAGCTATTCCACTCTTTTTTTTTACCCCTCTTTTTATACCTGCACTTCTTTACACAATACTGATATATATATATATATATATATATATATATATATATATATATATATATATGTTCATTGTATTGATTTACGAATAACAATAGCTTTTTATTTCTAAATGCACTCATTTTTAAAATTAGATTTCTCCCCGTTTCAGGAACAAATGGATATACCATCTATGTCTAGGGAGAATCGAAAAAAAAGGAAAAGAATCCTCACTGAACGCAGGAATAGATCTAAGATATGTCGTACTGAAATTATTAGAAATAGTGACATCATTCCTGAGAATACCTCGCATTATAGTATACAAGGTGATCACATATTATCAATATGTCGAGAAAATCGTAGAAAACGAAAAGAAATTCTAACCCAGACGAAGAACAGGGGTCAGCAATATCATGCAGAATATGCAAATAATGAAATTATTATTCATACTGATGATCCGAATGTAGGTTTGCCACAAATAAGAAGAGATGCGCCTTCATATTTAGGTTTGCCAGAGTACGAGTGCCAATCATGCCGAGCTTTGCTATGGTATAACGAACGAATTTACAAGCATAAAAACCAAAGTACTCCACGATTCTCTTTATGTTGCCAAGAGGGAAGGATCTCTTTACCACTACTACGAGATACACCTTCTACACTCGATGTTCTATTGAATTGCCAAGGTTCTAGACAAGATGCAAAATTTCGACAGAATATTCGAATTTACAATTCGATGTTTGCTTTTACATCTATAGGTGCGAAAGTAGATATTGATATTAATAAGAAACCAGGTCCGTACATATTTAGGATCAGTGGTCAAAATTATCATGTCATGGGTTCTCTTCTTCCTACTGTTGGGCAACAACCTAAATTTGCTCAATTGTATATCTATGACACCGAAAATGAACTTGACAATAGAATGAATGTCTTTGGTGCAAATGGTGATTCTGTAAGTATTGATAAGGATATTGTTGCAGATCTGATGAAAATGTTCGATGTTGAAAATGTGATTGTTAAGGCTTTTCGAATGGCTAGAGATCGTTTCAGGGAAATTGATTACTTACCAATTAGATTACGCTTGATTGGTACACGAAATATGGGCGGAAGACAATATAATCCTCCATCTTGTGCTGAAATTGCTGGCTTGATTATTGGTGACTTGGGTTGTGCGGATCGACATCGAGATATTATTGTCGAGCATAAGACAAACGGCCTCAAACGTATTAGTGATTTACATCCCTCTTTTATGGCTATGCAATATCCTATACTCTTCCCATATGGTGAAGATGGATTTAGATTGGGTATTGAATGTAGTCAAGAGTCACGTAGAAAAACTAACTCCAGGCAATATATTACAATGCGTGAGTTCTACGCTTATAGGATTCAAAATAGAATCCATGAAGGAAAAACCCTCATACGTGGTGGGAGACTTTTCCAGCAATATATAGTAGACGCATTCTCATGTGTTGAAGAAGAAAGACTCAGTTATATCAGAAGAAACCAATCGAATTTACGTTCCGAAATATTTAAAGGTATAAAAGATGCAGTTGTTCAAGGTGATGTTAATGGTAACGCTATTGGAAAAAGAATTATATTACCCTCCAGTTTTACTGCTGGTCCGCGGTACATGATACAGAATTACCACGATGCTATTGCCATATGTAGGGATTGCGGACCTCCTGACTTATTTATTACATTTACATGCAATGCACAGTGGCAGGAAATACGAGATGCCCTACAATTCATAACAGGACAACGACCTGAGGATAGACCTGATATTGTTAGTCGAGTTTTCAAGATGAAATTAGAATCATTTATGACAGATATAAAAAAACATTTCTTCGGTCCATCCATAGCTGGTATGTAATTAGTTCGAAATTGCTTCATATTTTTACAGTATAAAATGAAATGACTACTTACTCTTATTATTTACTGCTTTACTTTATTATTTCCGTGCAGAATTATACACAGTTGAATTCCAAAAAAGGGGGCTTCCGCATGTCCATATTTTACTATGGCTGCATGCTAATCATAAATACTTAACGAATGTTGAAATTGATTCAATCATTTCAGCTGAGATACCTGATAAAGTTACCGACCCAGATGGTTTCGCAGCTGTGGAGAAATTTATGATTCATGGTCCATGTGGCCTTGGTAAATTAGGAGCACCCTGTATGGTAAAAGGTCGTTGCTCAAAACATTTCCCAAAAGAATACAACAATCAGACGATAGTAAGTGATGATGGATTTCCAATATATAGAAGAAGAAATAATGAAAGAAATGTTCTTAAAAATGGAATTAAACTTGACAATAGATTTGTCGTCCCTCATAACTTACCATTGCTTCTTAAATACCAGGCCCATATCAATGTTGAGTGGTGTAATAAATCCCGCCTAATAAAATATTTATTTAAGTATATTAACAAAGGTCCTGATCGATCCGCAATTGTTGTGGAAAATAATGTTGAGACTGATATTGAATCTTCCACACATCGGTATAAAGACATTGATGAGATCAAACAATATCTTGATTGTCGATATTTATCAGCATATGAGGCTATTTGGAGATTATTTGATTTTGATATTCATTTCAGACAGCCATCTGTTGAAAGATTGAGTGTTCATCTTCCAATGATGAATAATGTTATATACCGTGATGATGAAAACTTAGAAAATTTGCTGGGTCGTCCTGATATTGGTAAAACAATGTTCACAACATGGATGGAAACAAATTTGGCTAATGATAATGCTCGCGAACTCACATATGTACAATTTCCAACTAAATGGGTATGGCATTCAGGAGATAAGTTTTGGTCAGGTCGAAAACAAGGCAGGCGTATAGGCAGAGTAGTTTATGTTCACCCAAGTGCAGGAGAACTTTATTTTTTGCGCATGCTTTTGAATGTTGTGAGAGGTCCTACAAATTATAAAGAAATTAGAACTGTCAATGGTATTGTTTATGAAACCTTTCGATCTGCATGTGATGCTCTTGGACTACTTGGTAATGATAGAGAGTGGCAAGAAGCATTGAGAGAGGCATCACTTTGGTCTTCTTCGCGTCAGCTACGAGAACTATTTGTAACTTTGGTCATGTTTTGTGAGGTTACAAATCCAATTACATTGTGGGAAGAATTTTGGGAATTATTAGCTGATGATATTCTGTACAGATTGAGAAATATCCTTGGTATTCAAAATCTTAGACTACCCCAAATGGAACTTCAAAATCACGTTCTATTTGAACTCGACATTTTGTTCAATAAGAATGGAAGTTCCCTTGATCACTTTAACCTACCCACGCCTAATAGGTCTATTCTTGACCAATCTACTAATAGACTACTCAGAGAAGAAACAGATTATAATGTAGATAGCTTGAAAGATGAACATACACAATTATTTGGTGGATTAAATGATGAACAAAGGGAAATATACAACGCCGTCCTCCTCTCTGTATATGGAAATATTGGGGATTTAATATTTGTTTACGGACATGGCGGAACAGGAAAAACTTATCTTTGGAAAACTATTATTTCAAAACTACGATCGGAAGGAAAAGTTGTCTTGGCAGTTGCTTCCTCAGGAATAGCATCACTTCTGTTACCTGGTGGACGTACAGCACACTCCAGGTTTAAGATACCTATCAAAATTGATGAGTGTTCAATTTGTGAGATTAAAAAGGGGACACAGCTTGCAAAATTGCTAACCTATGCTAGCTTAATTATTTGGGATGAGGCACCTATGAATCATAGAAATTGTTTCCAGGCTTTAGATAAATCATTGCAGGATATTTTAAAAACAGATAGTACATGTACTACCCAAAAAATTTTTGGAGGGAAGACTGTTCTTTTAGGCGGGGATTTCAGACAAATACTTCCAGTTGTTGTAGGAGGTACTCGGCATGATATTATTAATGCATCCCTTACAAGGTCTCCGATTTGGAGTAAAGTTCGACTTTTCCGATTGCAAACAAATATGAGATTACTACAAGGTTCTCTCGGAAATGAGGCAGCTACTTTGTCTTTGGCTGAATTTAGTAAGTGGGTTTTGGATATCGGTGATGGCGTGATACATGCTATTAAATTAAATGAAGAGGAAGAACCTACTTGGATACAAATTCCTGATGATCTTCTTATCAAAGATGCTGATAATGGAATTGAAAGTATTGTTCAGGAAGTATACAATAATATTCAAGAAAATTATAACCATCCAGAGTATCTAAGAGATAGAGCAATTGTTACACCAATAAATGAAATAGTTGATGAGATTAATTCATACGTGCTTTCTTTAGTACCAGGTGAAGAACGAACATACTTGAGTTCAGATTCAGCATGTAATTCATCTACGAATCCTGAAGATAATGATATACTTTATCCAGTTGATTTCTTGAATTCTTTGAAGTTTAATGGAGTTCCCCACCATGAATTAAAATTAAAAGTAGGTGTTCCTATAATGTTACTCCGGAATATTAATCAAAGTTCTGGCCTTTGCAATGGTACAAGATTGTTGGTCACACAACTTTCTTCTAAAATTATTGAAGCACAAATTTTTACCGGTAATCATATTGGTCAAACGGTTTATATTCCTCGCATTATTATTAATGTGACTGATTCAAAATGGCCTTTTATTTTGAAGAGACGGCAGTTCCCAATACGATTGAGTTATGCAATGACAATTAATAAAAGCCAAGGTCAAACATTACAGAAAGTTGGAATTTACTTATCTCAGCCTGTTTTCTCTCATGGTCAGCTTTACGTTGCTATTTCACGAGTAACGAGCAGAGAAGGACTGCGAATCTTTATAAAAAATAAGGACCAAGTGCCTCAGGGATATACAAGAAATATTGTTTACCGTGAAATATTCGAAAATTTGTAGTATTATCTTTCTGTCTATTCAGCATAATATTCAATTGCTTTACTTACAGTTTCACTATAACCATGGAATACACATTATTATCGGAATTATCATTACAAAGGCAGAATTACAAGATCAAAGCAAGAATATGCCGAATTTGGGAGTCAACTGCACCATTTTTTCAAGGCGATATATTTAGTCTCGACTGTCTTCTGGTTGATGAAAAGGTAATAATAATAAAAAATGTATGTACCTTCAATTTCCCGTATTATACATATATATATATTTCCATATATATTTATATATTTTTATATTTATTGAGTACAAAATTGCTTTTATTGCCTTCTATGATTTTCCCAAGGCATATTCTTTACAAGGGACGATCTGAAAACAAGATGCTGAAGAAGTTAGATCTCGCCTAATTGAAGGAAGGATTTACCTAATAGAGAAATTCAGCGTTCTTCCTAATAAAAAAAAATATGCTGCTGTTGATCGTCCCTATATGGTTCAAATCAATAAATGGACCTCTTTACTACTGCTTGAAGAAAATTCAGGAAACCTACCATTATATAGCTTCAATTTTAGTACTTTCCCTGAAGTTCAGAAACAGAAATACAATAACGATGCTGTTCTCACAGGTATTATTTATTTATATATATATATTTTTCTTACCCAAATAATCATGTTTAACTTAATTAATATAATGATAATTTTTTCAATTCCCAGATGTTTGCGGGCAGCTTACATCTATCAGTGATGTTACGCACAAATATGTTGGCCAAGTTTTGACTCCAATCAGAAATTTACAAATTCAAGATTTAGAGTGAGCTCTTAAAATATATAGTGAAATATGTTTATTTACTTCTATCATCTAAATGACTCCTTTATTATTTTATTTCTTATTTTATTACAGGCGAGACGATTTATCTGTTACGTTATGGGATCAGTTCGCATTGGATTTTGATGACAGTTATATCCTAGAGAAAGAAAAAAATGGGAATAAACCAGTTATCTTAATACTTGCTGGAATGACTGTTCGTTCATTTAAAGGTGTACATTTAAATTTCTAATATATATATATATATATATTATATTTATTTATTTATTTATAAGTATGACTGACCTATATATTACTCTATATATATATAGAAAATATTTACCTATCGTCTTGCTCGGCTTCAAAGATTTATGTTGATTTGCCGATTCCAGAAGTTACTGAAATGTTACAGAGGTTAGCCAATCTACCCTTTAATAATATTTAATATTACATAAAATTTAATATTAATTAATATATATAATTAGTAATACTTGCTTATCTATCATGTATTACATGCAGTTTACAAATGATAAATAAATCAATTGAACGAATTGACAATAGCGAGGACCAGCTTCTTACTCCTCAAGAAGAAATGGCTTTAAATCGGAAAAACATTGCTGAACTGTTGGAGCTGGATCTTTCTTCTTTACAGGTAAAATTATTTATAGAATATATAATACAGATTGTTTTTATCTTAATATGTCACGCCCCGAGTTTAAAAATCAGGTCTGAAATTTTTTTTTTTTTTGAATACATCAGAGTTTGCAAAACGGGCGTAACAGACCGCCACACATATAGGAAATCCCCTATCCACAGGGATAGGGTCTCTCCTATACATGCACGGCTAGGCAAATCCAATCATCAATCAGAGATCAATCAACATCTAAACTAAACAATGACTAGTCAACAGGAATAATCCAAATAATCGAGAAGCTGAAATAACATAAATCAGAGTCAACCACAATCATCAGGGGGACAGCTCTATCGTGACAGCCTCACTGGATCGTCCCGACACCCCTTTACTCGAACGACCTGAAAAACAGTCACCCGAGGGTGTGAGACACACCGGAGTGTATCCCAGTGGGCACGACGAGCCGAGAAATAGCTAATCGTACCTACTGGGTACAATAATCTGCGGATAGTAAAGATCATAGGGTAAAGCTGAACAATAAAGCAGATCTACTGATAATCAACAGAATCCACAGATAAGCTAACTAGGCAGGTAATCAATCATAAGGAACTGCAGATAAGTAATACTGAAAATCGAAATATCGGCTATGCATCAACAAAGAATAACAAGTACTAACCGGTGCCACTGTTGGTCACGGGGACCTCAGGCGAAGATATCTATGCAGAGCCAATCATAATCATCCTGGATTCCACCTAGCAGAACTGAACCGCAAACCCCGTACCATTGATATAGCCAAGAGGATCCTCGTACCAAAAAGGTACAGCCGAGAGTTTTCCTCATATCGGTACAACCAAGGGGCTCCCCGTACCCAGTGATACAACAAGAGGGGCGAGCTCACGGGTCAAGCAGACCCTTTACCGGTAAAGAACGCAATGTGGGGGATCAATCCCACAGCGTACGCGAACGAACAGCAGGTGCACAATCATCACAATGCGAATGCTAAATCTCACGGTCCACAGACCGGGTAATCGGCAATATGCCGGAAATCCCCACAGGGATGCAGATGTCTATGTATATCAGTCATATATCATACAGTCTAGAATACAAGAAATGTGTATCTATCAATCATGCATATCGGAATATCGAATAGTATCCAACAATCAGGATCAATCAATCATGCATATCGGGATATCAACAATAAATCGGCTGACAGGAATCAACAAGTGCCATCAAATCATGTAGATCTATATACTGAAAGAGCTGATGAACAGACATGTATATGGTATGTCTCATGAAGATCAAGGTCTATCAGAAATATAAAAACTGATAAACAGGTACGTAAGATGTGTCTCACGTAGATCAAGATCTATCAGGACTAATCATAGGGCATGTCAATACAATCGTCAAGGCTAATCTAGATAAAATCAGCAGGTATATATGATGAGTCTAATCAAGTCAGTGTCAATCGGTGAAATCATGATATGTCAAGATAGGTCATATATATAATCAGCAGGGCAATCAAAAACAGGTGTCCGACTGGACTAAAGCAACCAGAGGGCCGAATAGATCAAGCCCGGACCGAAGCTAACCCACCTGAATGTAGGCCGATCCAACGACTCCAACAGAAAGCTCGGGGCCGGAGTCAGACTGCAAAGACCTGAATCACGAACACTGATCAGGAATGACTCACACATACCCAAATCCAATCCGGATCACGAAAGTCGCACCGAAAACCGTAAAACCGACAATTTCGCCGGTTTACGGAACGGAATCCGATTTCCGCTCAACCAGAGTCCACGGAACTTTAACAAAAAGCTTAGAGGGTGCGTAAGTACTGTCTAAAGACAGCCAGCATGTTACATTTGTAACTTAGTCCATAATTTCATTTGGAAGAACGGGTCAAAACAGTGTTCAAATTGGTGTATTTATGCGATTTTAAGGGAAATTATGGACTAAGTTACAAATGTAACATGCTGGCTGTCTTTAGACAGTACTTACGCACCCTCTAAGCTTTTTGTTAAAGTTCCGTGGACTCTGGTTGAGCGGAAATCGGATTCCGTTCCGTAAACCGGCGAAATTGTCGGTTTTACGGTTTTCGGTGCGACTTTCGTGATCCGGATTGGATTTGGGTATGTGTGAGTCATTCCTGATCAGTGTTCGTGATTCAGGTCTTTGCAGTCTGACTCCGGCCCCGAGCTTTCTGTTGGAGTCGTTGGATCGGCCTACATTCAGGTGGGTTAGCTTCGGTCCGGGCTTGATCTATTCGGCCCTCTGGTTGCTTTAGTCCAGTCGGACACCTGTTTTTGATTGCCCTGCTGATTATATATATGACCTATCTTGACATATCATGATTTCACCGATTGACACTGACTTGATTAGACTCATCATATATACCTGCTGATTTTATCTAGATTAGCCTTGACGATTGTATTGACATGCCCTATGATTAGTCCTGATAGATCTTGAAACGGCCGGTTCAAGGGCATGCTTGATCTCCGCCGATCTTCACCCGAGCTTTGATGACTTCGATCTCCGGCGATCGCCGGAGCTCCGTCAAATGGGCGAGCGGCCCAGGTAAGTTCCCTTGGTCTCTGTGAAGCCCCCCATCCATTTGCATGCGGATTCTAACGTGTGGATTAGCGTAACCGAAGTTGCACCACTTTTGCACCATGTGTTGGCCGAGCTTCCCCTTCCGGCCGCCGCCGCTGCCCCGCACCGCCGGGCACCACCACGGGGGGCATCGAGGAGTCGAGGGGACTCTTTCGGTCCAAGTTGCTGGGTCTCAAAAGCCTCCGGTTGAATTCCGCGATTAACGGCCACCGAGCTCGGGTGAGGTTGGCCGCGGGTCGCCGTCGTCGCCTCCCGTCGCCGTTCAAACACCCAGGTAATTTCTAAATCCTGAATGAATGCTTGCTATCCAATTTAGAGAGCCCTGGAGCTCCCTCTGTAGAGAACCAACTCAAGGTTGGGTGTTGTGTGTGTTGTGGGAGAAGTGCACACCAAGTGTTTGTGGAAATGCCACAAAGAGAAATTAGTTGGATTTAGGCTTCGATGTAAATATCAAAGTTTCTTAAAAATGTCCCCTGAGCTTGATGCTCACTTCAGATCAAAGTTGGTCTGTGAGGATTAAAGATTGAGCATTGTGTATGTTGTATGTGAACCTAGGAGTTGGATCTGGTTGATCCATCAATGCAGGGCTGCAAATAGGGAAAGCCCTGTGATTCTTGAGGCATTTTGGGCATATGGCTCAAGCAGATTTTTAAAAGGCGCTGTGGAAGTTAAGTTGTAGAGTTGTCAAGCTCTAGGTTGGAGTTATGGCCCGAAGTTTTCCTCGGGTCTCGTGCTTCTCCCAAATGGTGAGCACGAGCTTCGTCTTGTCCTAACAGACGCGCTGAAACTTACCGCGCTGTCTTTGGATTTCTGGTTTGGAAGAACGGGTCAAAACAGTGTTCAAATTGGTGTATTTATGCGATTTTAAGGGAAATTATGGACTAAGTTACAAATGTAACATGCTGGCTGTCTTTAGACAGTACTTACGCACCCTCTAAGCTTTTTGTTAAAGTTCCGTGGACTCTGGTTGAGCGGAAATCGGATTCCGTTCCGTAAACCGGCGAAATTGTCGGTTTTACGGTTTTCGGTGCGACTTTCGTGATCCGGATTGGATTTGGGTATGTGTGAGTCATTCCTGATCAGTGTTCGTGATTCAGGTCTTTGCAGTCTGACTCCGGCCCCGAGCTTTCTGTTGGAGTCGTTGGATCGGCCTACATTCAGGTGGGTTAGCTTCGGTCCGGGCTTGATCTATTCGGCCCTCTGGTTGCTTTAGTCCAGTCGGACACCTGTTTTTGATTGCCCTGCTGATTATATATATGACCTATCTTGACATATCATGATTTCACCGATTGACACTGACTTGATTAGACTCATCATATATACCTGCTGATTTTATCTAGATTAGCCTTGACGATTGTATTGACATGCCCTATGATTAGTCCTGATAGATCTTGATCTACGTGAGACACATCTTACGTACCTGTTTATCAGTTTTTATATTTCTGATAGACCTTGATCTTCATGAGACATACCATATACATGTCTGTTCATCAGCTCTTTCAGTATATAGATCTACATGATTTGATGGCACTTGTTGATTCCTGTCAGCCGATTTATTGTTGATATCCCGATATGCATGATTGATTGATCCTGATTGTTGGATACTATTCGATATTCCGATATGCATGATTGATAGATACACATTTCTTGTATTCTAGACTGTATGATATATGACTGATATACATAGACATCTGCATCCCTGTGGGGATTTCCGGCATATTGCCGATTACCCGGTCTGTGGACCGTGAGATTTAGCATTCGCATTGTGATGATTGTGCACCTGCTGTTCGTTCGCGTACGCTGTGGGATTGATCCCCCACATTGCGTTCTTTACCGGTAAAGGGTCTGCTTGACCCGTGAGCTCGCCCCTCTTGTTGTATCACTGGGTACGGGGAGCCCCTTGGTTGTACCGATATGAGGAAAACTCTCGGCTGTACCTTTTTGGTACGAGGATCCTCTTGGCTATATCAATGGTACGGGGTTTGCGGTTCAGTTCTGCTAGGTGGAATCCAGGATGATTATGATTGGCTCTGCATAGATATCTTCGCCTGAGGTCCCCGTGACCAACAGTGGCACCGGTTAGTACTTGTTATTCTTTGTTGATGCATAGCCGATATTTCGATTTTCAGTATTACTTATCTGCAGTTCCTTATGATTGATTACCTGCCTAGTTAGCTTATCTGTGGATTCTGTTGATTATCAGTAGATCTGCTTTATTGTTCAGCTTTACCCTATGATCTTTACTATCCGCAGATTATTGCACCCAGTAGGTACGATTAGCTATTTCTCGGCTCGTCGTGCCCACTGGGATACACTCCGGTGTGTCTCACACCCTCGGGTGACTGTTTTTCAGGTCGTTCGAGTAAAGGGGTGTCGGGACGATCCAGTGAGGCTGTCACGATAGAGCTGTCCCCCTGATGATTGTGGTTGACTCTGATTTATGTTATTTCAGCTTCTCGATTATTTGGATTATTCCTGTTGACTAGTCATTGTTTAGTTTAGATGTTGATTGATCTCTGATTGATGATTGGATTTGCCTAGCCGTGCATGTATAGGAGAGACCCTATCCCTGTGGATAGGGGATTTCCTATATGTGTGGCGGTCTGTTACGCCCGTTTTGCAAACTCTGATGTATTCAAAAAAAAAAAAAATTTCAGACCTGATTTTTAAACTCGGGGCGTGACATAATACTTACTTCCTTTTGTTTTAATTAATAGAATACGAAGATGACATGCGAAGCAAAAATAATTGAATTCGACACCTTATTTGGATGGTGGTATAAGGCATGCGCAAATTGCAAATCATCTGTCAAAATATATGGTGACATTTTCTTATGCTCCAACTGTCCAGAAAATGAACGACCTCCTATACCATGGTAATAACTATGTTTAATTTTATTGTACTTATAATTTAAGTAGAAATACATTATTATTACGCCTTACATATTTTATTATATTATTAATTGACAAGTTCTATTATTGATATATTTATTTTGAAAAGGTACAAATTAAATATTATTGTTGAAGATCGCACTGGTTGTACTAAATTCACTATATTTGGGAAGGCAGCGCAAGATCTTATACGTATTCCAGCACAAATTTTAGCTGTCTCGCCTGGTGCAGATCAATTTACGGTTCCCCCTATAATTAAGGCTCTTATTGGACAAGAGTATATTTTCCAGATTATACCGGACATGCAACGATTTAAATCAGCCTCTATTTCTTTTAAAGTACTCAAAATTTTTTCACCTAATTATGATGTGAAAGGTAAATCAGCTATGGCACAAAATTTACTCATCAAATGTGATGAGCATTTTCAGTCGCCTACTGCTAAGGAACAAATCAGTAAAGATTTATTTCTGGAACCATCACCGGATTTTGAAATTTCTTCCAGGTAAGTTTTTAATCAATCTATATAAAAATACATTAGCGTACCTAAATTTGTATCAATATATATTTCCTTCTGGTTTTAACTTTACTAAATATTTTTACGGCCAGTTTGAGGCATTCCATTCATGATGTAGCTGATACACATCATCGCAAGAAACGTCGTCTTAAGTAAGTTATATATTCTACAATATTTTTTATATTCAATTATTTATCAATATATACATACTTATAATATATTTATAATCTTAATTCTTTTATTTATATTAATTACAGGTTTGACGAAGAAGAATGATGTGATAAAAAGACCAGATGAAGAATTGCATAGTACAAACAATTTAGTAATTATAATATTTATGTTTTGTATATTAATATATTATTTCATGTTTAATATTTACCTCTCTTATAATTCAAAACTATGAAGTTATTTAAAAATTAGACAAATTGAAAACTTAATATATATGGTCATGATATATTTGAATGAATTAATATTGGATAAGAAAGAATATGGCTAACCACAAATGTATTGGAAAGCATCGGTCTTCATTACCATATATTTAATGCATGGATTTGAATTCAGGGATCACCTGGTTTCAGATTTTGTTCCTTTATTTCTTAAAATAATAATACTATTCATCATATAGTATAACCTGGTTTCAGATTTTGTTCCTTCATTTTTTAAAATAATAATACTATTGATCATATACTGTAAACTAAAATGGATGATTAAAAAAAGGATTAATATATAGGATGAGAAGGATATGAGATGAGAAGGATATATTAAGTGAAAATATGAACAAAGTAAAGAAAAACATCATTACAATATTATATTAAGAAAATATATAAATTATAATTTTTAAGTTATTAAGTATTAAATATTTTAGAATTATTTTAATATATTTCATTAAAATTAAATTGGTATATTAATTTTTTCACATTGACTATAATGAATAAATAATGTATGAGGAAACTTGATGTTCCACGTAATCCTTCCTCCCTCCTTCCATCTACTCTTCAGTTTCTCACTCCTTTCCTTTTGTTTTTATGGATATATAAGTAAATAATACAACATTACAACTATATCATACATAATTAGCATTAAATATATTAGATTGTATTATATCATAATTAATTACATTCTGATGATACAAGAACAAAATCAACACAACACAATAAAGATAAAAATAATCATAAGAATGAAAAGTTCAAGAACAAATAGGAGCAAAACAAGAGCAAAACAAAAGAATAAAAGGACATACCACCATTATTGAGACGCTTAGAGCCAATAAACAAAAAAAGGTTTCTATCTCTTGCAGTAATCTCGCGATATTATTACCAAGAAATAAATGAACACCATAATCAATCAACAGTACCCTCAAATTTCCTTCAAATTAAAAGAGAAAATCACATTAAGAAATGATTTTGACAAGAAAAAGATAGAAAGAAATAATGAGGAAAACAAGAGCAAAACAAAAGAGTGAAAGGACATACCACCGTTATTGAGACTCTTAGACCCAACAAATAAAAAAGTTTCTCTTTCTTCCAGTAATCTCGCGAGATTATTACCAAGAAAAAAATCAACGCCATAATCAATCAACAGTACCCTAAAATTTCCTTCAAATTAAAAGGGAAAATCACATTAAGAAAGAATGTGAACAAGAGGAAAATCGAAAAAAAAAATGAGAAAAATCCGCTACCATCTCATTACAATGGCAAGATTTTAAATAAATTGTATTATACCATAGTTAGTTTGAACCTAATGATACAACAGCAAAATAAACCTAACACAATAAAATTGAAAACAATCATAACAATGAGAAAACAAAAAAGATAAAAAGACATACCACCATTATTGAAACTCTTAAACGTAACAAACAAAAAAGGTTTCTCTTTCTTCCAGTAATCTCCCGAGATTATTAGCAAGAAAAAATTCAGCACCATAATCAATCAACAATACTCTAAAATTTCCTTCAAATTAAAAGAATAAATCATATTAAGAAAAAATATGAACAATAACAATATCAATGAAAAGAATGAAAAAAATTCACCACCGCCTCATTACAATAGAGTTACGCGAGAATTAGAATAACATAAGACAAAGACAAAAAGGGGAACGAACGGGTGAGATTCATTTGTAAAAAAAAAAAAATAGAGTTCGAATCTATACATTAAATATATGATAATGATAACTCTGCTGTCTGCTTTTTAATTACTTGGAAATAATGAAAAGAATTCACCACCGCCTCAATCAATGAAAAGAATGAAAAAAATTCACCACCGCCTCATTACAATAGAGTTACGCGAGAATTTAGAATAACATAAGACAAAGACAAAAAGGGGAACGAACGTGTGAGATTCATTTGTAAAAAAAAAAAATAGAGTTCGAATCTATACATTAAATATATGATAATGATAACTCTGCTGTCTGCTTTTTAATTACTTGGAAATAATGAATTATTTGTACAATACCTAATTAATACTTTATTAATTTAATGTTTAATTTCTCATCAAATTGTAATTGCCGCAGCGAAGCGCGGGTATTAAACTAGTTTTCATAATTTTGGAGGTGGGGCTTTTATAAAAGGAGACCCTCTCTCGTTTTCTCTATACCCCCATACACACACACACACATTGAGAGAGAGAGAGAGAGAGAGAGAGAGGGGAGGGCTCTTTCCCTTTTCCCTCGCCATCCGCTCTCTTTCTCTCTCTAGAATCTCTGTCGAGGGTGGAGATCGAGCTCGGGAAACTTGAAAAAGTGGGTGATCGAGCTCTAGCACGCTTAGAAAGCTTGAAGAGCTCGCTGTCTAAAGTAAGGGTTTCGATTTCGGATTTAGGATGTTAAATCCTTTAAAATCGAGATTTTCGTGATCCTTAGGAATTTCTACACTAGTTTAATTAAGAATTCTCTACTACGAAAACTTACAAAAACCATTACCACAAAAATTGTAATAATCTGCTAATATTAAAGAAAGTCATGGTTGTAACTGTTTCTCAGAATCTTATGGTGATTAATTTGTGTACTTTTCTTTTCTAAGTATCGCTTTGGGAACATACATCCGTAGAGATTTAAACTTGATTTTTCGAGGTGAATGAAGCCACCAGTATAGTGTTGTAAAAGCTTGATAGGTTTAGAAGTAATAACAAAGATTTTAGGTTGAAAAACAATTTGATCAAAAGTCTGATGTTTTCCTAAATCTAAAATCACAGCTGAAAATATCAGATTAACTGTAAGTAACATATGAAATGCATTTGATATGTCTTTTGCATCTATTCTAAAAAGCAAATGATATTTCCATTTCTTAGACCTGTTGAACAACTGGTTGATCAAAGTTCCTTACAAGAGAAATAAATAATTACAAAAGACAACAAGTGGTAACTTGAAATAAAATTTCAACAACCTATCAATAAAATTTTAGCAATCACATAAATTTTAGATTGGTTTACGAAGTTTCATTTGAATTATTTCATTATGACATAAAGATGCTTATTTTCTGGGGAGCAATTTTGTACTTTCAGGTGTGTTTTTGTTAATGGTTTTTTGTATATTTTATCGACGGGGAGTGTTTTTGCTGGTTTTTCGTTGCAGGGTCTACCGAGACAGCGTTAAGGGCCCGGACTCTTCTTTTGCCACCGAAGGGTCCGTCGTTTGCATCCGGACAAGATTGTGGGGGCTTTTGAAGGGTGTTCGGGTTCTGATTTCATCGCCCGTCAAGGTGGGTAACTAAACCGGGGTTGGGAATATTGTTGAACGGTGGTGTTCAACCCTCCTCTTTCTTTTCTTTTGATTTTCGGTATTGTTATTTTAAAATGACAGTAAGGACACTGTCACAGCTTTTGGTGCCGGAACGGTATATACGTAAAGGATGTGGATGGATTTCTATGACTTATTGGTTCATTTCATGAGTATGGGATTGTGAGGTGAATCGTGACTTATTCCACGAGTATGGGATCGTGAGGCTCATGGCGCTGTCACGTACACCAGCGGTTTGGCCACCGCAAAGATGTTCTTTTTCGGAGAAGTGGTCTGTATGACCCGTGATCCCTACGCCAGTCAGGCGGGAGGGACCAGAGAGATGAGCATGTTTGTTGTTTCTTGGGTTTTCGAGATGAGAATCGGGAAAAGCGATGTGGATGACTTGGGAGTTTCGGTTTTCGGTTTGATGTCCTATTTACTTTATCGTATCTATATGTGTTGCATTAAGTCATCATTTTATTCGTTTTTCTTCCTATGTTTTTGTCACTGACTCCCACCGTGTGACAGGTTCGGGCGGGAATGGGGGAGAGACTTTGGTTTGGGAGTGATTCGGTATTCGTCATCCCGATGACATTTTACTCCTCAATGCATATTTGGTCGTTACATTTGGTTAATACTATTTGCGTTAGATGTAGGCATTATATGATGTGGACATTCTGTGATATGGACACTTTGTGATGTGGATGTTTGGACATGTGGACTCGTTGGATGGATAATAGTCTTTTGGATTTAGTTTTATTATTTTATGGTTGCATATGGAATGTGGAGCTTTTTAAAGTGATAAAATATTTGCGAAATCTGTTTTCAAAACTGAGTGTCGGGTAGACACTGTTTTAAACCTTGTGACTTTATCCTTTCAACTGGAGTATGTCGTGTGGGCGATGTTTTCTTGTATGATTCAAAAGACTATTTTATCTCTTTATTTAGCACATTGTGTAAGGAGAACTGGTTGTGGTTGATGTATATATTTTGTGCGACGCCATGCATATACGAGGGAGACTGTCCGTTTGTATAGAGAGATCTTGTATATGTGGCGGTCTGGGCACATACCGGAAAGAAAGACTATGAAAAAAAAAAATATGGCTGCTTTCCGCTTTTCAACCTCTCCCGGGGCATGACAGTTATATTCATTCTTTATTTTCTTGTTAGTTATTTCGTTATGGTCGGTTATTATGCATATGGATGTGGATGTGGATATGTATATTGTGGATGGTATAGATGTTGAGACGGATCTTTATTTCCATTGGTTAGATATACATTGTGGAATTGTTGTTTTATGGATGCACCGTGTAGACGCGGGTTTTCAAACATAAAAAGATTTGTGAAAATGGTTTTAGAAAACTAAGTGTCGAGTGGGCATTATCTTTGAAACCTTGTGGATTTATCCTTTCAAACTTAAGATGCGCTAGGTGGGCACGGTTTTCATATGAATAATTGTAATGGTTTTCTAGTAAAAGTTCGCATTCTGTGTATGTGAATTAAATGGTGAATGTGGTTGATATATGCTTATGTAAATGTTGACACCGTGCATATATAGGGGAGACTCTGTCCGTTTTTACAGAGTGATCTTGTATATGTGGCGGGTCTGTACACATGCCGGAGCGGGGGATCTAAAAAAAAAAAAATGCTTCCGTAATTTAACTATTTTCGCTTTAAAATTGCTCCCAGGGCGTGACAAAATGCTTAAGCCTAGTTATTATTACTAGTGTCCATTGTCTCTTATAAATCTAATCACAACCCATTCCCATCCAATGTGGGAATATTGGGGTATCACATCCAGGGATTGGTGTTCTCTCTTTATTTCTCTGACAGTGAGAAAAGAAAGTTTCAGGAAGGATTTAGGAAGCTGAAGCAAGAAAATCGCTCGATGCGGGAGTACGAGCAGAAATTCTCGCACATAATTAACTGTATTTTGTATGTCATGCGAGACGATAAGGGCAAGGCCGAGTGCCTCGAGCGGAGACTGCGGTCGAAAATCTTCAAAATTGTGCATGCTTTTAAATTACAAACCTTTGCCGAGGTCCTGGATTGGGCCTTGTGGGTGGAGCAAGGTAATGTTGTCGTGCGAGAATAGCGCGAGTCTTATAACCTTGAGAGGGGAATAAGGAGACCGTTGGGTGGCTCTGGTGGTCAATCGAGTTCTGACGACCCCCGAGGCATTCGCCATCGCAATCCCAGACTTCGGAGATGTCCGCTACTCAATCCTCGATGGGGTGTATTATTTGTGTGGTTCCTACCAGGCACAGCGATGTGCACAATGAGAGGGTAGATGCGTCTGGTATGGGCAGCTAGGTCACACGAAATATAACTGTCCCTCGGGTGATGGCCGGGCCCCACCGGTCTCAACGACAATCTCTTCTCGAAGATGCCCTGTAGCTACACCACTTGCGGTGAGGTCCGTGGGACGTGCGCATATATCATGACAACCAGAGGGCTCACGACCGGCGCCAAGTGGTCGTACGTACACGACCCGAGTGGAGGAGCCCGCTATTGCCAATGATGGCGGAGCAGGTATGATTTAATTAATGAAATCATATACAAAGTATAAATTGACACAAGAATATTGCATTGATTATTAATTAATTACCTACTATTATTCATGTACAGATGTGGTAGGGACTGTGTGTTAGTGGAGTGTAGGCATCAGAGCATGCTCATGTCCTAGAAGTGTGTGTCGTTTGCCGGTAGGTATAGGCGAATAGATTATGCCGACAAATTGCTAGTGTTAGACCAAATAGTGGGAATCGGTCAAGTGACTGGAGTCAATGGACTGGCTTGCCAAACAATATGGGCCGCCAGTTATATGAGCTGAGTCATGACGTCCTAAGGATTAGGAGTAGAGAAACTTGTGTGCCGATGGTTTAAGAGCTTGCTCTTGGTAATTGTGTTGTCCACATCGCTATAGTAAAACTGATCGAGTGTGGCTGTATTGCCATTAAGCGACGGTGGTGGCAGTTCGAAATGAGGTTTCGGTATTCAAAAATACCTTGATAGCTCAAAGGTTCCTAGTGTATCTCCAACGGATCGGTGGTAGAGATGAAATCACCAACATGGAGTTAGTACGATAGTCATACGTTAGAAGTGTGGGTCCTGTAGTGCCTCAGCCAAGATGAACAGTGCACCGAGAAAGAAATGTGAGCTCACGGATAGGACTAGGGCGTGGCATGCTCGAGTGTTGGTGCTCATGGAGCATGGGGTTCGTTTGGCTTGGAGGATTTGTTGGCAGTAGCACTAGAGTGTATGCTAAATGTGAAGCAAGCTAAGAACTGCTCAAAGGGACTAGTGGCTCATGCCAAGTTTTTAGGAGCCATTAGAGAGATGTGTTACTCAGTAGAGCATGTTGGTCATAGGACGATGGTTAGTAGGCATTGCGTAGGGACGATCCGTGCCCGAACCATGTGTAGACTGTGGGCCTGGGGCTATATGGACAGGCGCAATCAGTTATGTGAGACAACGGCCCGAGACCAAAGGGAAGGGCAGGATAGAGATCATGGTCGGGATGACAGTCCGAGCTATGACCCGAGGGCATGGAATGCCACATGTGAGAATGTTAGTACACCAAAGGGTGTAGTATGATCCAATTATGAGATTTGATACAATTGGAATTCACTAACTCCTGATTTAGAGTAAAGATTCTATTATGTTGTGATTGGGTCCGCGTGTGCGAACTAGAGACGTTGTATGTCGTGAGTCAAATTTTAGGATGGTTGGTCTGTGGACCCCTATGGTAAATTAGATTAGGCTGATTAGCTGAGAAAGCTTATGTTGAGAGCGCTAGTAACGCATAGAAAGGTTGGGGTGGTGACCATGGAGAGGAAGCTCAATCATGCCACTCACCTGACGGTTCGTGAATGGGATGTTTGTATGAGCTTGTCATAATGACAACGTAGTGCTAACTTATGACATGCGAAAACCAAGCAATGTTCACCATACAGGACGTTCAGTTAGCACCAGCCACGAGTGAATCGAGGACTATGCTCTAGAATGAGTAAATACCAGAGAATGTGCCAAAGTGTGTCATCTCGAAATGGAGTTAGAAGTCTACTTATGGGGTGACCCACACTTGATGGTAGGAAGGTCCGATAGGGTGTTGTCCTTACGCAATGCCAGTGAGCGAATCAGGATAAGCTCCTCAATGGAACGACAACATGAAGAAAAGCTTTACTATATAACATAATCTCTCGAATAGGCCAAGATAACAAGTCTGGTTAGTGAAAGGGATGTGAATGACCCTTGCATTATCGTTGGTGAGCTTGTCCGACGACAAAATTGTTGGAATTTCAAAAGAACGGAGACATTAGAGGATGTGACATGCGAGGTATGTTGGTGTGCAACCTTGCTTATGAAAAAAGGATTGTGAAAACACATTTTTGTAAGTCGAGGTCAACGTGGTAATCGCAGGGACTATGATTACCTGGGAAGTTGAATGCTCAATATTAAGGTGTCGCCTCAAGGATCCGAGGAATCGAAATGAAGTACGATTTTAGTTTCACGAACGAAACACTTTTAAAGAGGGAGGAATGTAATGACCTGAACTTATGCAAATAATGAAGTACGAGTGGAAAATAACTTGAAGGACTATTTTCGTGGTCCTGATGAAGTTTCAAGTTTATTGAGTTGTTTTCAGCACAGACACGACATGAAAATGAAATTGGGAAATATTGGACTATGACAAATTACTCTAGAAATAATCAAGAGGTTAATGCAGATAAGTCCAAAATAGGTTCTGATGGTTTCAAAATGATTAGAAAGGAATTAGAGCTCTATGGAGCGGAATCGAGAATTTTTGGGCGAAGTGATTTTGAGCAACAAAGGGCTCAGGAACCGGACCTTGGGTTGGAGGACCGAATCCAGACCTGAGGGATCGAACCCTAAAGAAAAGATCGGACCTCCCATACGAACCATGAAAAATTTGGGTTCGGGGATCGGTCCATGGAAGGGCAAACCAGTCCGTCAACTAGAGTTCTCAGACTGAACATTTCGGGACCGGTCCGTGGGGCACGGACTGGTCCGTCCGCACGTGAAATACCCAGTGAGAGGTATTTCTATATTTTTTGGGATGGGATTTTTAAAATGGCACCTTATCCCCTTTCCTTTGTATGCCCACCCCACACCACTCGGAGAGAGAGAGAGAGAGAGAGAGAGAGAGGAGCTTTCCTTCTCTCTCAATCGTCTCTCTCCCTCTCTTGTTGGAAGCTTCACCGAGATAGAGATTGAGCCCGGGAATTGCGTGGGAGTGGTGGATCGGGCTCTCGTGCACGTTGAAGCTCAGAGAAGCTTCACAGCCAAGGTGAGGGTTTTGAATTTTGAGTTGAGATTTTAGTAAATCCTTTAAAATTGAAATCTTAATGACTCTTAGAGCACATCTCACCTTAGATATGGATTAGAGAAATGGATAGTGAAATAGAAAGTGGATGTATAGTTCCTACTTGCATAGATTTTATTATCTCATTAGTCGAGGTATGGCATATGATTTATATTGTATATAGTATTGGTTTATATTTCTATAGATTATTACTATATGCTCATATTGCCTTCTTTGGATCTGGTGGGTTAAGCTTCTCGTTTGGGTGGTCATACCCACTGGAAACTATTTTTATAATTTTCACCCCTAGTTTTTTCAGGTCTTTTTGTGAGCGGCGCGAGGCAAGGGTGGATTTCAGTAAATAGCGCTTTACCATGTTAAGACCCCGATAAAAGTGCCCTCGTCAGCTTAACTAATGGTAAAATAAAAAGGGAACATATATATATTAATATTTTTGATTGTAAAAGGAAAAGCGAAGAAAAATGTAAATGTAATGTGTATGTGATAAATGCGTGCAATAGGATAGTTGTTTTATATTTTATATACTTTTCTTTTGCAATTCTTGTATGAATTCAGTTCCTAATTGGAACATCTCAAATTGTACTGGATGTGACGTCTTGGGTAGACAGAAATTTTTTTGTCTATTTGACGGATCTGGGCACGCTCCCGCGGGCTTTTCCTAAATAAGAAAATAGGTCGTGGGGCATGACATATATTTTGATACTGCCCGGGTGAATAACATACGGCGACCGATATGCCTCTCGTAGGATCTTCTTTCAAATCTCTAAGTCTGCCGGCACACATAGCTGGACCCGTTATCGAAGCACTTCATGGACCAAACAAAACTCTCTGTCTCATTCATCTTCAATGCCAGGACATGTATTGTGAAGAATCAGATATGTACCTTACTTGTCCTTGATTCTTTCCAACAAGGTAGGTCGAAGCACTAATGACATAAGCTTTGTTGGGGCCTCGATCGCCACAACTTCAAGCTCGAACTGCCATATTTCCTCTAGTAAAGGTACGTAACTGAGTAGTGATCATCATTGCCAAATTCTTCATAGATTTTCAGCTCAAAACATTTGTCATCACATTAGCCTTAGCGGGATGGTAGAGAATAGTAATGTCATAATCCTTCAATAGCTCTAACCATCAGCGGTGTCTCAAGTTCAATTTCTTTTGTGTGAATAAATACTTGAGACTTTTGTGATCAGTACGTGTACATCTCGCAATGCTCGTCGTATAGATAGTGGCGTTAAAGCTTAAGGGCAAACACCACTACCGCTAATTTCAAATCATGCGTAGACTATTTTTTTTCTCATATTCCTTCAATTGGCGAAAAAATATGCAATGACCCTCTCATGTTGCATAAACACACATCCAAGTCCTTGTCGCGAGGCATTGCTATATACCATAAATTCATTTTCCAAGATTGGTAAGGCAAGAATGGCACTGATATTAACATCGTCTTCAACTTCTTGAAACTCCTTTTACACTTGTCACTCTAAACATACTTAGTCTATTTATACGTTAGATGAGTGAGAGTGTCACGTCCCGGGGTCGAAACTGTGACCCGGGCCCGCCAACAGATCCGCTGCCCATACGGGAAGCCCCGTATAGACGAAGCGAGTAACCTGCAAAAGATCATATTAACCACTATACAGATATCAGAGCGAAAAAATAAACTGCAGAAAATAAATAAATACAACTCCAAATAGTACAAGTGAGGTCCTCACAGTACAAAGTCTCTCCAAAATAAAACTCTCAAGTAAAATAAATACAAGATACAACCAACCATTGACTGTACTAAAACATCACCAAGAAAAGGTACATCTACACTCTCGCTGAAAACGGTTAGGGATCTAACTCGCGACTCCCTTACCTCGGTCAGATGGAGTAGCAACTAGAGCAGCAGGAACTGGAGAAGAAGTCCCTGGACAAAAAATCACCAACAGCGGGTGTGAGAACTACAACCAACAGTAGTTCTTAGTGGGTACTGCCACCAAACCCGACGGTCTGCCCACTAAGTCTACTAGAGGTATAAGGTAACAAATGCAGTACCATAAAGAAAATGCTGGAAATAACTCTACAGCTACTATGCCTTTATCTAAATGCTCAATGGGTGATACAGAGGAAACATGATGCATCTACTATCTCTCGATAAAACAATCACCCAATCTACACTGACTGCCACATAGGGTCCAATCAAACCGGCGCCCACCTACTGCCATCAGAGGACTGGACTTACGTAGGGCGTCCGTGGCTGCCCAAAAAGGGTCCAGCCAGAAGGACTACGTCGACAAGTCGCGATAGCAAAGTAACAGGCTCAGCTCCGGAGCGACACTCGAGGGGCGCGACCCCACCGAGGAAAGTATCCGCGCATCTCTGTCGAGCTCAATATGGCTCATGCAGGCTATAATCCAAATCCACGATCAACCAGATCGATAGTATCCAAGTCACATCTCTAACCCACTGGCTGAACATACTCGACAACTGGGACCCACCGTCGACTCAGACGACTCCTAAGACTAGCACTGATCTAATCACAGCTACCAGACTCCACTCGGCCCCCAAGCACAAGTGTAACATGCATCCCACGTCAACCTGACCACTCGGCGCACTACCAGGGCGAGGAACACTCTAAGTCAAGAAAAAATGAATAAAAGTGTGGGAGTGTCTAAAGCATAAATAAACTAGCCCAAGTTGGAGTTTTCTACTAGTCTGGTTGAAACATGCAACATATGACGTTGTGCTAGGTCAACGTTCCAATAATAGCATTAATTTAACTGAACGTAAATAAAAAACATTAACCAACATGAACTCAATATCAACAAAAGAAAATATCATCTCTCACCGACATGCTTTCTATCTTATCTCACAAACATGCATGCTCACTAACATATAGAATTAGAGAACCGTCCACCGGTTTTGGAGACGAAAGCAACCCACCAGAATGCACGCGTCGATCCGAAGTCCAAATAAGTCAAAACTGAACGGGAATACTCCTCAGGTTCCCATGATCCCAATGAGCCCAAAAGCACCAGAAAACTCCTTCCGGCCGCTGAGATACAGACCAAACACCGCGGTAAGCAAAAATCCCCAAAATTCCAACTCTGCGAAAAATCAGTCAAGAAGAAGTCAAAATATCACCTTCGAGATGATCTCCAAAAATTCTAATAAAAATATGGCTGCGATCCTCGCAAAGCGTAGATATCGATCGAGTCCTCACGGCTGAAATCTGATAATCGAGCACCGAGATAAAAATCAAACAAGTTCTGCTGTCCAGAAAAAATCAGCAGCAAGAATGGGGTTCAAAGATGCTCCGAAAACCCCAATAAAAACACAAAACTGAGAGGAGTGGAAAACACAGAAATCGAAGATCTACTTGTCGTGGAAACGATACCATAGAAATCGGCCAAAAACTCCCTCGGGTCAGCCCAGGAGAGTCCGCAGACAAAACATTGACGGGAAAGATCGGTATCGAAGGCACGTCAAAGCTCACGATGTCGAGGAGGAAGCTGAGAAAACGACTTCCAAAAAATCTCTGGGATCCCAAATATCGAAGAAAACCCGAAGATGAAGCTCCATGTCGAAGAAGGGCTCAAGAAGGCTCGAAAAAAGTACTCAAATGGAGGCAGAAGTGGGCTATTTATAGCCAAAAATCCAAACCCACCAAAAAAGCGGATTCGGACACTGTTTCTGGGCACCCAAAATCCACAGGGCCTCCGCAGGACACATGGCGCCTATTCGGCAGTCCCTGCCCAGCACCCGAAACCACCGGATGCCGCCACACGTCCATGCGGGGTCTACGGCGGGGTGCACGAGCCGCGGTCCGCGCCGGGCCAGCCGGGTCTGTGCGCCCGCCAATCGGCGAACGCCACGTGGCCTGGCATGGTCCACGGTGCGTCGCGCCCGGCCAATCGGAGCCCGCCATGTGTCCCAGCCGCTGCCCTCGCTGGTCCCGGTGCACGCCAAGTGGGCCGCGGACAGGCCCACCCGAAAATTCGGCCTGTTAGGTCCATTTTGCTCAAAAATAGCCGATTTTCAACGTTTTCACGCTCTGAGTTCGTTTTTGGCATCCGTTTGACGCACAACGGGCTCGATACACCAATAATAGATATTTTCTCATCGCCGACCACCTAGTCAAGTCGCACGAAAAAATCGGAACACCACAGAGAGAAGCAGAGGTCTTGACAAAACCCTCAACGAACCAACGGTAGTATGTGGTGAGTTCGAGAAAATTTCTTATTTCGGTGACATTTATCGGTCGTGGCCAACTTTGAATAGCTTTGATTTTCTTCACGTCCATTGATACACCGGTCTTGAATACACAAGCTCACTTGTTCTCTGTAGGTTCAAGTTTTTAAAGTTATCCATGAGTCACTATATTCCATACCCTAGGTTTCTTCCTAGATTGAATGTCACTATCATGTCATCTAAGTTCTAAAGTCCGCTTAGTACTCAACTTACACATAACATATATTTTTCTTTTAACATAACAATTGGGTTGAAAATTCTATTTTCTATGTCAAGTGCTCCTAGGCCTTCAAGAGCTCTCAAATTTCATTTTATGTAAACTAAACATGTATTAATTAGTCTACTATTTTCTCATAATACATACTTATGAACAAAGAAAACTTAAAACAAATGGAAGATCAAACTGATTTCAATGATATTCCCAATTTAATTTACTTGGGTTCTTATTGGAGAAGGTTTTTTTTATCTCTTTATAACTCCAAGAAACCCTACAGAAAGAGTTCAAACCAAGTTAGAACCTCCAAATCTTCCATTTTGAAAAACCTCCTAAAAATCAAACTCTAAAACTCCAACTCACCTCTTCCTTCTCTGACAAATGAAGTGTAGGTTAGGTAGTTGCTTTCTCCTTCCTAGGGCTTCTCCTTGATACTCTTGGTCTCCTCCAAGCTCCTAATGAGATGGATCAAAAAGATCCAACAATGAAAAAATGTTAGGGTTTCTCCCCTTTTAGAGAGAGAAAGAAGAGAGAGTGTGTGAGGGACGAGAAATGAGTGTGGAGAGGGTGAAGAAGGGTTACTCCCCTTCAAATTTCTTTCAGTCATTACTTTTATACATATATATATATATATATATATATTACATGGATGTGAGTTGCGGTTCTTAAGGGAATTCTATGATCCCAATAGCTATTGCTAAGTTCTTTCAAGAAACTAAATCAATCTTTTAAATTATAAACATACAAGAAAACTTTCATATCACATAAATTATCACCCCATTACTCGTTCCAAACAGGTGTTATTTGTGTTTACCCAATCTCCTAGCTATTTTGGTCAATAGTATTAATTAGGCGGCACTTTAGTAAGAAATGAGCCCTAGCTCAAGGGGTTTATACTTTTTAGATCCTTGTTTCTAGACATTCTTTGACTTGTCGAAATTTCTTGTTCCAACTGATCTTCAAAAATTTGCAGCATGCACGAGGGTGCATAATTTGTAGTATGCGCATGGCTAGATTCAACTCCGATTCACCGTTCTAAAAATTAGGGAGATAAGATAAAGAGAGGTGGAAAAAAAAAAAAGGAGAGGACGAGGGCGCCTTGCATGTGAAAAGCATAAATAATTAGGGGTGGTAGAGAGGTGGAATTCAACTTCCCATCTGATTAAATGCTCCAGGCTCCTACTCCCCTTCTTTCCTAATCGCAAAACGTGAACCAAAGAAAAAGACCTCTCTCTCTCCTTGCTAGCTCCTCACAGAAATAAATATTGCATGGCCGCGGCCTATACGTTCAAATGAGAAAGCATAATAGCAGATCTCAATGCAAATCTAATAATAATTAAAAAATTATCAGTATAATTGGATTTGTATTTTTAAAAGTATATAATCTTTACTCTCTCTATATATTCATAAATAATTAATTTTCAAATTTTATATATATATATATATATATATATATAAATATAAGGGGCAATTTTTTATATACCCCTAAAAATTTCTCTGTTTTTAGATTTATTCCTCTTAGAAGGCTAATATTAAAACTACCCTTCTTACATTCCAACTTCTTTCTAAAATACCTCTGAAGTTAAACTCTGTTGGTGTACCGTTTGGAGCTCCGTTATCTGTGTGAAATTACTATTTTGCCCTTTCAAATATGTCCTTCTACCATAACCAACTTTTTCTTATATATCTTTAAAATTTTCAATAGTTTTGATAGATAGGGACAAAATAGATATATCTGATAGTTTTCAACTCCGATTATTATTTAACTCTAGTTAACTTAACAAAGTGAAACGGTAACTCTAGTTAACTTAACAAAGTGAAACGGTAGGAATATTTTTAATAACGGTGGAGCGTATGAAGGTATATTAAAAAGAAAAAAATAAAATGGGTAAATCAGATATTTCTTCAGATTTCAGGGGTACACAGATAATTATCTCTAAATATATAAATATAAGTCATAAGTTTTAGAAAAGATTTTTGATAACTCTAATTTTACTATATAGATCTTCCGGTTAGAGTTTAAGGAATATATATATATATTTGAATTTTGAAAACCGCAGTATGGGAAGGGGGATGACAATTATAAGGAGTGGGACTATTATGCAGCATCATGAATTTCCCTATTATAAATCACAGAAGGATGTGAGATCAAACTTAGATTTTCGGCTAGCAATCTAGTGTATTATTACTAGCAATTTGTTGGACTAAAACTATGCTGAAATCATTAATAATCGAGTGCTTGGAGAATAGCTGCCTACCTATTTTTTTTTTTTCTTATTTAATATGGGACTATTAATTGGAGCACCATGACATATAATAATTTTTTTTTAAGTAATGCTAAGAAATATATATTTTATATTTTATTTATTTAAGAGTGAAAAATTTTTTATTTGTCATTTCGAAGTGACGAAAAAAATTTATTCTATCCTAGAATGGATGAGATGTAAGATATACACCCCTTTGGGGTGTACAACTAGCATTTTTCTAATATATTTTAAACTCCACTCAAACAGTAGAGATCAGTACCCTAACAAACTAAAAAATTAAAAAATAATTTTAATTGCTGATTTTTATTTTCAATTGCATTATAATTTATTTATTTTTTTTAGAGAAAAATATTATGCTACTCGTTTCGTTTATTTTAAAATAAATTTAATTAGAAATACGAAGCAACTAGATTTCGAATTCGAAATTTTAAATATCAATGGCTAAATATTTTTTTTTTTTTTTTTTTTTTTTGCCACTTAAAGAAAAAATTAATTAATTACATTATAATTTGAAATGTTTTTCAACATTAATTCATAGCACAATTTACTATTATTTTATATAGAAGTCATGATAGATTTAGATTGTGCTTCGAGTTATATTTGATTTGTTATGTATTAGAAAGTCTTTCACCCATGTACAACTTTTCATATACCAAATACCACGAGAGTACCCATCTTCCCCGCTACCTCCTTCGCTAGCTCATGCATATACTCATGCCTAGATTACCACCTTGCTGTTCAAAAATTGCCAAAAAAATTGCTGGGCCCTCTCTGTTGTCTCTAAGTGGATGAATCCACCCCTTGATCTGTAACCTTTGTCTATATGTTCTAGCTAGAGAGATTACACCACCACTTTTAACCTTCTCACCACTCTAGCAAAACCGTTATACGTACGTACATGTTCTCTTCTGCCACTAGTTCTTTTTTTGCAGAGCAAACTGATCAGATATATAGTCCCATATCTAATGGACAAAGAGGTAAAGGAATCAAACCACATATACATATACAAATAAGTTCACTTCCTTTTAGCCTAGCTACAAATTTAGTTATCATATGTCTCCAATTATTTACTCTTCTCTTTAACTTTTTCGTTGGCTAGTTATGCAAGACCTTTGGATGTTGCTTCACCCCGCTTTGTTCGGCATATTTCAGGCCGACCAGCGTGCAAGCATGGCCCTTCCTCTCGACTGCCAATTGGTGCACCACCACGCACAGCACGGCAACACGCTGCAGGATCATGAGAACGCGGAGAGCGGGATTGAGGTGGTGGACTACGTGCTGAGCAGCCCTGCGCCTCCACCGCCGCCGCAGGCGCAGATCTCCTTCGACCGGCTCAGCTTCTCTGATGTCATGCAGTTCGCCGACTTCGGACCCCGGCTTTCCCTGAACCAGTCGAAGGCGTCGGAGGATGAGAACTTCTTCCTCAAGTTTCAAGTCTTGGGGGATAAGCTGCTGCAGGAGGAAGTTCTTCCTCCTCCTCCTCCGCCTCCTCAGCCACCGGCAGTTCATGAGGTGGATGAAGAGGGAGGTGGCGAAGAGGGGAGGCTCTTGGAGAACGTATCTTTGCCGCAGCAGCAGCAGCACTCTTTTGTCGGTCGGGCTGAGAAGACGGGCGTCGGAGAGGTGAAGAACCGTCGGAAGAGGCCACGATCGTTGAAGACGACCGAGGAGGTGGAGAGCCAGAGGATGACGCACATCGCGGTGGAGCGCAATCGGAGGAGGCAGATGAATGAATACCTCCGCGTGTTGAGGTCGCTGATGCCTGGATCGTACGTGCAAAGGGTACGTAAACGTACAATGCATACTCTCTTTCATTGCGACACACATATAAACATCAGTTACATTCCTATATACCTTTAGTATCCAAATTGCACATTTGAGTTTTTCTCAGCTCATAGGAAACTCCCTGTAGAGTATTTGAACCATTAAGTAATTGTAAACAACCCGCTTATAGATGTTTAAACTTTAAACAAAATTATTAGCTAGTGAGAATCTGCATACCAAATATATAAAAATTTAGTCTTCTTTAACCAAATTTAAATTTACAGGGAGACCAGGCTTCTATCATCGGCGGCGCAATCGAGTTTGTGCGAGAGCTCGAGCAACTCCTTCAATGCTTAGAGTCACAAAAGCGACGCAGGCTCTACGGCAGTGCTGAAGCCCCGCGAACGGTGATGGACGCAGCTGCACTCGTGCCGGTCCAGAACCAACCCCTCCAGCAGCAGCAGCAACAGCAGCAGCAATCTTTCTATCCATTCCCTGATGATAACATGAAGATCCTCGACCTTGATCCGACCGACACTCTTCGCGAGGAGGTGGCAGAGAACAAGTCCTGCCTGGCGGATATCGAAGTCAGGCTGCTGGGTTTCGACGCGATGATCAAGATCCTATCACGGAGGCGGCCCGGGCAGCTGATCAAGATCATCGCGGCACTCGAGGACCTGCAGTTCAGCATCCTGCACACCAACATCACCACCATTGAGCAAACTGTTCTCTACTCTTTCAACGTCAAGGTAATCAATCAACTTAATTAAGCTAACCTGGCTACTTTAACCCTAATTAATTAGTATCTTTCTAAAACCAAAAAATATGTTTCATCTCAATCCCTAGATAATCGGCGAGACCGGGTGCGCTGCGGAGGACATCGCAAACTCCGTGCAGCAGATACTCAGCTTCATCGAGGCGAGCACTATATGATATAATCTTCTGAGAAGAAGAACATAATTAAGTTTGATAGTTGATTACAATAAACTATATAAAGTAAAGCTGTATTAGAGCATGGATGTTAATTAATTAATTATTGAGTTAATTACCCAATAAGAAAACTGTAGTAGACAGCTGGATGTAAATGGTCAGCATTTTATATTATTCGTGCTTCTGTATATTCATCTGTCGTTTCTGTCGCGGAGTATGGTCTCTGTGGGGTGCTATTTCAATTATTTGTCAAAGGGTTGAGGAGGGCTCTAGCTACGGCGTGTAATAGAGACAAAGAGGTGTATGGGTGGAGTTGGGAGGGTCAACGTTTCACGTACTACGTAGATTTTGTAGCCATGCGTTGACCTGCCAGGGTTGGGTTTGTTCGTATTTGGGTCCGGAGATCGGGTGAGATCGATGGGAGCACGCTAAGAGGAAGAAGAAAGGGGCATAATATTGGATCCACTAATTGGACCCCTCACACTGCAGTACTGTTATATATATATATATATATATATATATATATATATATATATATATATATATATATATATATATATATATATATATATTAGAGTTTATATATTTTCAAAAAACACAAAATTAAACATGCTTGTGAATTTTTTACCATTGAATTTGTATTGGCATTTGTGTTATTTACTTTTTCTTTCTCTCTCTTTAATTGACTTTACAAAAGCACGCTTTTGAGAGTATATAAACTCTACTATATATATATATATATATATATATATATATATATATATATATATATATATATATATATATATATATGTGGTGTAGTGTTACTATACTCTTATGAGTATAAATCACTTTGTACTCATAACTTTTTCACCTTTGAATAAAAGAATATGCGATTAGGATGATAGTGGTCCCCCTAAGGTTTACTAGATTGTTAGGAAAATAATAAAAATCTTAAAAATTACTATAATTCTAACCGCACGTTCCTTCATCCAAGGGATGAAAATTTATGAGTACAAAAAAAATTTACTCGAGTATAGTAACCGAATATATATATATATATATATATATATATATATATATATATATATATATATATATATATATATATATGGTCGTCATATAAAGAACAAGAGCCTGCTTAATTCCTGTCTTCCCTCATGGGGTGTTTGCTTGGCTGGATGAGACAAAGGCGTTTGCTGGCCTTCACTAAGAGCATGTTTGGACTGAGGAAACTTATATATGGGTAGAATTAAAGTGCTGTAAAGTTTTAAGTTTTTTTTGTAAAGTCAACTTCATTTTGGTTATTTGTTTTGTTGAAACTTAACTAATTTACTAATTTGCTATAAGTCATCTTTTGGCATTATTAGCATTTGTTTCATCATAAATTATCTAACATTAAAATAAATTATAGCTAACTAGTTTAGCTAGATAGATAATACTTTGATACTTTTTTGGGAAGTACTGGGAACGTGGAAGTCGACTTCAATTCGGGGGATTTTTTAAAAATGACCCTATGAAAATTGGATATTTGCAAAATAACCTTGTAAAAAAAAAATTTGTAAAACTAACTCTCCTTTTGCCACCTCGGCACCACGGTGGGCAGACAGCGTGAAGGCGCTGAAGGAGTCAGCGCCTTCACAAAAACCCTGTGAAGACGCTGAACTCTTCAGCGCCTTCATGCAATGTGATGAAGGCGCTGAAGAGTTCAGCGCCTTCACAAAAAACCTGTGAAAGCGCTGAATGAATCAGCGCCTTCATGCTATACGCTGAAGGCGCTGTTTCAATCAGCGCCTTCAGTATACGCTACAAGGCGTTGAGGACTTAGCCATTTTTCGTTGCGAAAAATGGCTAAGTCCTCAGTGTAAGCGAAAATGGCTTCTCTGTAAAGGCGCTGACTTACTCAGCGCCTTTAGTATAAAACACTAAAGGCGCTGAGTTGCTCAGCGCCTTTAGTGATTTACACTAAAGGCGCTGAGCCGCTCAGCGCCTTTAACTTATAATGTTAAAGGCGCTGACCGCTTCAGCGCCTTCTTCGCCAGCATATCCACCCGCGCGGGCAAAGACCCTTCCTCTTCAATCCCGCGCGAGACCTTCTTCCTCATATCTTCTCTTCGTCTCTTCATCGCCGTCGCCTTCTTCGTCGCCGTCTCTTCATCGCCGTCTCCTTCTTCGTCGCCGTCGCACGAGACCTTCCGATCGTCGTCGCAGTGGGCCGAGCACAGTGAGATCGCCGTCGCATTGCCGATCTCCTCTCGCCGTCGCATTGCCGATCTCCTCTCGCCGTCGCCGTCGCATTGCCGATCTCCTCTCGTCGTCGCCGTCGCCGTCGCGGTCGCCTTCGCCTTCGCCGTCGCCGTCTCTCTCACGCTCTCTCTCTCACTATGAGCATGCTCCCTCTCTCTTCTCTCTCTCTCTCTTTCTCTCTCTCACTGTGAGAGAGTGATCTCTCACTGTGAGAGATCACTCTCTCACAGTGATCTCGCTTCACTGTGAGAGAGTGATCTCTCACTCTCTCACAGTGAAGCTCACTAGCTCTCTTACTGTGAGAGATCACTCTCACAGTGAGAGAGCTTGATCTCTCACTGTGAGAGAGCAGCTTGATCTCTCACTGTGAGAGAGCTTTACTAGCTCTCTCACTGTGAGAGATCACTCTCACAGTGAGAGAGCTTCACTGTGAGAGTCTCTCACAGTGAAGCTCTCACAGTGAATAACCCCCGAAAAAAAAAATAGATTTTAAACAATAAGAACAGAATTTCTAATTTAAACAATACTGTAATTTAGGGCTAGAAGCACAGTGAGATCCCCTTACAGTGAGCTCGCTTCACTGTGAGAGAGCTTGCTTATTGCAGATGGCAGATCACGAGGACGCGGGGCCAGTTGATGCTACTGTCTTGGTAGACCAGCATCGTCATAGGTCGGCCTTTATCAGGACTGAGGTAAGAGCTATCATTTTTTATTTTTTTCAAATATTATAAATAATCTGAATTCATGTTAGAGCTAACTATATTTTTTTTCGCATCACAGGATTATCATCCCGTCCTTTTCGCAGAGCACGGCCGCAAGATGAACCAGTGGGAGGTTGATCATCCAGCAGTACTCGATCTACTTCGCCAGTCGGGATTCTACGGGTTATCCCGACTGCGACGATTGGTACTGGATCAGTCTCTACTGGGGGCTCTTGCGGAGAGGTGGAGACCGGAGACCCAGACCTTCCACTTCCGCCACGGGGAGATGACCGTCACACTGCAGGATGTGGCGGTTATTTCGGGTCTCCGTGTGCATGGGGCGTCGGTCTCTAGTTCCACCATCCACGATTGGCGTGCTCTGAGTATGGAGTTGTTGGGGGCGTTACCAGATAACATCCAGAGGTATCAAGTTTCACTAGATTGGTTATATCGGAATTATCATAATATACCTCTGGATGCCCCCGTCGGGAGAGTCGCAGCTACCGCCCGTGCTTACATTCTATATCAGATCGGGGGTAGTCTGTTTCCAAACCCCAGCGGATACAAAGTTCATCTAAAGTGGCTACCACTTTTAGCGGACTTTGATATCTGCGGCGCTTATGCGTGGGGTGCCGCGACTCTCGCATATCTATATCGGGCACTAGCAGATGCCGCGGTGAACGGGCATGCCGAATGCTGCTGTTTTGGTACCCTATTGCAGGTATAAAATCTGATTTCTGGATTTCAGATTTATCTTTATATTGGTAATATATATTTTTTTAATTATTTTAACCTGTTGGCGTGAATTTACAGATCTGGGCTTGGGACCATCTTCATATCGGCCGACCTACGCGCATCCTAGATCAGCCTGAGATAGTCGATCGACCCCTGGGTTGCCGGTAAGATATTTTTTTTCATAAAGTAGATTTTTGTATTTCAATTATAATTGCAACTAATATATGTTTTTTATAATCTAGATGGGGCAACACTGGAGGGCTGCGTTTCGGAACCAATGTCAAGACGTGTGACATTGAGTTCTACAGAGACGAGCTGGATCAGCAGCGAGAGGCGCAGGTATGTAGATTTTTTATTAAATACTTTAAGTATGTAGATGTTTTATTCAACACTTCTATATTAACTAATCATTTTGTCGATTAACAGGTTATATGGATGCCCTACACAGATCAGGTTATAGAGACATTACCTGATTTCTGTGTGCATGGCTCAGCGGTCTGGCGTGCACGGACAGTCCTGATATGCTTTCATATCGTGGAGATGCACGAGCCAGACCGAGTCATGCGGCAGTTCGGTCTTCTGCAGCATATACCTGTCAATGTGGAGTCCATCCCACGCATCACAGGACGTGGGCGTGCGGATGAGGGCTGGATAGCATTTCATGCTGCCCACATTGAGAAGTGGTCCGAGAGGCTTGATCACATTTTTGATCAAGCCCCGGCTGCTGGTGAGGACCCACTGCAAGCGGCATCCATGTACATGCAGTGGTACTGGAGCATTACACGACGATGGATTTCTCATCCAGTACAGCGTCCTCCGCTGACTTTCCACCCTCGTGGGCATGTCGAGAGATCACTGGTATTAAAATTTATATATATAAATTTACTATATTCAACTTTCCTCATATAAATTTAATTTTAATTTCTAATTTATAATGCAGGCCGACACACTACGAAATGTTCAATCCATTGTCGACCAGATAGTGCATGACCCACCGCCGACTGATACTATTATTCGGACTTTGAGAGAAATGAGCGACGATATTCAGATGGTACTACAGCATGTACCATCTGAACCTACGGCCAGAGAGGCAGCCCGACCTTCATATGAGGGAGCGACCTCGAGTCATCAGGTACCATTTAGCATAGAATTCAAATTAAGATTTCAAATTCATATTAATAAACTATTTACACTCTTTCAGGTGCCACGATCTCCATCTCCTACCATTCAGGCACCGATGACATTTCCTTCGACGTCAGCATCGCTCCCGCCGCCAGTCTCACGGACATCTTTTGCATCGACATATTCACGCCGTCGTCCAAGGTCATCATCGTCACAGGAGCATATTGCGGAGCAGGATGAGGGTGGTATCATCGAGGAGCTCGATCAGTCGGCAGCAGTCGAGCATCTCGATGATATACCTATCATCGACCTTGCTGTTCCCCGTGGGCGAGGGCGAGGACGAGGGCGTGGACGTGGGCGTGGGCGAGGACGTCGAGGTCGAGGACGTGCTCAAAATTGAGCTTTTGAGTTCAATTTTTGTAAATTTTATTTTTTGATGTTACTCAAGCCTCATTTATGAATGAAATGATTGTTGGTTGATCATTTGGTGTTTGTGAATGTAGTTTTTACTTTTTCAATGTTATTTGTCAATGTTTGAACTTGTTGTACAAATTTGGGATTTTTTTAAGGTGATCGTAAGTAGTGTTTGTAGGTGCAGGTAAAGGCGCTGAGCCAGTCAGTGCCTTTAGTGTTCTGCACTAAAGGCGCTGATCTGCTCAGCGCCTTTAGTGTTTTACACTAAAGGCGCTGAGCTACTCAGCGCCTTCAGTGCAGAACACTAAAGACGCTGACTGGCTCAGCGCCTCTACAGGGAATTTTCGCTTGCACTGCGGACTTAGTCAATTTTCGCGGCGAAAAATGCCCAAGTTCTCGACGCCTTATGTGTACGCTGAAGGCGCTGATTGGTTCAGCGCCTTCACAAGACATCTATGAAGGCGCTGAACCCTTCAGCGCCTTCAACACATGGCATGAAGGCGCTGAGGGGTTCAGCGCCTTCATAGGAATATTGTGAAGGCGCTGACCGCTTCAGCGCCTTCACGTTGTCTACCCTACATGGCGCCGAGGTGGCAAAAGGAGGGTCAGGTTTACAAATTTTTTTTTCATAGGGTCATTTTGCAAAATAGAGATTTTGGGAGGGTTATTTTTAAAAAATCCCCTCAATTCGCTCCCATATTATTGTGGGCTTATTTTATATATACTATAGTAATATAGCAATTGAGAAAAACAACAAATTTATTAGAGCACAAACAGACTCAATTACAAACTTGAACTTGAAAGTATTACAACAAAGCACATGCCCTTTACTTGCAGAGTACAAAGGGAAACAACTTTTCACATAAAGATGCATTTCCATATTTAAAAGATGCATTCCTATGAAACTAAACATACTCTCTACAATGTTGGAGAATATATATACTAAAATTTGATTGTAATTAATTATCTAATAAATTAAGTAATAAAGATAAAATTAGACTTATAAGATAAACGTTTAAAATTTAAAATATTTGATTGATCCGGAAGCATGCGTAGTACTGCCTTAAGGTGTATTCACGTCTTTATCGTGTGGGCTTAGCTGAGAACACCACCCTAACGTACTACCGGAATTCCTCCTCCTGCGAGCACGATCGTAGTGGAGGTTGACGGAAATTCTGTCACGCCCGGGAATGACAAACCAGACCAATTTTATTATTATTTTTTTTTTATTTTTTTTAAATCAGAGTTCAAAACTTATCCTCATGACGTAAACAGATCCGCCACGTGCATAAGGTTTTCCGGTTCAAACGGACAGAGTCTCTTCTATACACGCACGGCTAAGCATGTACAACATACATCTCAGAGTTGCATAATACATTTACATAAACCATAAATATAACAATCATACAACAACCATGACTCACACTAAGCTAATATCAAGCGATGGCAAAACCTCCGTACACTTGTCGTCTCATATCACATCCCATCATATCTCCGCATACATCAAACAATCCTCCATATCTCCGCAAACAGAAATCAAAACCCCACCATCCGTTTTTGAAAACTATTTTGAAATCACATTCGAAAATCGAATTGGAAGCATACATAGGAAAATATGATCTCATACATTATTAAAATCATTCAATCAATATAACAACCAACAAGTAAGGATAATCCAGAGATAGCGGTAGTTGATAAATGTCATAACGCTACAACAAAATTAGATTATAGGGACACATGTTTGTGACACTTTTGTATAAGTGTCCTATCTATATTCCATCTATATCCAAAATTAGGTTATAGGGACACATTATAAAAATGTGTCGCTATACATCCTAGCGGCGGCACATGTAGCAACACTTACAATAAGTGTCGGTATTTTTGTCAGCGACACTTTTTTTAGATTTTAGAAACACTTAAAAGTGTCGCTATAGCCTAATTTTGTTGTAGTGTAATAAACCGAAATGAAAGGTCTGACTATCGTCTTAGCTAAAAATAAAAGCGGTACTATCGATCAATCCTCACATTAGCGTCCCGACATCTCACCGCTCGGTGTACTTGAAAAAAGTGTCAATAAGGGGGTATGAGATACAACTGAATGTATCCTAGTTGGTACAACGAGCCGAGGATCAGCAAGTTATACCTACTGGAATACAATAATCGATCGATAGGTATAATCAACAGATACGAAAGCAGATATGATATGAAAGCAAATATATCAATAAATGATCCTACTATAATAATGAACAAGTAAAATGAGTGTCAGTAAACAACAAGATAAATAATAGAAACAACTACAGTATGAATGCGTCAAGGTATTGAAACTTCAAATACCCAATCGTGCCACTGTTGGTCGCAAGGACCTCAGGCTAGTGTCATGGTCGTCACCTGTCGAGCTGACATATAACCCAGTACCCACTCGGTACTATCTGGGATTCACGGATCGATCAAACCATTCTACCGGTAAAGAACACCACAATGGGGGCCAGTCCGCTGGTGTACATGACATGTACAGCTGGTGCATGGCGATCACAAATACGGATGCTTAATGCTCGCGGTCTAAAAACTGGAATACGGCAAAAGCCGGGAACTCCCAAACGGGATCATGTTGATCACTATAACAACTTATGCAATGTAACGAACAATAATCTCCTACTCTATCAAATATACTGGAATCAGGAGATAGCAATATCTAGATCATAATCATAAGCAGATAACCGAACCATAATCATAATGTGTATCTAAGGGTGCAAGAGCATATAATGTCGGCTGACAAAATTAACACATGTCCTGATAATTGTACGGTGCGAAATTTGAAAGAGTAAAGTAAAGGCATAAAGAAGGAATCAGGGCTAGCAACAATCATGTAGGGTCCTATCAAATACGGTACCCAATGAGGTTGTACTATACTAATACCCGGATCGAAATACCTACCTCAGTGTAAACGATCTAGAAATCCGCGAGTCAACTCTCGCGGGGAATCAGGCCTACAACACATCATAGGGTCATACATGATCTCATATAAACCCAACCCACTACTCACATAATGACTAAACAATGTAGCACGGACTTTTCGTTAAGTCCCGAGATTCGTCGGAATTTTCAAAAATTCGTTGAACGACCAATAATGATCCGTAAAGAGCGTAGAAGCTACTAAATCATGCCAACTTCATTCGCTGCCTTGGAACGCACCATTTAAGGTGTTCGGGCAGCAACATACCATATTGTGCATATGTGTTGCTAACTTGCCTAATAATTATCGAAACGACGTCCGGAATCCCCGATTTCGGCTTCGGAAGTCACTGACGCTGACCCGTTGTTACTGGGTCTACCAGAATAGCATCGGGACTAGCCAAGGACAATTGGCGATCGATAATGATCAGTTAAAATGTTCGGAATGAGAATTTCGAGTCGAAACGACGATAAATCGAAAATTTTGCCGATTTCCATTTCGTAATCCTATTTTTATCCAACGAAAACCATCGGATCTCGGACGATCAGTCCATAGATCATGTGCACACTGCCCAAGCAGCCCATGTGGTTATAATTGCGCTAAGGCCCCTAGAATAGCTATAAATTGCATAATAGCTTATATTAATACACGCTAGAGTTGTTACCGTAATTCAAAGGGTTTCGGGGTCAATCAAATATGCTAGTAGGTGGTCCTCGACTTATTGAGACCGTGCTCGCTGTCCGAGGTGTGCTCGATGACTAGAGAGAGCGCCGGGGCAAGGTTTAAGTCAGATTAGAACCCAACTTTCAAGATCTTCACAATACTGCCAAACCAAAGCAAGCTAGGGTACGCATCATGCTCAGGAGGATCCAGAGGAGTAGGGGCTTGCTTACCTGAAGTCCGGGAGGCGCTTGAGAGGTTGCCGGAGCAATAACGACCACAACTAGGCACCTAGAGCTCGTGCTTGGACAACTCAACAAAGCTCGGCTTCAATGAGGCAAGGGTCGCATGCAAGAGTAGGAGAGGGTCGAGTAGGGTGCAGGAAGGTCCGTTAGGTGCGTCGCCGGCGGCCCGGAATGGTGGTGGCCAGAGGTGGAAGGTTGTCATAGGACCTAGGGCAAGCTTGGTGGAGCTGAGATTCTGGCGGCCAGGTGGTGCAACCAACAGCCGAGAGAGGTAGAGTCCGACGATGGGGGGTCGACAGAGCCCACTGCCGGCGGTTGGAGGCGGCGATGGCGGCGCTAGGTAGAGATCGGCGGAGACAAAGGCTGGGGAGCTCGGGTTGGTTTTTTCGGCAATGCAGTCGGCCAAAGGCATACAGAGGACGTTGGGGAAGTAACCAGAGGTTGAGCAGGGGCCCTCCAAACCCTTCAAACCCGAAGAGAGGCGATGGTGGTGGTGCCCAAAGCCGCACGACCGAGATCTAGGGTTTCGGCCTATTGTAGTTCCTCCGACGGCTACAGGGAGGTGCTCCGGCGACGGGGCTTCGCTTCACAAGGAGGATCTCCAGAAGGTTGTGGCGACGTGGGGGAGGTCCAGGAGCAATGATGTCATGCCTTGGGAGCAATTTAAAGCGAAAAAATGCAAATTTACGAATTTTTTTTTAAAAAAAATCCCGCTCTGACACCTGCACAGACCCGTCACATATACAATATCTCTCTGTATAAACGAACAGAGTCTTCTCTGTATATGCATGGCGTCGACATTTCACATACACATACATCAACCACGTTTAACCATTTAATTAACAAATAAACAGAGTGTGGAAAGTAAAAACATAACTATTCGATACATGAAAACAACGCACACCCGGCGCATTTATAATTGAAAGGATAAACCATAGGGTTTTGGAAATCCGCACCCACACGACGGATAATTTTGAAAACCATTTTCGCAAATCCTTTTTACTTGAAAGCCCGCATCCACACGACGCATACATAAAACCACATATATTGTAAATTGAAAATCCATGATATATGATTGTTCCAACAGTAAAAGAGAATCGTGCCAACATTCAGATCATTCACACAATATCCACATGCATATTATTCGACCACAAAAAGAATAACTAGACTAATCATAGGGGAAAGAAATAACCAAACGGAGAAATACTAGATCTCGCTAAGCAGCGTCCTCACCACCGTCATGTCCCCTACTTCTACCTGGTCCTGTAAAAAGAGTGGGATGAGAAATACGCAACTGAATCGCGTTTCTCAGTGGGTACAACGTGCCGACGAGGACAAGTTGTACTCACTGAATAACACGATCTATAAAGAGATAAGAAGGTAAAAACAATAACGATATACTGAATGCGAAGAAACCGTAGTAGCAAAAAGGTAATAATCAAAGGACAGTAAACGAGTATACTAAGCAGCTACTATAACATTCCGTGCAAAAGGAAGATGCCGCCAATACTCAATCATAGCCGCCATGTTGGTCTACCGACCTCAGGCACTGTCACAAACCTGCTCGATGTATTGGTGCAAACTAACCCCATCCGCACTAACCGCGGCACTACAATATCCGCAGGGGGTCCCCTCACGCAAAAATCGTCGCGTAGGGATCACGGGTCAATCAGACCACCTCTCGAAAAATTACACCATTGCGGTTGCCAAACTGCTGGTGTGCGTGAAGAGCGCCAAGAGCATGACGATCTCATAATCCAACCAAAGTCCCCGCAACCAACAGTCGCCAAATAATGTGTAAAAGAAACCGGCCCGAAGGTCAAACATAATAACAACAAAAAAACTAAACATCAATATCCCTGTCCTATCATGATCTGGCCCATGTTCTTCTTACTAATCACCTTACTCAAATAAGCAATTAGCCTTCCCTCTTGCGACAGCACTGCTCCGATTCCCTGGCCACATGCATCGGCCTCAACTACAAAAGGATTCTAATAATCCGGCATCACAAGTACTAGGGCTTCGGACACTATTCATTCCATTAGAAACTATTATTTTTGAAAAGTTTCGTAAGCGTCTTATTTATCACCCCATACTCTTTTATGAATTTTCGATAATATCCGGTGATCCCTAGGAAGCCTTTCACCCCTCTAACTAACTTGGGAACTAGCTACTGTAACATCAATTCTACCTTGCTCGGATCCGTGAATACTTGTTGATCTGTAATAACATGCCCCAAATAATCCACCTGCCTTTTACTGAAGAAGCATTTGGTTCGTTTAGCATAGAGTCTGTTTGTGGTACTCCGACTTTCGTTAAAGTGGCAAAGTATGAATAAGAGACCCTCAGCGCGTCTAAAGTATGGGTAGATGAGTTTGAGTAAGTTTGGTTCGAAGAAAAAGGCATTCAGATCAAAGTTGAGTTGAGAAAGCGAGCTCGGGAAGATCAAAATCTGCAAATTACATATTTTTTAGTTGAGTACCGGAACTATTTAGAAAGTTAGGAAATCCAACTCTCGGGTTGGAATAATTCAAAAAAATTTCTAAGTATTGGAGTACCGGAACTAGCTCTCAAGTATCGGTACCCTATACAAAATAGAAAAGTTGAGCTCTCGGATTGGAAAATCCTTATGCTGGCATACTGGAACTGGAACCCGGGTACCGGAACCTCAACCCGCGTATCAGTACCTCAGCTCATGTACCGGTACTCCAAGCTCCTGACAGCACAAACAGAATGGGATTAACCATGGTTAGTGAGGGGTTTAAATTGGGTTAGCCCACTTCAAAACACGACCCTCTCTCACAGAACACCCAATATTTCCACCTTCCCCTCTCACTTCTCTCTTCTCTTTCTCTCTCTAGAAGCTTGAGAGAGAAACCCTAACTTGAAGGAAATGAAGGGATTGATCTCTTGTAAGGCAAGACAGTTGAAGGAGGCTTCCAAAGAAGGATTTTGGAGCTAGAAGGAGCCCACTTCTCCACGTTTTGGAGCAAGAATAAGAGGTAAGGTTCTAGGATTTAAGTATTTTTGAATTTTTATGGATTTAAAAGAGATGAAATGATCTTTTCTGAGTTCCATCACCATTTTTAGAAAAAATATTGGAGAGAAAGTAGATCAAACCCAAGCTCTTGCAAGAGGAATTAAGAGAAACTAAAGTGCAAAATGGCGTCTTTGGATTTGAGACTCGCCAAATGATAGCATGACTACTAGGGTTGGAACCCATCGGACGAAATACTTCCAAATGGCTTAGGAACTAAAAGAACGTGTAAAGTGACCGAGGTGGCCGGGTTAGATGTGACCCCTTTCATAGCGGCATAGTGGCCGAGTCATGGCATAATAGCATATTATATGAGTATGATAAGTAGTGTAGCGATTTTATATCATCATACTAGTTTAGCATTTACAGCTTCCCATATTTATATATCATCTTGCAGTTACTCTCGAAAGATCACTTTTTTGTAGCTTATACTCAAACTCATTTAATAGGGCAAAATGAGTCAGTGCATCTCTAAATGAAGCTACATTTGGGTACTTTGCTCCTATCTCCATAATAGGATTATTCTTGTCATATGGAATTTCCTCTCTATGATTTATATTAACCCTTTTCTCTAAATCAGTGTCATCACTTTCAAGGGAATGAAAAAGCTATCTCCACTTAAAATTGTATCTGATTCACCAATTGGTTCTTCATTTGTTACTTCTTTACCAACTGTTTCTTCATTTGTTAATCCTTCATCAACCCCAACCCCTAAATCAAATTCATCAAATTCACCAATTGCTTCTTCATTTGTTACTTTTTCACCCATATTGTGACGCCCCACTTCCCAAGGGGTCACCCATTCTAGAACTACTCTAGCTCTAGCACGCTTAACTCTCATGTTCCTCTTGGATCTTGCTACTATCCAAAATGCTATAGCCGGGTTAGAGATTTAGTCATATTATATCATTTATATAGAGGACTAATCCAAATTCCGGGGGTGTCACATTCTTCCCCCCTTTAAGCCCTGACGTCCACGTCAGGCTCAAGCACACTCACAAGCATCAGGCGATGTGAGACTCGTCTCGCTAGCCTTAGCCGACCTTGTGAGGAGCTGCACTCCACTCACAACGGTCATTAGCCGGGGAGCCTCGCTCTACCCGCTATATAACCCTGGCTCAGCCGAGACTCATCTCACATTTCCGGCTGGTGAATGGCTCTGATACCAACTGTGACGCCCCACTTCCCAGGGGGTCACCCATTCTAGAACTACTCTAGCTCTAGCACGCTTAACTCTCATGTTCCTCTTGGATCTTGCTACCATCCAAAATGCTATAGCCGGGTTAGAGATTTAATCCTATTATATCATTTATATAGAGGACTAATCCAAATTCCGGGGGTGTCACAAATATCGCCAACTTTTTTACCAACATCATCACCAACATCACCAACTGCTTTTCATTGTCGTCATCATCATCATCATTCATGCCAACCTTGGCCCTGTCCACATCAGTGTTGGTATCTTCCACACTAGGCATAAGAACACTAGTTTCTCCACCAATATAGTTTAACGAAATACCATTCGTTTGAATGATTATAAATATTTCCACTTCCTTCATATCTTTGTATATGAAAAATATAGCCTTGAATTCATGCTCTGTTAATACTTGAATGAACTTCTTCGGCTTAACATTTCTTGCTACATACCATACCCAAATATTCTCGTAATACTCCAATCGCATAGTGATCATATATCTCGACAAAATTCGATGAGATTGTAATCATCAATATCTATCATTAATATTTTTTTTTTACCATCACAATATCTGAGTCCGTATGCAGTTTTGACTGTTTTAAGGTATCCAGCATAATTAAACTTCACTTGAAAAATACCATATTCATCTATTTTGTCAAACTGTCGTGATAGAAGAAAAAAAGGTAAATAAAATTCTCTAACTTCTAGCTTCTAGAGAACTACTGTGACAAAAAAAAAATAATCATAAGAACATATCAACAAAAAAAGTATCAAATTAACTCAAAATTTTCGTTTAATTACTATCTTTGAGTCAGCTGCATAGCATGTAAAATCATACATTGTTCCTCAATCACCATTGTTTAGAGAACTACTATGCCTATGCATTTTTTTTTATATGCCTATGCATTTTTTTTTAGCAAAATAAGAAAGAATCATAGAGAAAATTAAAAATATTCAATAAAATATATAAAAATAAAATAAATTAACAACTTATTAATTTACTGGAATTTTGACCTCCTCTTGCTAGAATTTTAAAAAATCCTAATTATGGGTTCGAAACTAGCATGCTGGAGAGGGAGAGGGGAAGAGGAAGAGGAAGAGGAACAGGAAGGGGAAGAGAGGAAGAGAAAGAGAAGAAGAAAGTTGCAAGTCCGCGGGAGGGAGGGCTTCTATCGTTGGTATGATCGCGGGAGGGAACGCCGGTGTCGCTGAGGTCCTTCACCTTCCATCGCTGAGGGCCTTTCTTAGATTAGGTTATAATATACAAAGGGTAAAAAAGTAAATTTATTTTTTTTATCTAACCAATGTTAAGCATTTAATCTGTGATTAACTCAACTTTTCTAACAGAGATAGACGGTAGGGGTAGATATGAATAACGGTGGATTTTTGAAGGGATAAATATGAAAAGTTAAATTTTGTAGAAATATATTTGCTATTCGACATGTTTTGAGGGACCCGTATGTAATTAACTCTTTTTTCAAAAACTCATTTTCGCGCTGAACTTGCGTTGAAATCACTCAAATGAACTTGAAACTTCACCCAATTCATAGTGATGGTTTTTCCAAGCCATTTTCCCCTGACTCCGCTAATTCGTACAAGTCCGGTTCACTACAGTTACTGAAAAGTATCTTCAATCAGGTTCAAACTTTCTCGATTTTGCATTTTTGAACGCAACACAAGGAAAGTTAATACTTTGCCCCTGTAGTAAATGCACCAATTGCAATCGGCAAGATAGAAAAACCGTTCTAGATCATTTGATTTGTGATAGTTTTTCAAATGATTATACAAACTGGATCCATTGTAGAGAAATGTTAATTTGTTCTCCTCTGTGCACAATTTTGATAACACTGATGTGCATGATGGTATGTGTGGCATGCTTAATGAAGCTTTTGGCATTTTCCACAAGATCAATATATGTCGAATGAAGATCCTTATGAGGAGGTAAAAAAAAAAAAATTACAAATTAGTTGACTATTCAGAGTAAGTAGGAGATATATCCTGACTGTAAAAAGTTCTCAAAACTCCTTTATTGTTAAATTATTTCATTTGAAGTCCCTTAATGGGTGGGCAAATTGTTCATTCACGGCACTACTTCAATTAAAAAGACATTGTCTGATGATGAAACTTTCCCAATTTTATTTTATGAAGCAAAAAGGATCATTAATGACTTAAGCCTATGGCACGATAAAAATTGATATTTGTTCAAATGATTGTTAGTTGTACTATAAGGGCCGTTTGGTAACGAAATAAGCCACTACTAGTTTTATCAGGAATAAGTATAAAGTACGAAATTAGTGTAAAAAAATGTTTGGGATAGTTTCAGGGATAAGAGATTTTGTATTTTGTATGATAATGAGGAATAAAAAGAATAAAGAATTTTAGTTGAGTTAAATAACTTTTTTGCCCTCAAACTTTATTATGTGATAAAGCTTGTTAAATTTTAATTTCTTCTTTTTAATTAATGGATTAAAATTTTACAAAAAAAAATGAGATAAAATCCAAATCAAAATCAAAATCAAATTATATTTCATGAAAATAATATTTAATTTAATATTTTATTTGATCTATTTTACAAAAAAAAAATAAATTATTCATCCTATTTTTATTCAAAAAAATAAATTATTTATCATATTATTCAAAAAATAAAATTCAAATCAAGGGGAGAAGGAGATGTCGCCTCGGGAAACGACGCAGGGGAGGAGCTGTGACTCGGGAAGCGTGTTGGGAGTAATTTTGGAAAGAAAAATATAGTAAAAATAATTTTGGAAAGAAAAATATAATAAGAGTAATTTTGGAAAGAAAAATATAGTGAAATTTTATTGTAGAAACAATAATTTTCACTTACATCAGAAATAATAAAACAAGTTATTCTCGTAGTTTCTGATGTGTTTGAGGAAAAAAGAGAATAACCTCTTATCCCCAAGCAATTTCCGTTCCAAACGGAAATACAAGGGACTGCTGGTGCAAATTTATGCAATATTTATGGTGCTTCTAGGTGAAAATCTATTGATAATAATGTAAAGTGTGAAGCGGCGAACAAAATTCGGCCAACTTAGACTGTCCCATGCTGTATCTTCTTGTTTCTATGTAAGTTTACGAGTCCAGCTATTATATTATTTGTAAAAATATTTAGTAATTAGTATTTATAAGTTTTCTATCATTAGATTTTTTTTTTTTGACTAATTTTATTTTTAAAATTATATTATTTCATCAATCACTCACTAAATCCAAAGAGCCCACTATTATCTTAATCAGTAACCATAATAACTTGATAATTTTAAAAGTATAGTAGTTCGATTCGTAAATTTACAAAGATAAGTCTGAAAGTTACTCCACTTTCTAGACTCTCCTATCTGTAAGATAATGCTGCATTACGAAATTAATCAAATAGCAAAATGATTAATCTGATTACTTAAAGGGCGCGTGGGTATCTTATATTAATTAATGATGTACTAGGTAATCTTATATATTCTCAAAATTATTTTGTTACCCCACGATGATTCCCTTTCTTCTGTAAAATTTTATGTGTTCTTTACAAATTTAATTCAAATTCAAAATTAAAAATATACTTAAATTTAAATTTTGAAATATAAATTTTATAATTCAAATTAAATTTAACTTTGTAAATTATGAATAAAAAATTAAATATTAAATTTAATTGATAATTTTACAATACAAAGTTATAGTCCTGATTAGAATTTAATAGGAACAAAAAAATTAAAATTTTAATTCAACTTTAAAATTCCAACTGAAGTAAAAATTCAAATATAAATTTAAAATCATGAATTGAAATAAAGCTCGCTATTAAATTTTAAATTAAAATTCAAATTTGGATTCAATTTGAAATCAAAGCAAAAAAATTTAACCCAGAAGTTAAAATTTTAATTTAAAATGTAAAGATTAATTCAAGCATCAAATTTAAATTAAGATTAAAATTTTAATTTTAATTTGAATTCACAATTAAATCTATAATTTAAGTTAAAATCAAATTCAAATTTAAATTATTTTATAATATGTATTTTGTTGAATTTTATTTGAGGGTAGCCTGGATTCTGGAAATTGTTTGTATGACTGACAGGATTATGATTGACGTATCAAACAAATTAATTTAATATTTTTTATATTTTGACATTATATAACTGCACGTGCCAAACAAAAAAAAAAAATTGCATTCCGACTAATCATTACATTCTCATTAATCAGATTTTCAGTAATAAGATTACAGGCGATCTAACATTATTTGTTTTGTTTTGTTTTGTTTTTTTTTTTTTTTTTTTTTTTTTTTTTTTTGTGAGAAGATAGTTTGCTACCGTTTTATTCAAAAGTTCTTAAACTAAGTGATGAGGCAACCGGGCCTTAAAAAAAAAATAAATAAATAAAACACAGATCAACAAAAGCCAATCCAAAGCTTAAGTAACTTCCGGACTGACTCCCTCAAATGGTAAAAGTTGGTCCATCTATTCTCGAAAATTCTTCTGTTACGTTCCAACTAAATCGTCCACCAAGACGCCGTGAGAGTGCCCCTTTCCCTCCTACCGTGGCTACCCCCAGAATAACAGAAGATACTCCACAATTCACAAACAACAGTTACGCACACCTTGTTTATGCTATAAAAACTTCAACATGCAAGCAAAAACTTAGATAGCAATAGTTTCAGTGTACATTAGTGACATAAGATGCAATGTTGCACAATAATGCACAAATTCTGTACTTCCTTACATAAGTTCTAGGCTACATTACAGAATTACATAATTCCAGTATTCCAGTATTGCATTGCACTTATTTTCACAAATTCTGAATTGTACGGCATAAGGTTGACCCCCTAGTGCGCAGTACAACCCCAGAAGAAAGTGGAACAGCACCCAAAAGAGGATTTCAAAACTAAACTGATTTTTGCACAAAAACATCCAACCAACATCATAAACATAATAATAATAATCTAGCTTCTTAGAGAGTTATATGAACTAACAAACAATACCATAAAAACCCGCTCAGTAGGGTTCGAAAGTGGGAGTTTAATCCTTTTGATGAAACTTCAAAACTTTAGTTGCATTCATGTGCAGTTCTTCGGTTCTTCTTAGATTAAAAACCAGCTAACAACACAACCGCCTCGAACTAAATCTTAAAATTCTGTGATATACATGAAGGGGTTTTGTAATAGTTTTACATATACAGAATGAGAATCTCGAAAAGCAAAATATACACAGTTTTTCCATGAAAAACACAAGAGGGAGCAATGGAAAATCACAACTCATCACATGATTACGTAGAACAAAGCAATTACATACAACTATTCCAAAAGACTGTAACCTGCTCGGAAGCTCTGGGTGCGTCCAATCCTATCCGCTCTGTTTTTGTCACCAACTGAAAATGCAGGTTAGCAATTAAGTTTTCTCTTTTTTTTGTTCAGCTGATGTTGACAAAGCTTTCATCCTAACAAAGAGAGGGACAGTAAAAGATTTGGATTTGGTTGGATCGACATTCATAGTCTTCTCGGGCACAGATTCTACTAGCTGATCTTTGAAATGTGGAGTATGGCTTCTCCAGCCTCTGTTGACTTATTGATTTCTTCAAGTTGATACGAAATTTCCGTCAGAATTTGTAGGCCAAGGGTCTCCTTCTCTGTTTGGTCCAACGGGAAGCGCAACTTTTCTCGTCCTCGTTGTATGGCCTCTAGCCTTTTCCTTAAGAGCGCAACTTCTTTTTCAAGTAATAATTTCTCCATGTCGATAACGGATAATGAGCTCCCCCTCAGATCTTCCATTTCTGTGGGACTGATGACCGAAATATCAGATGATTGGTCGACTGTCAAAGCTTCAGATGATCCGGATTTCGCATGAGAAGGCTTCAGATGTTTAACAACATCCTGATCATCATCATCATCCAAACTCATCTTATCATCATCAATGACATGCACATCATAAACATGCCCATCAATCCCAGCAACCTCCTTATCCGTCGCACCATCATCTTGGTCGAACGAATGCGAGCTTATATCACGGCTGCGACATTCCTGAGAGTAATCCTCTGGTGGGCTCCGAGAAGAAAGCATCTCTGTATCCATTCCGCTGCTCTTATCGACGGCATGAGGAATTGCATCAGGGTCCAGCGAATCAACTGCAGCGCTCGTGAGCTGAGAGGCATCCTGCGACTGCTCACAACCACCGCCGCCGCCGCCGCCGCCGCCACTGCCGGTGTTATTCATCATCATCATCTGCTGATACTCTTCCAGCTCCATCTCAAGAACATAATTCTCTCTCTCCCGCCTCACGATGATCTCCTTGAGCGTCTCCAACTCCTCCCCATCGTACGTGGATTTCTCCTCAGCCATCCTGCGGTACTGTCTGGCCTCAATCTCAACAGCCGCCTTCTCCTTCTGGAGGCGCATCATCATCGCCACGGCCTCGTCCGCGGCGCTGGCGGCAGCGCTGCGCTCCTCCTCCAGCTCACGGCTCAGTTTAGCGCGCGCTGCCCTCTCTCCATTGATTGCCCGCCTCAATTCTTCAATTGTCAAATCACAATTTCCCTGATCAAATGCATCATTTTCTAATCCAACGCATCTGGCGCAATGATCGCCGATTTCTTGTTCATCTAACCAAAAATATAATCAATCGATTAATTCGTGGGAACAGAAACTGTTGCCGTACCAACAATCTAACACCAACATCATCAGATAAAAAAAATTAGAACATATGATGGATGCGCTAACCAACTGAACTATCAAATTGCTCAGGGTACGAGATAGGGATGGGGGTTTCCTCTCTTTTCCAGCCCAAACGAAGAGGGGGCGGCGGAGCGGGTGATGGTGATGCCGATTCCGACGCCGACAAGTCGGCCCTGCTGCCGGAAGCCAAAGAAGCCCTCTGGTGCCGGCAGCGGCGATGGCGGAGGACGACGACCGGCTTCTCCTCTCCTCCGTCTGCCCTTTTCACGGTATAATTATTATGAAGGATTACGGCTCCCCGCGAAGAGCTCGCTCGCGACGACCGGCCGGACGGGGCCCCGGGACGGCGGGGGCAGTCGGCTGGGGCGGGGCGGAGCGCGAAGGGAGGGCAGTGCTGGCAGGAGAGGCGGACGCCGAAGAAGGAGAAGAATTTGGCGGCGGCGAAGGCGACGGCGGCGGCGCAGAGGAAGATGTAGGCGATTGCCAGATCTAGGAAGGCGCCCACCAGCGATCGCAGCGTCCACCGCTCCGTGGACCCGTAATCATCCGCCATTCCTTCCTCCGCTTACTTCATCCGTTCGTTCGTTCCGATTACCAAACAGAATAAGCCAATCATAATTCGATTAACAAGAAGATCGCGGTGATACCTCCTACGCGAAGAAATGGTGGTCGGTGGCGGAGGAGATCGCAAATCGGTAGGTATACGGCAGTTTTTTCTTTTATTTTTAATAATTATTTTACGGGTTATTATTAAGTAAACTAGTCTTTATAAAAAATATTATTTTTAAAATAAATTCTTAAAAATTTATTTATAAAAATAAATTCTTTTAAAAAATAGTCAACTACTCACCATTTTTTTTAATATATTATGTTAAAATTTAAAAGCGGAATCTGATTTCACGGAACGAATTTATACAGATAAAATTTTAAATACGGATATAAAAAAATAAAAAAAAAAATTCAACAGATTTAAATTCAGATATAAATTTATATTATATAATATATTATAAATATTCGATGCTATATTTAAATTTATATTTTAAAATTTTAAATTTAATATAATATTTATATTTATACTATGTATAAAAACGGATATAAGTTGATAGACGAAATACTAAAATAAATAAAAAAAAATATACTACAAATAATTAATAATAATAATTAAATATTTATTATTAATTATTATTATAATACTAAAATAATAATATATTTTTTTATATAATAAAATTAATAATAATAATAATTAAATATTTATAATGTCATATGAATGTCACCTGTTCAATTAATGAGTGACCGAATAATTAAATTACTGACTCTTTACCAGTTAACAGTTTCTCTCTAATTTTTCTCTAATATCTGCATTTACATAGATATTACCTGCATTTCTGAGTAGAAAAAAAAATAAAAAAAAAAAAGATGAACAGACTTCATTAATATATATATATATATATATATATATATATATATATATATATATATATATATATATATATATATATATATATAGAGAGAGAGAGAGAGAGAGATATGTTGGAATACTAAAAATAGGGGTTTTTTTGAAATTGACCCTATAAAAATTTAAATTTATAAAAATAGCACTGCAAAATTTAAATTTGCAAAACTAGTCCTCCTTTTGCCACCTCAGCGCCACGTGGGTCAGACGAACTGAAGGCGCTGAACGCTTCAGCGCCTTCAAAAAAAAATCTGTGAAGGCGCTGAACGCTTCAGCGCCTTCATGATACATGTTGAAGGCGCTGAAGCGTTCAGCGCCTTCACAAAAAAACCTGTGAAGGCGCTGAATGAATCAGCGCCTTTAACACATTGCATGAAGGCGCTGAAGCGTTCAGCGCCTTCAGCACACCCAAAGCGTCGAGGACTTACCCATTTTTCGCGGCGAAAAATGGCTAAGTCCTCACTGTAAGCGAAAAATGGCTTCTCTGTAAAGGCGCTGAGTTGCTCAGCGCCTTTACTGTAAAACACTAAGGCGCTGATTTGCTCAGCGCCTTTACAGAGAAACCATTTTTCGCTTACAGTGAAGACTTAGCCATTTTTCGCCGCGAAAAATGGCCAAGTCCTCGACGCTTATGTGCTGAAGGCGCTGAACGCTTCAGCGCCTTCACAGGTTTTTTTGTGAAGGCGCTGAACGCTTCAGCGCCTTCAACATGTATCATGAAGGCGCTGAAGCGTTCAGCGCCTTCACAGGTTTTTTGTGAAGGCGCTGAACGCTTCAGCGCCTTCAGTTCGTCTTGCCTCCGTGCCGCTGAGGTGGCAAAAGGAGGGCTAGTTTTGCAAATTTAAATTTTGCAGGGCTATTTTTATAAATTTAAATGTTTATAGGGTTAATTTCAAAAAAAACCCTAAAAATAGTAAAACCTCATAGTTACTATCAATTTTTTTTATATTTTTTATGATGGAGCCTTCGGATCGATGTCGGCATCGTTGAACATGATCTAAATCACTGGAACTATCTAGAAATCAAATTTCAAATCTTTTTGACATCATTCACCTGATGATCAAAGGTTGCAAAATTTATAATTTTAATGATAAATATTAGACATTTGCTCGTTTAAAGGTGTAAAAAAATTTAAATTGATTGAATTTTGATTAGAAAATTTTTTAAACTATTTAAAATAAGATCTATACTCTCGATCTTGATTATAATATTTCTATCATCATTTTTTAAAAAATATTCATTTTAAATCGTTTATTTTGTGTTCACCTGATGAATAAGAAAAGAATATCGAAAAAGTTTAAAATTTTATTTCTAGATAGTTCTAATAGTCTAGATCATATTTAACCGAGCCGATCATTGATTCGGCGACTTCATCAACGAAAAAAATCGATAGTAATAATAAAATTTTACCACGAATAAATAAATAAATAAATATATATATATATATATATATATATATATATATATATATATATATATATATATATATATATATATATATATATATATATATATATATATATATATATATATATATATGAATTGAACTCCTATGAATGTAAAAGTACAAAATTATTTGTGCTTGTGAATTTTTTACTATTGAATGTAGGAATGTGCGGTTAGGATGATGGTGGGCCCTTTGAGTTTAGTAGGTGATTGATGAATTAGTATGATCTAAGAGGTAAAATTAATCAAAGAATTAGATCTAACGGTAGAAAACTTACAAGCACCAATTGCTTTGTGCTTGTACAAGGACAGTAGCCGAACATATATATATATATATATATATATATATATATATATATATATATATATATATATATATATATATAGTTTGGTTATTATACTATTAATAGTACTAAGTTATTGATGCTATCAAATTTTATATTCTTAAATTAATTTCTTTAATAATTTTCATCCGTTAAATTTTATTATTTTCTCAACCACTTATTAAATCTAAAGAATTCATTATCATCTTAATCATATATTTTTTTAATTTAAAAATTAAAAATTTAATAATATTAATAATTTAATACTATTAATAGTATTCCCGCCTCTACTTATATATATATATATATATATATATATATATATATATATATATATATATATATATATATATATATATATATATATATATATATATATATATATATATATATATATATATATATATATATATTGTACATAAATAACGCATACTTAATGCAATCTCAAAGGGAGAATTAAACGGATAAGAATTAACACTGCACGGAAAAGATGGGAAGTAACGAGATTGCCGCAAAACAGAGTCACGTACGTAACTGAGTATTCCGAGTGTATCCCCTTCTACTTTACGGAATTGACTAACCAACCGCTTCTTCCTCCGCCCAGCCAGCCTCGTGTCACTCCCGCTCCACCTCCACGTCTCGTTGCCGCCCGCACCCCTCTCTCTCTCTTCCCACTCCCAACAACCCTACTTTTCATCTACAACATCTCCTCCACCTCCTCCTCCTCCTCTCTCTCTTCTCTTTCCACTCCCAAAAAAACCAACAACAACAACAATATATATATATATATATAACTTTGCAAAATCAGTTACGACTTACCAGGCCAGTTGGGTAGCGCTCTCGGTCATGCCCATGCGACTGTATTTGTACGTTCTTGAGGCACGCGGTCTACCCCCTCCGCCTCCGTCCGACCCCAACGCGGCCGCCTACGCGAAGCTGAAGGTCGGGAAGCACAAGTCCCGGACGAGGGCTGCAGGCCCCGCGCTCCGCCCCATCTGGAACGAGGAGTTCATCTTCTGCCTCGATGACGACGACGATGACGGTAGCAACAGCAACAGCAACGGCGGCAATAACTGCGACGTCGACTGTGAGCTGGAGGTCGGGGTTTTCCGGCAGTTTGAGGCAGCCGGCGGCAGGGAGCTTGTGGGGCGCGTGCGCTTGCCGGTGGCGCGAAGGCAGTCCCTGCCGCCCACCTGGTTCTCCCTGCAGCCCAAGCACCGCGCTCCCAAATCCACACCGCCTAAAGATTGCGGTGCGTGCTTTCCTTTTTTCTTCGCCCTTCACAATACCATACAATACAATACCATACCAAACCGCTTGCATGTCTAGTTAGTGGTGTACATCCTATACCCCCGACTCCATTCTAGAGTTGGTATTTTTTCACTCATCACTCGATGTGATGAGTAAAATTCATTCCACTCCAGAATGGAATGGAATAGGATGTAGAATATACACCCGTGTATAAAAAGTATTTTTTTATTACAGAGCATGCGAACAATATTTTTGTAAAATTTACCAATAAAATTAAATAAAATAAAATTACTAACTAAATTGCAACAATTAATACCAAACATATCATTTTATTTTCGGTAAAATTATACAAAAATTTACTTCAGTGGTGGACCATTTCGAATTTACTATTAAACTTATTTTAATTTAAATTTTATTATCAAAATTTTTAATTTGTTTAATTTGAATTAGTCAATTGTATTTTGACTTCAATATTTAAGCTAATTTTTTATTTTAATAAATCTAAGGTTGTGAGAATTACAGAAAATATACTAACTAAATTTGAAACTAAACTATTATTGACTGATTCAAATCAAACAACCTGAAAAATTTAGTGATAAAATTAAATTTTTAAAAAATTAAATAATCTAATCAAAATGGTCCATATATAGTTCAAATAAATTTTATACTTTTTTATCTTTATAGGGTTTAGTTTGGGTTTTATATATATATATAGTTTGAGCAATGCTACCTTTACATTTATTTTTGGGTGTAGATTCTACACTCCATTCATCCAAGGGTGGGGCTTCTTCATCTATCATTTTGGGTGTAGATTCTACACTCCATTCATCCAAGGGTGGGGCTTCTTCATCTATCATTTCTAAGTGATGGATGAAATTCACCTTTTTAGGATGGGATATACGATGTACATCCAAAAATAAATATACATTTAGTATTTTTCATATTGTTTTACCTTATGCTTCAATTTCATTCAAGGTGAAGCCAGAACTACAACAGGGGCACAACAAGAGATTTATAATTGTCCTTCACTAATTTTTTTTTTTTTTAACCTTAAAATAAATTTGATCAACATAGAGTTTAAATTCCATATCTGTATTATATAAATATAGTTTGTAAATTGTAAGAGATACAAAGATGTAATTTAAATAGGAATTTTAGCACAACTGTTAGATATATAAAACTTGCTTACCTGGGTGGCAATTAACAGCACGATAATTTATTTTCAAAATTATATTTTTTTTTTCAAAATTACCCTCCATATCTCACTATATGTCACTATATTTTTCTTTTCAAAATTATCTTTCACTAAATTTTTCTTTCCAAAATTATCCCCATTATATTTTTCTTTCCAAAATAATTTTTAACACGCTTTTCGAGGCACAGCTCCCCTCCTGCCTCGCTTTTCGAGGCGACATCTCATTCTCCCCTTGATTTGAATTTTATCTTATTTATTTTTTTTTGAATAATATGATGAATAATTTATTTTTTTGAATAAAAATATGATGAATACTTTTTTTTTTTTTGTAAAATAGATCAAATGAAATGTTAAATTAAATATTATTTTTATGAAATATAATTTGATTTTGATTTTGATTTGAATTTTATATCATTTTTTGTAAGGCTTTAATCCATTAATTAAAAAAGAAATTTAAAATTTAACAAGCTTTATCACATAATAAAATTTGAGAACAAAAAGATTATTTAATCCAACTAAAACTCTTTATTCCCTTTATTTTTTATTATCATACCAAACATAAAATCTCTTATTTCTGAAGTCATTCCAAACGCTTTTTTACACTAATTTCGTATTTTATACTTATGCTTAATATAACTAGTATTGTCTTATTCCGTTATCAAACGGCCCTAAAGGTCTATATCAAGTTTTCTAAAAAAATAATAATTATTTTAGGCTGTGTTTGGGAAGGGTATAAAGGGGGGATATCCCCCCTTTATACCCAAACGGTTTGGGGATATCCCCGTTTGGGGATATTCCCGCCAAACGGGGATATCCCCCAAACCCACACAGGGATATCCCACCCCAATCCTCCCACCCCAGGTATAACCCACTCTCTCTCTCCTCCCCCTCCGCCGTGATCAATGCGCCTCTCTCTCTCTCTCTCTTTCTCTCTCCCCTTCCCAAGGCAGTGCCTTGGGAAGGGATTTTTCCCTTTTTTTTTTTGTTCTTTTTTTTTTTTTTCGTTTTTTTTTTCTTTTATATGGTTCAGATTTTTTTTTTTTAAATAAAAATTTTTAAATTATAAAAAATATTTAAATTTTAAATTTTAAATTTTATAAATTTTATTTTTTTTTTTATTTTATATTTTAATAAATCTTAAAATTTTATTTTATTTTTAAAAATTATTAATTTTAAAATTTATACAATATTTTTATAATTTTTTTAAAATTTATATACATTTATAAATTAAAATTTTTACTCTTTCTTAACATTTTAAAATTAACATTTTTTTTTACTCCTACTTAAAATTTTTTAAAAAATTAAAATTAATAAAGATTAAAATTTGAATAAATTTTAAAATTTTAATTTTAAAAAAAATTATTAAAAAAAAGAATATTTTAATTTTTTATCATGAATATTTATAAATCATTTATAAAATAATATTATTAAATTTTATTTAATAATATTATAATTTTTAATATAACTAAAATTATATTAAATTTTTAATCGTTAAATATTATAATTTTTAATCGTTAAAGAAAATTTTTAAGACCAAATTAAAAAAAATTAGAATTTTATATAGTATATAATTAATTAAATATAATATAAAAGATTTGTTTTAATTAAATTATTCTAATACATTATCCTATTATCACATTAATAAAATACATAAAAGTAAAGGTCACATCGTCATTAATAAACAAAAAAAGTCAACTTTATACCTCTTATTCATCATTACCAATCCAAACACCTATTTTCTTATACCAGGTTTAAACCAGGTTTAAGCCTCATTCACATCCAAACACATTTTAGGTTTAAACCAGGTTTATCCCTTACTTTATACCTATACCTGGTATAACTAAACCAGGTTTAATCCACATCCAAACGCTACCTTAGTGTTGAACTTCCTTCCCTCTGCCCCTGGTTTTTTCATTCTCAGCACATTTGAGGAACTTCGCTGTTTTAGTGATAGATTTTGGTGGAGTAACAGAGGAGTAGAATGAATATATGGTGTTCAGTCTAAATTTCCTCATTTCTTTGCTAAAATCATCTGAAAATTTTGAATAATTTATTATAACCAAGTCCCACGATACAATTTAATTAGATAAATATAATATGTTAATCATAATATTATTATATTAATGTCACATCATCAATAACCGATACAAAAAAAGTACGGTAAACTAAGTTGTTTTGCGAGATGATGTGATTGTAGAAATTAATTTAAGAAGTTTGAGATAAAAATTACAAAAATTAAAAATTTGGCGATCAGATTCATAGTTTGAGGAATGTAGCCTAACTTCTTTATATTGTGGGAATAGTTTCATTGATTTATATTTATTTTGTTAGGTAGAGAGTCATATAAAAATGTCCGCCTCGAAGACAAGACACGTACAGCGAAGGTGATACTTTTGTTCCCAAACCAGTCAATTAATTAATGTTTAATTAATGTTTAATTAATGTTTACGAATAGGTAGGTAGTTGCGACAATAGTCAAAGAGGGATGTAATAAATAAAGAATGCATTTGCTAAGGATGACCTGCCAGGTTATTTACAGAAGTAACCATCCTAACATTCTTAATTACAAAAATAATCTCGTAAAAAAAATATTTATAAAAATAGGCCTATGGACGTTAGGGAATCCAAATACGGTGAATCATTTGCCGCTTTCTTGAAAAGCGGTAAATGGTTCACCGCATTCACAAAAATTATCGTAGTCCCGTTAAAAACGGTGAATCATTCACCGCTTTTAAAAGCGGCAAATGGTTCACCGCTTTTAAAAGCGGTAAACCATTTGCCGCTTTTAAAAGCGGTAAACTATTTGCCGCTTTTAAAAGTGGTGAATAATTCACTGTTTTTAAAAGCGGTGAACCATTTGCCGCTTTCATATTTTTTATCCAGCAGCTGCACTTTACATTAGAAAAAATCATTAATACAATTTTTATACATTTCAATTACAATATTTTTCGTACAATTTGATCACAACATTTAATATTCATACAATTGAATCACAACATTTGACATCCATACAATTGAATCACAATATTTGACATCCATACAATTGAATGGTTCACCGCTTTTAAAAGCGGTGAATCATTTATCGCTTTTAAAAGCGGCAAGTGATTCACCGCTTTTAAAAGCGGCAAGTGGTTCACCGTTTTTAAAAGCGGTGAACCATTTGTCGTTTTCATAGGACTTAAAATTTTCTGGAAGCTTATGAATGCGGTGAATGGTTTACCGCATTTAAAAGCTGTAAACCATTCGCCGCTTAAGACTATTTTTGTAAAAAAAAAAATTCAGAAGCCTATTTTTACAATTATAAAAATTTTTAAGATTATTTAAAAAAAAAAATCTGACCTGCCTTTTCTGAATGATAGGTATAGTTACGAATTTTTTTTATAAATAATTTTATTAAATTTTATAATTTTAAAAATAATTTTTTACAAAAAAAATAATAATTATAAATATAGTCTTAGAAATATAATGAATCATTCATTGTTTTTAAAAATATAAAAGCGGTGAATAATTTACGATTTTTAAAAATGATAAACTGAAAATATAGTTAAAACAAAAAATATCATCATCATCTTTCTATAATCGCAATATATATCATAACACGCAATATAGAATGCGATGTTATATATCGAAACAATGTAACGCAGTTCAAACAACTTAACACAATCTTTTCATAATCCTAAATAAATTTCAAACCGTAAAGAAATATATTTAAAGATAGCACAAATTCAACTAATTGTTAACTGCCAATAGCTCTTTAACCCATTAGTGAAACCTTCAATTCAACTGATTGAAATAACTTAAATAAACAAATAAAATAAACAAAATAATAATAAATAAATAAAAAAACTAATGGATCTGATTCCAAATGGACCAAATTAAGTTGAGAGAGTGTATGTACATTTGTAGCACTCTGGCATGTAAAAGTAATCCTCAACAAATTTCAAATTTTTGGAGCAAAATTGGACATTGAATTCATAACCTTCATTTCACTAGAGTTTATCTAGGGTTACAATGATGTGAGCTGATGGAAGTATATCTTAAGGGTAGATTTGAAATAAAGTAAATATTTAGAAGGGTAATCGAAATATTACTAATTTTAATGTAGTATCTACTAAAATTTTAAATTTTTGATGAGTACAAATAAAATAAATATTGAAGAAAAATTAAAGATTTAAATGATTATCGGTACGGACCGCATTTATCGTATCGTGCCAATAAAATACCAGCACGATAAAATTTCGTATCGATGGGAGAACTCATAAATTTTTTTTTTAATTAGTAAGTAATTTTCTCAGTTCAAAAGAATGGATAAAAATACATAATAAATAAGAAAAATACTTTTTGTACACCCCCAAGTGGGGTGTACATCTTACACCCCACCCATTCAAGGGTGGGGTGAATTCCACCGGTCACTTTGAAGTGACCGGTAGGTTAGTCCCCATTTTTGGATGGGATGGGGTGTGTGATGTACACCCCATATGGGGTGTACAAGTAGCATTGCCCTATTGTGTTACTGTTGCACTGTTAATTAAAAATTTAGAATAATTACTGTTATTAAATATTTATATCTGTCAATTTAGATAACACATAATTATTTTTTGTTTTAGATATAGTGCAATTTTGTGACATTGTAGTAGGTTGCTTGATAACAGATTTATAATTAATGGAAGACTCATATTCGGCGAAGCTATTTACTTTTGATGGTCGCAACTTTAGAAAGTGGCAGAACCAAATGAGGTTTTGGCTCACCACTCTTGAGCTAGCTTCTGCTATCTCGGATTCTGCCGAGAGTGGCAGTGGCACTGCACCTGAAGGTGCTATCCAGCCCGTGGTAAATCAACCTCAGACTCGCAGCCAATCACAAAATGCCTCTACTCCTGCTGTTGCATATACTCCTGCACCTGCACCTCCTATTGATCCAACTATGATTAATTATTATTGTCTCAACCGGATCCTTAGCACCCTATCCGATAAACTTTATATGATATTTACTGTAGTGTTCAGACTGCTAGGAAACTCTAGATTTCTTTAGAACAAAAGTATGGTCAGATTGATCTTATACCAAATTAAGGGGTTGGTAAAGCTGCAGTTTCACTATTTTTCCTACTTTCAACAGAAACAACGGAAGTCCCCGGCTTTCGACTTCTACACCTTAACATCTTCTTGATCACCTCAAAATGATTATTAAACTTTCTCCTTTCCCTTCTCAGTAAAATTCAAATTTGTTCCTTGAAAATGCTTTTTTTTAGGCAATTTTTTAGCTATTGCTAAAGCAATTTAAATTGCAGCATTGCCAACTATTCTTTAATTATGATCTAATTCGTGAATATTACAGGGAAAATTCTTCTCACTGTATCGTTGTATGGGAGAAGCAATAAAAATTCTGCTACCCATACCACAATTTCAAGTTTTTGCAATAGAGACAAGACACACCAAGTTAATAAAATCACACCTTTGAGTGTCAATGAAGGAACAAAACATTCTCCCATGATAAGTGTAAACAATTCAATTTGCACAGGTGAAGACCTGGACATAGTTCAAGGTAGCCAATTAGCAGAAGGAACAAAAAATAATGATTCAGCCAACAAATCTGATACCCTAGTAGTTGATAAAGATGCAAGTGCAGAGTTTACAGATGCCAGCTTTGAGGAAGCCATGGAAATCATGCAGTTGAGGGACGAAAGCGAACTGCCAGAGAATCTTCAAGGCGGCATACTGCTCGAACAAACTTATATTATAGAACCCAAAGATCTCAATTCTTTCCTCTTTGGACCCAATTCAAAGTTCATAAAAGATGTAGAAGAACTAGAGGGAACTACAGATTATCAAGAAAGCCCATGGACATGGAAGTGCATGGATCCACCATGTTTGACAAGGACAGTTAGCTACACGAAAGCAGCCACAAAGCTTGTAAAATCAGTTAAAGCTACTGAGGAGCAGACCTATGTTAAAGCAGATGGGAAAAGATTTGCAGCTATGATTCATGTCGGCACCCCGGAGGTACCCTTTGGTAACTGCTTTGAGGTCGTTTTGCTTTACAAGATTATGCCCGGTCCGGAGTTCTTATCAGGTGAAGAGAGCTCTCACTTGGTTATATCGTATAGTATCGATTTTCTCCAGAATACTCTGATGAAAAGTATGATCGAAGGAAGTGCTCAGCAGGGACTAAAAGAATATTTTGAGAGCTTCGCGGACACTCTATCTCAACATATTAAACCAGCAAGTTCTTCGGAGCTCGAATTCGACAAGGATGAGTTATTAGCACCACTGCAGCTAGATCACCAATCAGACTTGGAATTGGCAATCAAATACTTTTGCAACTTCACTGTAGTTTCGACTATTATAATGGTGCTGTATGTTATTCTGCATATTCTGCTATCTCGGCCTGCAACGATGAAAGGACTGGAGTTCAATGGTTTAGATCTACCAGATACTTTTGGTGAGCTGATCACCTCTGCAATAATAGTTCTCCAAGTAGAACGCGTACTTGATATGATCTCTCATTTTGTACGGGCGAGGGTGCAAAGAGGTATGGTTTCACCTTCCTGTCATAACTAGTATTTTAGAATGATTATTCATACAAGTGATATATGTGCCATTTACTAAAAAGGCCACCTTTGTGCACTGGATTCCACTAAGCTATCGTGTGTTTTTGCAGATGGGTTAACCGATTTTCAAAGGTTCGTAGGGAATAAAAAAAAAAAAAAAGAAGAAAAATTCACTGATCTACCTGTTTCAGCCAACCATCCTCCTGTTATTTGTGTTGAATTTCCATAATAGCCATCAGTTATGTGAAAACCAAAAGACAACGAAATGCATATAAACTCTAGGCATTCAGAAGAAAAGGGATAAGACCAATGCGAACTTTTAACAGTCACATGAAGTTGCTTCAGATCACCAACTAAAATATACATTGTGTTATTAACTCACAGTTTCCTTCTTAGGTTGTGATCATGGAGTCAAAGCACAAGGAGTTGGTTGGCTTCTCACTGTAGCTTTGGTCGAGGGGAAAAATTTGCCACCAGTTGTTTCTTCCGGATTTTCAGATCCATATGTGGTATTCAGCTGCAATGGTGCAACTAGAACAAGCTCTGTGCAGCTTCAAACTTCGGATCCTCAATGGAATGGTTAGATTCTTCTTATTGTGTCTTCTTAATATACAAAACTTTCTCCAAGAAATTTGTTCCCTGGTTTCTGATGCATTGACTTCTACAGAAATAATGGAGTTTGACGCATTGCAAGAACCACCTTCGGTGTTGGATGTCGAAGTTTTCGACTTCGATGGCCCATTTGACCTGTCAACGTCTCTTGGCCACGCAGAGATTAATTTTCTAAAGCACACATCTACTGAACTTGCTGATATTTGGGTTCCCCTCGAAGGAAGATTGGCTCAGACATGTCAGAGTCAGCTTCACCTGAGAGTTTTCTTGGATAATACAAGAGGGGTAGAAACCATTAGAGAGTATCTAGCAAAGATGGAGAAGGAAGTCGGCAAGAAGGTAATTTGAGCTACACACAGGAAACTGCGCCATAATACCACAAGTTTCGTATCATCCCCAATGGATTGAATCCTTTGAATTAGGAGTGCTAGATATTGCTTAAGTAACACTAGCCGAAGGGTTTGAAGGGGCAATACATATATAGGTATTAGTAGCTCAAGGTGGCAAAGTGAAAATAGTGATTTTAATGTTGTTGGTTTCCTGAAATTTAGCTTCTAACGGAATTTAATTCTACGGAGAGATAAGAGCTCTCTGACATTCTTTTATTCTTTTTCTTCAGTTAGACGTTCGGTCGCCTCACAAGAATTCAGCATTTCAAAAGCTTTTTGGACTACCACCGGAAGAATTTCTCATCAACGACTACTCGTGTTCCTTAAAGAGGAAGATGCCATTGCAGGTTCCAATTTCTAGTTCTTTAGAATCTACAATGCTTCCTCTGATATGACTTGCATATCTGACACAACAATCTATAAAGTAGTCTCAAATTGACAATAGAAGGACCTGTTACAAAAACAAATCCTTTTATTTTCTCTTGAATTTGCAAATAAAATGGGCAGTTCTTGCTCTCTGTGACTCGATCCTGCTTGCTAATTACTTTTACGCCCAGAATGTTCTACAATTTTGATTGTCGACATTAAGTCTAATTGTGGTTAGATTACTCAAAAGTGTAACTGGGCATCATTATTCTCTTAATTGAGAACCAATTTTGTTCTGAAGGTCGGAAAACGGAGTAAAGTTGCGGAACGAGAAATAGATGTCTTCCTGCAAAAGTAAAAAATAATGAGCATTTTCCTTCTTTTTTTCTCTTTTCTTTCTTTCTTTTGCGGAAACTCCAATATCTAATAACTTGCATAAATTATCGTTGCAGGGAAGACTCTTCCTGTCAGCAAGAACTGTCGGTTTCTATGCTAATCTCTTTGGGCACAAAACAAAATTCTTCTTCCTCTGGGAAGATGTTGAGGACATTCAAGTGGTCCCACCATCCTTCGCAACAATGGGAGGTCCGGCATTGCTGATGATCTTGAAGAGCGGTCGAGGACTAGATGCGCGTCACGGTGCTAAGTTCCAAGATCTGGAAGGAAGATTGAGATTTCAGTTCCAGTCTTTCGTGTCTTTTAACACGGCTAGCAGGTACTCGGTGACGGATTCTCTGAGAAAGTAATTTCATACAGAATTGCTATCAACTTGTGAAAAGATTTAGTTCTTCAATCTTGTGAATAGGACGATCACGGCCTTGTGGAGGACGAAATACGTGGTAATTGAACATAGAGCCAAGCTGGAAGAAGACCAACAAGAAGATGGCAAATCATATGTTTCCGCGGACGATGCCGAATCTATTATGAATATCGAAGATGTGGTGCTTTCAAAGGCATATTCTTCAGAGCTTTCTGTCGATGTAAGTTTATCTTTCACTGTTCTTGCATAAAAAACGGATTTTACTCAGTTTTTCAGAAAAATATTTTAGGAATAGCATTTACTTTCTGTTCTATTGTTTGGAGATGGTTCCAACTTCATGCCCCCCCTATTAAGTGAACAGATGATAATATATATTACTGTCCTCACTGAAAGAACACATTCCTCATGTCAAAATGTGAAATTAATCTATAGATTCAGAAAAAACTATCCAATGAACAAGGCACATGTGATGAATATATGTTCTATTGAGGCACCTATCTTAATGTCAACTATAGAGCATTTGGAACGGAATTCAACTACACATGTGTCTACGATAACTAATTTTGCTTCTGCTTGAATATAAAATGCCATACTATATGTAATGTCAAGTTCTTTATTGTGAAAATAATAAGATAGGCAATCAACCGTCCCTATTGCAAGTGGTAAAGGGCTTGGTGGTTGATACCCGTGACCCGAGTTCGAAGCCTAGTTGCTTCACATTTCCAGCTAAGTTTATTTTAAAAATAAACGAAGCGGGTAGCATGCTACCTTTCTCTCAAAAAAAATAAGATAGGCAACAAAGTCCTGATGCCTTGCCATGTCTAATCCTCTCTGACTATCTTGCAGTTAAATTCGCTCGTGGAAATATTTAGCGGGGGAGATCTTGAGATGAAAATAATGAGTGAAGTCGGCTGTTTGAATTACTCATCGACCCCATGGGAAGATGTTAAACCCAACATTCAAGAGAGGCGCGTCCGCTACAAGTTCAATCGTTATATGTCTATTTTCGGCAGCGAAGTGGTTAGTACCCAGATGAAGTCTCTTTCTATAGACAGTAACCGATGGACGATAAATGATGTTACAACTCTTCACAATGTCCCGTTCAGTGACCACTTCCGTGTACGCATACCCGATTTTATAGATTTCTCTCCTGTTCATCTAAGTTAGCGTTTCGCAGGAAAAAAACATTAAACTATCTTCTCTTTTGTTTTTTCGACTATTCGCAGGTCCGTCTACGATATGATATTCAGTCCCGCATTACGGTATCCTCGAGAAGCCAGTGTGATGTGTTTGTTGGCATTGAATGGCTTAAAAGCACCAAATTTAAGAAGAGAATCACAAGAAACATTTGTGACAAACTGGCTCATAGGGCTAAGGAGATTTTTGAACTGGCTGAGGGGGAAATTCTTTCTGCCAAGTCGACTTCTTCGGATCGGTAGAGTTCTTTGTTTCTCAACCCTTCTCTTGGTGTTTGTTGTGGTTTATTTAGTTCCAGATTATCTTGGTAAGGCAAAGAGACGCCTTCAATTAACCTTCAATTAACAATACAGAGAGTACAACTGTTTCTCACTTCTTGTAAACAAGCCATTTCTGCGTAAAATTCTACTACTTATTTTTACTTTTTGCACTTTAAAGTCAAACACTTTCTAACCGCCCATAGCTACAACACAGTTGATTCTTCAATTGTTCCCGTTTTGCTCGTATCTGGGTGACTGCCGGAGTCTTACACTCTGGCTACCATGCAAGTTGCCTACCCCCTGCAGGCTTCAGCCCCGCGACCATCTGCCCTCTGCAGCAATGGTGAAATTCCAGACTGCCATATGCCCATATTGGCTGATTCGGGCCAAATCATATATGAAGGTATCGGAACATACAATCTTGTCTGAAAAATCTAGTCCGTAAAACTGGGTTTGAACAGACATTTTTCGTTCGGACTAAAACCCGATTCCGAGTCCTGCAATTCAGAATTCAGAATCTGGTTAAACAAGGGTTGGATCCTGTCTTTATAATGTCAAAGTAGTTCTAGAATGGTCCCCCCTCGGGAAGCAAAACGTCATAATTTGTTTCAGAGCCAATTACTAATCGGAAGTGTGAGATGAGTTTCGGTTGAGCTAGGGTTATATAGCAGGCAGAGCGCGGCTCCCCAGTTGATGACCGTTGTAGGTGGAGTATGACTCCCCACAAGGTCGGCTAAGATTAGCGAGACGAGTCTCACATCACCTGATACTTGTAAGTGTGTGTCATGCCCCAAGCCCTCAACGGGAGCACCACTAGGCACGCGATCAAACTCGTCGAATGGCTAGTTTTTTCTATCCGTTCAAGGCGTCACAACCTGCATATACCTCACATTCCAAACAAGAATATATATGTGGATTCTATAAGGAGAGTACCAAAATGACATGAAGTTAAAAACTTCAATTACATCGTTTATTCATTGTTTACAACTTTTCTCTATCATTACATTGTTTTGCCAAAAAAAAAAATGGTACAACTATCACAAACACCAAAAGGGATAGGACCTCAAGCTAGGGTGCTACGTCCTTTCCTCGCTCGGTGGCATCTGCCACATATGGACCTAAAAAATAAGGTGTGAGAACTATAAAGATTTTTAGTGGATACGGCCACCCAAGAGAATAGCTCGACCCACCAGGCCCAAAGGAGACAACAAGTATATGTAAGTATTTAACAAAGAACCATATAAGCATATAAACCTCTACTATATGCAAGTGAAAATAATCATACTTGTGCCTCTACTCATGCTATACATACGTGTAAGTTCTACCATTTCTACTTACTATTTCATTAAGTTCTACCATTTCTACTTACTATTTCTGTCACGCCCCGGGATCGAAACTGCGACCCGGGCTCGCCAACAGATCTGCGGCCTATACAAAAACCTCGCATAGGCGAAGCGTCCAACCTGCAAAAAAAGAGACTACAGCTAAACAGATATCAGAGCTATAAGATAAACTGCTGTAAAACTAAAATCGAACCATCTGTACAACTGGAAATAATGATACAATATCAATCTCCCAAGAATAATCCTAATACAATAACCAATAGCTCAAACAGTGAGGTAAACTAAATAATACATCAGTGTACAGGCTCTCAGTACAAGTCAGATCCTCACAAATACAATAGTCTCTCAAAAGTGGAAATAAAACTAATCTACTGACTGTACTACAAATCTCTAATGTGGGGGTACAACTACTCTCCAAAGACAGGTAAGGATCTAGCTCGCGACTCCCTCGCCTCGAACAGCAACAGCAGAATCAGCAACAACCGCAAAGACTCTGCAAAACAAATGAGAGGAAAGAAAAAGATGAGGGAGAGAACCCCCAACGGGTGTGAGAACTACACCAACAGGTAGTTCTCAGTGGGTACCGCCACTAAGCCCGACGGTCTGCCCACTAAGTCTACTAGAGGCATAAGATAATAATGCAGTAAAAACTGAACAAGAAAAGCTGGAGATACTCTACAGCTACCATTCCTCTATCTAAATGCCCAACTCGCCACGCTAACCACACAGGCTGGAGGTACTCCACAGCCGGAATCGACCCACAACTCAGGGCTAACAAAATTGGTCGGACAACACTCAACGACCCGGGACCACCGCCTACCCAAACGGTTCCCGACAGCACCGACCGAAAGATATTCAACGGTTCGGGATCACCCAACGACTCCCAACAACACCAACACTGGTCTAAACTCAACTATCAGACTCCACTCAGCCCCCAGGCACGACTGCAACACACGTCCCACAATAACCTGACCTCTCGACCCACTATCCGGGCAAAGAAACTCTATGTCCAGGAAATATGCAAGGTGTGGGATGTCTAAAGCATAAAAGATCTAGCCCAAGTGAAGGTTCTCTACTAGTCTGGTTAAACATGCAACATGTGACGGGGTGCTAGGTCAAGTTCCAATAATAGCATTTAAATAAACTGAATCCTAACATAGGAAACATTAACAGACATGATCACAAAATCCATCAAAATAACCCTCATTTCCCTCAACATGCTCTCAACTAGCATAAGGTGAATACAACCATTTCAATATATATATAAGATCTCGAAGGTACCCAACATGTACAATAAGTCATGTAAGCCTCAATCCACATGAACTAGATCATTTCTTATGCTTATATCTCAATCCTATAGGTTGTACATTAAATTATGCATACTATCAATCACATAGTGTAATGCTTCCCTTATGTGAGCTTTCATCAATCATAAACATGAATATTATCCTGCAATTTCTCATACAATACCTTTACTAAACTTACCTCTCAACTATATATTGGTACACTAAACATGCATGCATTCTAACAAATAGAATTAGAGAACCGTCCACCGATTCTGGAGACGAAGCAACCCACCTGAATCACTTTCCGCAGACAACGCTGAAGTCGGTGAAGTGCGAAGTCCTCACTACCAAAATCCGCCAAAATCCGCCAAAACCGCACCCTCGGTACTCGGTCGCACAAGCCTCTGCTCAAACCAACATCACAACCAACAATCAAACAACACCATAAACACACCCCAAACAGCACTTGCTGTTTTTTACAAACCAGCACAGAAAAAGAGGATTTTCACCTGCGTGCGGTCCTCTGAAAAATCTAGAAAAATCACGGATGCGATCCTCGCGACGAGTAGATCAAAATCAAGTATTTATACTTCTCGTTCCGACACCTGTAGGCCAAGATACAAATAGAACATCGCGGTAAGCCAATCAATCCACAACTCGCAAATCTACGGAAATCAGTCACGAAGAAGCTTAAATATCACCTTCGAAGAGTCCTCCAAAAATTTCGATAAAAATACAGTCGCATTCCTCTCGAAGTGTAGATGTGGATCGAGTCCTCAAACGTCCCGTTCCGATGCCCGTAGGACGAGAAATCCCAACAATACTCCACCGCTGTCCTATACCTCGCAACAGTACAATGGGGTCATAAGATACCTCGGGAACACCACCAAAAATTCGAAACAGAGAAATATGATTAACATGGAAATCGAAGGCGTACCTCTCATGAACGCGCTGCCACAAAAATCGGCTCAAAACTCCATCGAGGTAGCTCAGGGGGTCTCGCGCACTGAAATGTGACGGTAGAAGCCAAAATCGAAGGAGCGTCGCACTGCGCCGCGTCGCAGAAAACACCGATGCTGCAGCCTCCAAAAAATCCGGGAATCCTTCAAGAGTTGCAGCACAATATGAAGAACAAATCATCTTAAGGGCTCTGTCGCAGGAAAGCTCGAAAAAAGGCTCAAAAGAACGGCCAAAGGGGGCTATATATAGCTAAAACAGAACAATTCACTTAATTCCATCTGGGTCCCCACATTCGGGTGCCCGAAACAGTTTCGGGCGCAAACAGTGCCGCATAGTAGCCCAAAATGTACCCCGAACCATCAGCACCCGAATCCTCCATGTTGCGACACATAGCCCCGAACAGCAAACAGCGGGTTCGGCCAACCCGCTCGCGACACGTGGCCGCGCCCCCGCGCTGCTCCACCCGCGTCAACGCCTCGGTCGGCGGGCCCACGTGCACGCACGCCGCGCTGCCGGTGCCCACGTCGCGCACGCAGCCCGAGGCACCTGCCACCCTGTTCCGTGGACCGCGCCGGTGCACCATCCAATCCAAAGTTGCTACGTGTCCACACCGCACCAATAGGAAGACGCCACGTGGCACACCACCCTCGCTGCACCGCGCCAGCCGCTCCTCGCGTGGACCGAGCGCACGTGGACCGGCCAACCAGCGGCCGCCATGTGGCCCCGCCCTGGTCCACGGCTCCCCGCGCGCTTCCGTAGACCGCGCCCCGCGAGCCGGCCAACCGGGAGCCGCCACGCGTCCTCCCCCCCGGCGCACGCCAAGCCCGTGGACCGAGCGGCCCGCGCCTCTGCCCGCCGCCGTGCTCCGCCACCTGCCCGTCACCGCCGGCGCTGCCCCGGCCGCCGGAACAGTAACCCAAGTCTCGAAATCTGTATTAGGGCATCCAGACTCCGAAAAAAACAAGTAAATAGTCTATTTCTATCATTTTCGTGCGCTGAGTCCAAATCCGATGTCCGTTTTGCCCAATTCCACTTCTAAAATTTGTCGAAGGCATCCGGTTATGCAAACTTGCTCCCGTTTTTCACACCGAGTCCAATTCTTGGGTCCGATTCGCGCACAAACACCTCTAACACAAAGCAAAGGCCTCTAGAAGTTGCCAGACACACTGCAAAAACTCTGAGGAGATCCGGATCATCACAGGATTCTTTGATCCGATTGATCATTTGTATTGACTATAGTCTGTAAGAGTCGTATTTGAGATCGACATAGTACGTAGATTCCTTGGTGGGGTTGCGCCCCTCGAATGCCATTCCGAAGCTTAGTTTTTAGTGTGTTGATGTCACTACAACCTAATTGGGTGACATATATTAGGACAAGCCACCTAAAGGGTGGTGTCGTGGTATTAGTACCAACCATCTCGAGGTTGGTGTGTAGTGGTAGGTAGACGCAGGCTTGACTGGCCCTTCACGTCAGTAGTTGAAATTGGGTTGGGTCTGAGCATCCGTTTGGGAGTAGATGCATACTTCATATCTTCACAGTGTTAACCTGAGCATTGTTACTTTAGAGCCATAGTTGCTGTAAAGTTTATTTCCAACTTATCATCCTGTTGTTACAGTAGATTTTCTTTCTCATACCTCTGATGGACCTAGTAGGTTGATCGTCGTCGTCGATGACGGTACCCACTAAGAACTACTTCTTCTTAGTAGTTCTCACACCCTCTATTGTTGATCTTTTTTTAGAAATCTCCACTCATGTTGCTGCGTCTGATGGAGGTAAGGGAGTCACGAGCTAGTTTCATCCCTATATGTGCCGAGTTGATGCTAAAAGAGCACCCCTATAGTGACTGATTTTGGGTGTAGGACACTACATATCTGGACTGGCAAAGCCAGCTTATTGTATTTTGTTTATAGTTCTAGGAGATATCGGTTGTATGTATTGGGCTATTGTATGTACAGTAGCTTATGTGATATATTTAGCAGTTTATGTCACCTCTGATATCTCTATGCGGTAGTTGTAGTTGCTTTACTTTTGCAATCTAGAAGCTTCGCGTGTGTTGGGCTTTCCGTACATCCGGCGAATCTATTGGCAAGCCCAGGTTCCGACCTAACCCTGAGCGTGGCATTAATTTACTATCAATAGTCATCATGGATAAAAACAAAAATAGTGATCATTTATTATCTGTTAGCTTAATCATGGATAAACCAAAGTTACGATCAAGGAGAGTGCGTAAAGTTAATAACTCGGTAAGATATAGCTTTGTTCACAGTTTATCGATGCACAAGGAATCAGTAGATGCCAAGAAAAGAAGTACCTATAACTTCTAGTTGTTCCTTAGTCGACCTAGGGTCCACGCTCAGACGACCTCCCAATAGAGTTGACTGAACCCAAACTGGTTGACTGTTAGAGCTCGAAGCCAACCATCATTTCATTGCTTTTGCTTGTCGATCGTAGAGGTACAGTCGATTGACCTGTTCACATTCAAAACCACAAAAATAAGTTCAAAACACATATAACCAAAACCATATTAGTGCAAAAATATTCGAAATAGTCAAAGCAAATGGGTAGGGTAACAAGCACAGCACGTTACCCACGTTTCGGATCTCAAAGTTGAGGGATAGATGGAAACAGCCATCTCAATCTTTGTCGTCGTAATTGCCGGTTCCCTAACTATGACAACCGACCCGCTAGCAATAATAATTTTTTGGGCCAAAATTACAACCCAAAATGCTTAAGCCCAGTTGTTATTACTAGCGTTTATGGTCTTATATATCCAATCATAACCTATTTTTCATCCAATGTGGGACTATTGGGGAGTGTTATAGACTCCCCCTGTTTAGAACCTGACGTTCTCATCAGGTCCAAATCAGATCACAGACAGACAAATCATAATTACCAGACGATGTGAGATTCTAGAGGTGCCTCCTGCAGATTCAAGATGTGGCTCCCACCAAATCCATGGCGTAGCACTTTGCTCCGTATAGCACTTAGCTCTTACACTTCTGGCCGGTATTCGTCTCTAATACTAATTGTGACGACCCAACCCCTTAGTAATAATAACTAGATTTAAGTATTTTGGGCTGTAATTTGAACCCAACAAATTATTATTGTTAGCGGATTGGGTCATCACACTAACTTCACTGGAGCTTGAGGTAACGTGGGAGAGCTCTATTTAGAAAAAAGGTGGTTGAAGAAGAAGAAGAAGTAGAAGAAGAACAATAGGAGAAGAGGGAGGTGGTTGAGTAGAAAGTAGAACAAAAAGATAGAGAGAAAAAGGAGGAGAAAGGGAGGTGGTTATACAGAGAGGGGAGAGCAAGGGGAGGAAAGGCACAAAACAGGAAAGGAGAGAGAATGAGTGGAACACGAGACTTCTGGTTTAGCTGGGCCTGATTGATCCGAGCTGGATTCAAGTGTAGTAATCAAATCCGCTGGCGCCCAAGGTTAACTCGACCTGATTTTCAAATTTAGAAAACGATTTTGTTAAAAAAAAAAAAAAAAAAAAAAAAAAAAAAAAAAATTGATTTGAAAGATGAAATTTTAATTTAAAATTAATATGATCAAAAAGTTACAATTTCAATTTTGATTACTATTCTGAACAAAATAAATAGGAAGACTTCAACATTCTGTTATATATTCGAATTCATTCCGATTATGATTCCTACGTTAAACCAACATGCCTTACGCCAAGATTATTTAGTAATATATTATTTTTTATCCCTATAACATGATTCAATCACGTGAGATTATTTTTTTATTTTCAAAAAAATTACAATAAATATATATATACATATATATATATATATATTCTTTGTAACAAACATTCCACATAAGACTAATAGTATCCAATCAAATTCTCACATAAAAGTACCTGAATATTATTTCTTTTTTAACATCTTGCGTAAGATTTTCTCACACAAAAGTGCATGAACAAATTTTTTTTCCTTTTTTTTTTTTACACCTTATCAATGCAAAATTTATTAATGCTCCAGATTAGCCAATGGGATTTGTTGGGTACATTACTCATACAAATACTTGTTATACTTTGCGTTCCAACCAAATATTACGGTTATTCCATAGTAATGTTGTAAAAACAAATTTTTCATTATGTTTGTGTGCAACGAGCAGGCTTTTGATTATACATTACTAATCCTATGTGGAATAACTTCACCACCAAGTGGTCATGGGGGCTGGATTCAGCGACGTTTGTACATGCATGGTTTCAAATCTGGCCATCTAATGTGCGCAACTGATGAATATCTTTCCTGCACACAGCAAAATTGTGTTGAATGTTATCACAAGGAACAGCACCATCACCACATACTAATTCCGAGATACAGCGACGAAGATGATAAAAAAAGGGATTACAAAAAAAAAGTATGTAGCAATACCCGTTTCTTAAAGTAGAAGAGAATAAACACTTTGTTTGTCATGTCCTGCCAAAAACGAAACATCACTATTTAACCATCAGAACAGTAAATGGAAGGAATGCTGTCGAAAATAGCTGCCGGCGGGCCAAGGTAGCAATGCCTATAGATGCTCTGGATAAGTTGCCTGCCTATTAAGAGTATTTCTAGACTAACTAATTCTACATAGTAGTCTTTCATAATAATTGCTATCAAAAACAATATTTTCATTTTTTTTTTTCTTTTATATTTCATACCGACAATAATCATTAACAGTTAATTTATGTTCCTAGTCCTCAAATTTTCAGTGGGGTGCCAGTTTATTCCCTACACTCTTCAAAACTTACAATTAAGGTCTTCTGGTATAATCAATGCAATAATCAAGTGAATAAAGACGGCAACTAACAGTCCAAACAAATGCAAATATCTCGGGTGGTATAAAATAGTTCAACAGGATCTAAATTTCACCAAATGAAATCAATTTTTTTCACATACGAAAACATTCTAGCTTCCCAAGTTTACTGACAATGAAATGTCCTAACATGAGTTATTAATATAATACGAGCACTCTGAGCCACACCGGATGCTCAAATAGGTGATTCGTTCTCACTTCTCATATTCATTTGATTTTATAGGTGAAGATAGGAATTGGTTGTTACCCTTTTTCAGAAGTAGGAGGACTTGATTATTACCCTTAACTGAACTATAGATCCCTACTTGTAAAAGTAGATAGTGTAGGGACAAAAATTGTGATTAACCATAAATTTAATATTAAACCCATTTCAGAAAACTAAAATCCCAGCTCTTAGTAACTTCATTCTTGCATGTCAATTGCATATTATATTATTATCAAATAGAAAAAGTAATCTTAATGACTAAATTCCTTATTTTGTATTTCTATAATCCTAGCCATGTAACACATCAATATTTTTGATGGTCTGAAAACCGAGTCACTAAGTTTTGCAACAATAGCAGGGCCTTCAGAGTTGTGTGAATAATGAGAAACCAAGGCACCTGTTGTAGCTACCTAGGTATTCTGCGTAGGCCTTCAAAGTATTTGACTATTCAATAACTGCAAGTGCCTAAATGCTTTAACAACATTGCAAGATAAAATAGCAACAGGCGAAAAACAAACCTTCGAGACTAAAGAAAAGCCAAGCTGGTCGACAGCTTCAGAAAATTTATCAGGATCAGCACCTCCGTTATTTGGATCAAGCCTGCTCCTGACTTCAGCTATCAGAAGCCAACCACTACAGAAAAATTATTATTCATTGTTAATAAATTAGCAAAACAACCGCCAATTTTGTCAATAAAGCATTTTCATAGTAGAAAACCATGGCTTTAGAACCCTGTTTGCCTCCTTCAGATAACTTGGGTAGTTGGTCCCCATTAGCGAAAGGCAAAACACAGCAACATCAATAGAAGACGACTCCAATGGGGTCTGCAAACACAGTAGGCCCATACGTCAGACACTGTGAAATAGTGGTGTTTGGAGGACAATCCTCAAACTTGAAGTAAAGGAGAATGAGAAAAGAGATATAAAATGATCAGACAAGTAATTTTCCTCATTCTCTAGTATAAAGGTATGTATAGCCAAAGAGTTAAGGATTTCTCTTTCAGTGTTTCCAACATACCACAGCACTTACATAATCTGCGATGTTAAAAACAAATTGAATAAGCTCTAAACATAGGATAGGAATCTCAATTGAAAATCAGATTTATTATTATTTATCTTAGACATTGTAAAATATTTTCTAGCAAATTCTTAGCTAATAATGATATAATTAACCAATAGACAATAAACACCGCATACCAACCACTGAAGTTTTCAGACCACTTGAAGCAGAGGTAAAAATGCATCAAAAAATATGAATGTTGATTCCTAGTGATATCAAAAGCTCTATATATTTCATATAGGACTAGAATACATTACGAAATTTTTGAATTACACACTTTGCGCATGTGAAATTCAATCGCAAAGGCCTCAAAATCAAAATCAAGACCACTAGATATGATCTACAAAATGTATAAGGCTTTTACACAAAGAAACATACGTTTTAAATACCTGTCTTATAAATTAATCAAAATGACCACTAAGAAAAGTTCTAGATCATTATTTTTGGCAATTTTTAAGTGCTGAAACTCTCTTAGGGAATGCACAGTATGTCAAATATCACATTCCTAAAACATACAGGGCATAAAGATACCTCTAATGATTATATAACACAGCTGATTCCAAGACATATAGTTCGGCCTTTAAATGAGAAATGCCAAAATAAAGAGTCTTTGCAAATCTTTAATTAATAACTGCAGTGTCCATTTGTCAGCTCAGCTAGATAACTATAAAATCATATAAAGAACACCTAACTAAAAACTACTGATACAACACAAACCATAATAAAACAGAAAAGATTGAACGTGTACTTCAAATACGTAGCCAAATAGCCAGCAAATACTAATTGTTTAGAAACTTAAATGGTGTTTCTCTTGAATGCTAATAAAAGCTTCATTAGCAATTTAAATTTGTAAAAATGCCAAAACATATAAGTTAAATTACTTAAATTGAAACTGTATCAAGTAAACATAATGTCTTTAAAATATTTCAATAAGGCCCTGTTCGGATGCAAAGTTATAAAATTTCAAAGAATTTATATTTTGTGATTTTGATCTAGATTAAATAGAAATCCTATAACTTTCAAATTCTAAAATTAAAAATTTGAAATTTTAAACTTAAAAATTTGAAATTTTAAAATTTAGAATTTGAAATTTGAAATTTTGAAAATTGATATTTGAATTTTTGAATTTTAAATTTTAAATTTTGAAAATTCAAAATTTGAAATTTAAAAATCCAAGTTTAAATTTCGTATTAAATTTTACAATTTTGAAATTCAAAATTATAAAGTTTAAAATTTGAAATGTGATAAAATTTGATATTTGAAATTTTAAAGTTTAAACTTTCAAATTTGATAAAATTTGATGAAATTTGAAACTTGAAGAAATTTGAAGATATGTTTTGAAAATTGTTGAAATTTGAAATTTAAAATTTGAAATTTTGAATTTTGAAATTTAAAATTTATCTTAAAATTTAAAATTTTAAAATTTTAATTTTAAAATTTTAAATTTGACAGGGGTGGAGGAAGAGAGCCTAAGAATGGCAAAAAAAAATTTCCTTAGGTCGGAGTGGAGTATTATTTTACTTCATTTTTAGGGCTATAGTTTAACCATATCCAAAAGGTAGATACTTTGAAACCACCAGACACTTCATAGGATAACTTTTCTATGCGTATAAGCATAGTTTAACTATGTTGCACTTTATAGGGTATCCAAACGGGGCCTAATATTACTAATTCTTTGCTGATGGTTTTGAAAATAAATAATATTTGATAGATTCATGTACAAAAAAAAAAAAATCATAGTTGTATGTCAGTTCATGAGTAACTATGTTTTTATTTTTTAAAAAATTTTGTGAGAAGTGCCATGACTCATCATTGGCTTATGCCAATGCATATAAGCAGTGAGAGAAGCCCACTTTATATGAGGCAAACAACATGGTAAGAAAGGGAATCAAAAAGAATATAGAAGTACTTACATGAGACATGTCACAAGCAATTACCAATGGGACATTGGAAACAAGATCCATGGAAAAGACCTTATTCTTTACATTTCTTGCTATTCTTGCATCCCCTGTGATAAATGATAATTAGTATTGAACAGCATGTTACATAGGGATGTCAATGGATGGATATGGATACCTAACATTTTACCTGAACAGGAACACAAATGAGATGGTTTTAACCAAAGCAAGATAGGGATGAATTCAGTTATAGGGACAACAGTCCAAAACCCAGTGTACTTGGTTTCAATTATGATGTTTGCCTGTACCCGAACCAAACCCAAATCCAAAACTAGGCCCGAAACCAAAACCACATTAAACCGATTATATATATATATATATATATATATATATATATATATATATATATATATATATATATATATATATATATATATATATATAGAGAGAGAGAGAGAGAGAGAGAGAGAGAGAGAGAGAGAGAGAGTAGGACTTGTGTGCTTTTAGAAGCACGGAGCTTTCCGTGCTCCCAAATTATTTTTAATGTTGGGACTTTCGAATGGACGATCGGCTCCGTTAGACTTAATCTAGAATATTTGAAGTATTTAGAAACTAAATTTTGTGATTTTTCGATATCATTTACCTAGTGATCTAAAGGGCTCAAATTCAACGACTGAAAATAAAAATCTTATAAAATATGATGATATGATACTAAAATTTTAGATCAAAGATATTGATCTTGTTCTATATATATATATATATAAAGAGAGAGAGATTTTTATTTTCAGCCAATAAGATTTTTATTTTCATATCATCAAATTTTGTAAGATTTTTATTTTTAGCCGTTGATTTTGAACCCTTTCGATCACTTGATAAATGATATTGAAAAATTGTGAAATTTATTTTTTAGATATTTTAAATATTCTAGATCAAGTCTAACAAAGGCGACCGTCGATTCGGAAGTCCCAACATCGAAAACGCCTTGGAAGTTCGGAGGGTTCCGTGCTTCTGAAAGCACACCAGCCTAACTCTATACATATATATATATATATATATATAGATCTAGGCTACTATAGTACTAATAGCACCTAGTCATTGGTATTCAATTAATAAGTTCTGATTATTTGTCATGCCTTGATTTAGTATATCAGGTTTAATTTTTGTCTCAGGCATGCATCTTGGTTATGGATTCTAAAAGCATTCAGCTTGGTTTGGATTACAGTTTCGATTTTGTAAAAACCACCCTAAATCCGACCCATTGACATCCCTAGTGTTGCAAAGCAGAGAAAAGCTTATGTTACATCAAAAGTTCTATCTCAACAAAAATATGCTGCTAGAATTACAAATCATCAACTTCAGAAGTACTATTTCCAGGAATTCTCACCACATCCAAAATCAGCAACTGTCAAAGAAGAACCGCGACTCCTCAACCATTTAATGATTATATTAACTGGTTGTTCTGGCCAATGCGACATCTGTTCTTGATATCCTGTGTGATACTAAAGAGTAGAGAGTGAAATCTAAATTGTGAAGAATTAGCACAGATTATTATAAACTTTTGACAGATCGATGAATTATATATGTGGGATTATAAGTGGAAAACATGGATTAGATCAATAGACAAAGTATACGACTATGTCAAACCAGGGATAGAAAGAAAACCTGGTATCTGGCTCATAGTAAAATAAATGAAAACCAAAAGATAGAATACTTAATGGTGAACTTCACACCCTAACAATTACTAGAAAGAAGAGTAATTCATTCAGCACTTGTGAATCTTACAATCAAACTTCAGATTGTACAACAATAAACGTTAATCAATGAAAAACTGTCTTCTAACTATTATTTAATTTCTCAAAGGTTAACATTAGGGCTGTCAACAAGCCGAACAAGAGCGAGCTTCTCCAGCTCGTGTTCGTTCGTTTATTAAACGAGTCGAACACGAGCTCGCTCGTTAAAGTATCGAACTAAAAAATCTAGCTCGTGTTGGGTTCATTTATTAAAAGAGCCAAACACAAACTGGCTCGCGAACAGCAAGTAAGATTGTCAGCCTTACTACTGAGTGAGAAGTCGAAAGAAAATTAAAAAATTAGAATCTTAATCTAATAATTAAAATTTACAAAAAATATAAAATGTGTACCATATATATCACTGTTTGAAAAGATGCACCTGAGGTGCGCGCCTAGGCGCAAGGGGCGTGCCTCAGCGCCTCAGTAAGGCACGCCTCAGCAATAGCGAGGAGCAGCGCTATTGCTCAGGTGCGCGCCTACGCTCTGAGGCGCGCGCCTCAAGCAAGGCGCGAGACGTGCGCCTCAGGCGCACCTCACAATATTTATGCTTAGATGAATTTTGGGTTTAAGTTATCGAGTTGCCGGGTTCTTAATTTGATTTTTAAACTTTAACCCGTTAAGATACTTAAAGAAATCTTAAAAGAAACCCCACAAAACTCTAAAAAAAGGAAAAGAAACTGAAAAGGGAAAGGAAATAGAAAAGGGAAAGGGAATTATAAAAGGTAAGGATAAGTTGTCGTCATCTCGATCGTTTTTATTCATTGATGAAGAGGCAGATCGGGTTGATTTTGAGGATACAAAAGAAGAAGATATTTTGGATGAAAAATTTGAAGAAGAAGAAGAAGAATAAGATTATGACGATACAAGCGATGAGGATGAGGATTAGCATGAGAATGATGCTTGAAGAACAACCAAATCAGAACCTTTACCCATAGGGTAAAACCATACTTGTTGAACATACTACTAGATAAGCTCTTAGGTGGTAAAAGATTACATTGGACATTCAACTATAGGATGTATGCCAAGTTTCTCAGTTCTTGCTTGGTAGGAAGAATGTTTCCCTTTCTAGCTTAATACTCCTTTTTCTATACCTATTATCTACTTTGGTTATTTTAGTTATTTCTAATAGATTCTAAATATAACTCTAGTATCCAAAACTTGTATTCATGGCTTCTTAAATTATCATGATAAAGAAAATGACACAAAAAGAACTTTGACTTGTGATTTCTTTTTTCATTATTTATAACTTGCTAGGCAAATACTTGAATATGAAACTTGTATTAAATGGCTTACTGAATCATCACCTAATATTTGCTAAATAAAAAATTAGAAATAACAAAGGCATTGCTTTATGATTGCCCTTACATAAGAAACTAATTTAAATTCCACAATCCGTGATTCAGTCTACGACTAGAACCAATCCAAAGCCCTCTATGATTACGAACCTATCACTATCAAGGCAAGATTGTTCCCCGAGCCTATCACTATCTAGGCAAGATTGCACCCGTATGTCTCAAGTCATAGCGATTTTCTTGGCATTAGCAAAAGTTGTGTTTGTAATGGCACAGAAATAGACTAGCTCGAAACAAAATTAGAAGGCTGACAAAAAATTGAAATATAATCCTATTTCAGATCATGAAAAAAAGGATATCGATGCAAAGATGTTAAAAGAGAGCAAGTTCTCCAACCATATGTTGGAGCATCCTTGGAGAATAGAGAGGGAACTAACAGAGAAACAAACGACCATCCAACTCAGACAGTTGGATGAGGTGAATTTTTTTTGTTTTAGACACCACAATGTTGATGCTCTTGCAACAAGATACTTACAGATACAGCAAAATGTACAGGACACTGAAATAATGGCTAGCAGAACTGTGATTAATAAAGACTAGAATAGTAGAGAAGAGATATGTTCTAGAAAAGGAAAAATAACTGGTAAGAGGCAAATTGCATAGAGGTAAAATGAGGAAACAGGAATCTAGGGAAGAGGTGTACCACATTAAATAGTTCTGGGTCATTTTTGAAGTAGTCAAATGCTTCCTTTCCACTGAGAAAGATAACAGAATGAAAAAAATCATTGTAAGAACATGAGAAATCAACAAGTTGCATTACAATATTTAACCTGACATCAGATGCAAAGTTTAAAAAACATCAGAAGTAGCGAGTTATGCTAAAAGATAAGCAGCTATAAAATCCAATAAGGGATACTTCAACATAAGATTATTGCAGTGTTCCTCATGTCATATTTATGGTAGGCAACAATATTTCATCTTGCATGGCTCCACATTGGCCAGCCAACCCAACATAGTAGACATTTTTATGCCAACCAATCAATAATTAAAGAAGAGATTCAATCAAATATAGACGTTACACATTGGTAGAACTTATTTAACTTCAATTAAAATATACCGAGTAGACATTTGTATACTAGCCCGGTTGTTTTCCATTATTTTCCAGATCAATATAATATGCAGAATACCTACATTGCAACGCATGGAAGATAAAGAGTAGATTATAAGTGCCAGTCCTCAACAAGAAACAAACTTCATGTAAAATAGTTATATTTATCTCTAATGAGTTAAGCAGAGTGTTTGAATGTATAAGATGAACATTTATCACTTTTGTAATAACACAGTTATGCAAGCAAACCAAAGTTGTATGCTGCCCACTATTATACTGTCAATTCTTGAACAGGTTATACTTGGATATTCAACACTGCACATGTGCAAGGGGTTTCATCACCTGTGCATGTGGCGGGCCTGGCTCATGCCCATGCTATACTTCTGAATCAAGAACGAGACACTACAGGAATGTAGCCAGTACGTATAATGTAAAAACTAATTCGATATACTCCTAGTTTATCTATTTGGCAAAGTTTCAAAAACATAGAAATTTAACATTAGAATTCTTAGTTAGTTCAATATAATACTTAAGCTTTGCAAAAAAAGCAAAGTATACAAAGTTTGCAGTGGCATTACGGTTCTCCTTGAAATTCTCCAGTGATATATCGGACTTATTGGATATATTAAATGAGTTAATGAATGGACCAAAAATAGCATACTGGCTCCAACAAGCTAACTAGATTTAGTTAAAAATCTGTGAGAATTGTTTAATGCACTTATGTTTGGGAAGTACAAAGTGGTGTTAGAAGCTACTTTCACAGGCTTTATATCAACATATAGAGGCTATCAACCTCTACTTTCGAAAAGATTTGAAATTTGATTTCTAGAACTTCAAGTGGTATAAATCATGTTCAACGGTGTCGATCGTCCATTTGGAGACTCCATCATCGAAAACAAATCATTAGCAACGTATTGATCTAGAATATTGGAAGTATCTAGAAAATAAATTTCATAATTTTTTTATATTATTTACCTACCGATTGAAAGGGACCCAAAATCAATGGTTGAAAATAAAATCTAACAAAAAGTTATGATATGACATTAAAATTTTAAATCAAAGATAAAGATCATTGACCTAATGATCAAAGAGTTGCAAAATTTATAATTTTAATGGTCAATATAGGGTTTTGCTCATTTAATAGTGTAAACAAATATAAATCAATTGAATTATGGTTAGAAAATTCTTGACACTTGACACAATCTAAAAACGTCAATTAGTGCTAACCCAACACTAAGGAAACGTGCATCCCAATGAGATATCCATCCCAATCCCCATCCTATGATCACTGCCTCCAAGCGACAATGTCTCTCTAGTACCTCCTCATTTCCACTTCCTTCTCGATCCCCTAAAGTCACCAGATATCCACAATAGGTGAAGAAGCCGATCACATCCCTTTCCTCCACCATCCTTGGGAAATCTACATATCATGCAAAAATTGCTTTTCAAATAAGAGAAAGTGAAAGAAAGAGGAGCGATACCTTTAGTGGCAACAAGATCCGATGCAACACCTTTTCTGGTGGCAGAGAGATCCAATGAAAGTGACCGTAGCAGGAGAGGAGAGAAGAAAAGGAGAAAAGGCAATGGTTTCACAAATGAACGAGTGGGGACATTTTCCCAAGCAAAGAGATGATTTCACAAGCAAACAGAAGGGGTGAAATCACAAAGGGATGGGATGGGATTTCATGTAATCCAATCCCATTTAATCTCAATCCATCACCTAGGCTTGAATAATCCTATCCTAACAGGAATAGTTGAATGGACAACATTAGATAAATCCATCAAATGTCAAATCTACACCAGTGATTGACTAACTAGATTAGAGTCGAGCCTCCAAATGGGCACTTGAGATAAATTTAATAGAAATTTCTAAATTACATCACACTATCAAGTATCAAGATTAAAGCACATTTAGCCGATAATGGTGCAACAAGGCCTATAGAGTTGGGCTTACTCAATATAGGCTTTGTCCAAATTTGAAAATGAGATCATCAGTAGGGCAACAAAGACATTCCCAAATGACCACTTATATTGTTGATATTTCAATATCACCCTTCAATATTATCTATCAAGGCAAGTGTTAAATCATGTTTGTAGAGTAGTTATTAATTAGGTTGATCCAGGCCTCACTAACATTTACTGTTTGTCAAATAATGGGTGGCAAATAATCAAAGGTACACAACCAAAGAAAAGCAATAAAAGATAGGCGAATGAGGGAGGTAAATAAGTACCTGCAAGTGTATAATTTCTCATTTATCATTCGAAAATGGCCTCCAGATAACCTTGCTCGCATCTACACAAAAGTAGACAATATCAAGAAAAGAAATGAAATAATGTAGCTCCACTAACTAAGGCAACTAAATTCTTTTAAAAAACTTTATGAGGTATGTGACTAGTTTAGCATGCAATCATAAAATGACATGCAAATAACAGCAACTATGACACACTTTATAAGGTAAGTGACTAGTTTAGCATGCAATCGTAAATTGATATGCATATAACTGCAACTATGACACACTTTACTAGCATAGAGAAACCACACAAAGATATTTACCCAAAATTGGTAGCAATGACAAGAGAAACTTAGATCACAATATCGCCAACCCATCTAGAATGTAGCCCATTCCACACATATTGCCTTCCTTCTCCTCATAGTAAATATTTTTCAAAGTTTCCTCAGAAGATTTATCCTTGGTAGCCTGAGTTTAATCTGCATGGAAATATCCATTCCATTGATAATCCAGGCTCCATCCACATTAATAAATAAATAGCTAAAATCAAGTATAGAACAACTTGTAGAAAGTTATCCAAAATTTTAACTACTCATGTTCTAGATACTAAGAGTTCACCTTATATAAAAGAAAAAATTTTAGGAGTCAGGCTAGAGATCTTTAATTTTTTCCCCCATTCCACATTAATCATATATTTCATTACATAAATTTATTAGTTCATGCATCTTTCATCACTCTAGGGAACTAAGCAATCATCCTTACCATCTACCTCAATACTCAATGGTAATACTATATTTAGTGGTTATCCACAATAGATCACTCTATTATGAGAATTCCCCTTCTCTATTATGAGAATTCCCCTTTTCGTGTTTCCTCTAAAACAACTTACGTTTGATCTTCAATTCTTCATCATTAGTATCCTATCCATACTATGCTCCTTCTTATTGAAATTTAAACAGTACTAATTCCCAACATTATGAATCATACAACAATTATTATGCTAGAAGTAACGAATGGCACTCAAGATTACATTTAAAAGCGGGTGCTATCGGTTCATCCCCGTTCAAAACTACTATTTCATCAAATGAAACAAATTAGGAACGCAATAAAGCAACCGTAGCAATTTAAAGAAGGGACAATAGGTTCTTATAATTACTTCATAGAAAAAGGGCCTATTTCGACGCATAGGAATAAAAAACATATGGTAAAAAAAACGTACGGAATAGATATGGTGAACTTAGGTACTCTGTTGAAAACTTTAATCTTTCTTTTTAGTGTTTGGATGTTTTTGCCTAAGGAAATTTTTCTCAGGCCATGATTAAAGAAGAAGAAATAGAGTAGAGGGGGAAAGTACCGAGAATCCATGGGGATGGCTATGGCAGAGGTGTGATGGAGATGGGGAGGAGAGTAGTCTCCTATCAAACACCATAAACGTTGGCCTAAGGACCTACTAGGAGTCTGGAATAGAGCTTGTGCCAATAAAGGCAATAAGGAGAACAGGAAAAGTGCAGTGAGGATGAGGGGATTGGGGAGGGAAGGGTGCGAGGGGAGGAATAAAAAAAGTGCAATAAGGAGAAGGGGATGGGGCACCAATTTGTAATTGCCATCCTCTAATACTGTAGGGGGAGTTAAGAGAGGAAGTATAGGGCAGAAGTAAACACTGTAATTAGGATTTAGAAAGAATAAAAAAAAAAAGATCGAAAGAAAATGGGAAGTAAAAGTAACCTGAAAAGTTGTGTGAAGAAAAGGGACTCGCTCAATAATCTCAGTAATCTTGAAAAAAAAAAAAGAGATTTAAATAGATGATTGCTCCATTGTTATAGAGTTTTGATGACTTACTGAAGTTTTTAGTAAACTATTTTCAAACATCCAAACAGGTTACTGTGAAAAATTATTCTGTATTGTGAAATTTCAGGGTTATTATCACATAACCCAAAATTACAGGGATACCAAACACTTCCTAAATTTTGTAACTACTAACTACTTTGTCCTAACATATCCTTCCAATTGAACACCAATAAAGCAATAAGAAGAAAATACTAGTCATCTCACTCCTACACTTCCAAAAATTGCTCTATGTACTTTATCCAGTCCACTATCAAAGAAAAAGTGTGTTTAATAATCTCTCAATCTATCACTCCAAAATCTCGCATATTAAGAAAAGCTGCACTATCACTTAAGGTTCAATATAAGATTCAAGGATGAGAGTCACAAACATATCCAAATCCTCAGACAAGAAGGTTTAGTAATTCGAATTCACAATACCAGCCGGTTCATAAGACAAGCCTCAACTTTCACAGTAATAAGCGCACTTTATTCTTATCAAGATATTTAGATGAAACTACAAAATAGAATTAAGAAAATAACGGTGTATATAGAGATACAGTTAGGGCAAAGTTAGGGGCAGGACGAGTACACTGCCTCCCATACCAACAAACCAACCCAAAATATATCCTCAACTTATTCCCGAGTCAATCAAAACAAACCAACAAACATATCCAATCATACGACAACATGTTGGCACACAAAAGAAAAAGAAAGAGAGGGAACTGGTGACTCTTTGGATGCCGCTCCTCTCGAGAACAACACCCATAAAGTCATACGTAGGAGAGAGAGTGAGAGAGAGAAGAAAAATAAAGAAAAAGGAAAATATTATAAATTTGACGTTGAGGGGAAAAAAAATAAAAATAAAAAATTTTGAAAAGTTTGAAACCATCCCTCCTCCCTTAGAACTCTCCTCCTTTCTTTAGATCCGTCATCTTTTCTTCCCTGCGAATGAATCGATCTTCTCTTCGACTTCAACCCTCTGAACCTCCTAGACGCTCTCCTTCTCATCTTAAAGCCCATCATCGCTATGCCGCTCGCTTCGGTGGCTGTGGATAGCCTACATCTCATGAACCTGTTGCAACTTGAACCACCACGGCCTATCCCCCGCATCTAGGGTAACTGATTCATCCATACCCTCTTTCCGCATTCCATCTCATTAGCTTACCCTTTAAACCAATCCATCCAAATTCACTTTTTATAACGACCCGGCCCACTAGCAATAATAACTCGTTGGACCCACACCACAACCCAAAATGTTTAAATCCAGTTATTATTACTAGTGTCCATGTCTCTTATAAACCCAATCACAATTCCATCCACATCCGATGTGGGACTATTAGAGTGTCACAGACTCCCCCCGTTTAGGCCTGACGTCCTCGTCAGCCCAAACACACACACAACAGCCTAAGATCACCCGGCGATGTGAGACTTGTCTTGCTAGCCCTGTCATCTAGACCCAAACTCAACCGAGACTCGCCGCACACTTCCGACTGATTATTGGCTCTGATACCAAATGTAACGACCCGGCCCACTAGCAATAATAACTCGTTGGACCCACACCACAGCCCAAAATGCTTAAGCCCAGTTATTATTACTAGTGTCCATGTCTCTTATAAACCCAATCACAATTCCATCCACATCCGATGTGGGACTATTGGGGTGTCACACTTTTAAACTCTAAAAGAATCTACGCCTTACTGTTTTATTTTGGGACTATTATATGTACTTGGTATTGGTATGTTTGTCTTGGTCGTTGATCTTTCATCAGTTGTCATATGATTTTTAATAATCAAAACTTTAAATGGGTTACTACAGAATTTTATTTTATTTCCTGCGTTGGTCTCTAAAAGTTCATTCTAATTGGTCTTACAACATTTAAATTTACAACATATGTTTGCATCCATTTTTTAATTTCCCTTATTCACTGCACTGCTACAGTACCACACTACAATACTGCTACAGTACTTTTGGTTTGCATCATACTCCCTGCCTCTAACTCTGCCAACTTTTTGACAAGCTAAATCCACCTAGACAAACATTTTTCAAATAGAGAAATTAAAAAAGATATCGAATGAAAGGATAAGGGGGAGACGAAGATTAGATAAAGTCACGAATATTATCAGTCACCAAACAAGGAAAAGAAAGAGACGACGCAATAGAGGTCCTCTATGGACTCACCGCACGACTTGAGGATGTCAATTCGCACGTAAACCGCAGATAGGGATGGTAGGGATTGATCACACAATAGTGGCATAAGACTAACAAAAGATCACTGAGAAACACTACTTCACAATCTTAAATTATGTCATTCTCAGTGTGAACATGTTTTGTTACTAAATTCCAATTTCTTACTACAAAACAACCAAGAAATGTCGAAATATTGAGTATGCTATATATTTGACTCGGAATATGCAAGGAACACATAAAATATTCAAGCAATAACTAAATATTGGAAGTCATGAACATATTTTTTCTATTTCATTAAAAGTGTACTAATATTACCTGATATCACCTCATTAAATTCACACTCCTATGACGCTATGAAAGACATCAACCAAAATGTACAAACATATACTAAAATCACCTAATTAGGTACTTTGCACAGCCAAAACATAGCTTGTACTTAGTAAAAAAATAATCTGTTGGAGTCTACAACAACCAAGACATCTATATATTATACTAAAGATGACTACCATATAGAGTTTGAATGTAATAATCGAGATATTTTTATTCGAGTTAAATAATAAAAATTGAGTCAAGTTCATTTCAGTGGTTTTCGACGACTGTATTAGTTTATACAGTTGTACAGTGGGCAACTTAAGTGAATAGTAACCCTGTAATTTTCGGGATTTTCTGACCGACGTTGACCCAATCGACCGATCGGAATCCGTTTCCGACGATCCAAATAGTCGATTTTAACGGTTTCGTCGATCCGAGCGCAATGGCGCTGACGGAATTTACGTTTGACGACCCTAGAGCCTCGAAAGGCGTGCCGAACTGTAGATTTCGCAGCATTTTATGGATCTGCAATTTATCTGGACGTTTTGTCGACGAATAAAAATCGCTACCTGATAGGTTTCGTCGAGCCGGACGTCGTGGCGAAGTCCGTTTTTCCGTTTGGCGACTCGAATGCCTCGGAAAACGCGAAAAACAGCGAAAAACACAAAAAATTACACATAGACCCCTATATTTTATGCTCTGAAATCCGTGCCACTTCATAGGGAGGGAGTTTATTGCGAAATGAGTTTTCTGTGAAGGACCCAGCACAGAATACCTTAAGTTGAGGGGGTTTCTAGCATAATGTTAAATATGTGTATATGTACCCAACTTAGGGTTCTCTTGAAACCCTAGCAACCAGAACCCTCAGCCCCAGCCGCACCCATCTGTCCCCTTTTCTTCCCCTGCTTCTTCTCTGGCCATTACGCCGCCGGCCGCCGTCTCCCGTCGCCGGAGAAGAAAAATAAACAAAGGATAGTGGTTGTCCTCGAGTTAGGTTGGAGAAGAAGCAACCAGAGAGGCAGAGAGTACTCCAAAACCACTTCTGGAATTTGTTCTCTGTGGTGTAGTCCCAGCCCGAGGCATCCCGGCGTCCTGCTCCGCCGCGCGCCGCCGGCGGGGGATTCCTCCTTCCTTCTTTGCTCCGGTGAGGTAAGGGTTGTATTTTTCTTCGTTTTGTTGGCCCAAGAACCCCTCCTACCCTCTTCTGACATTATGAGGATCATCTCTGTGAAGTTGGAGGCACTGTTGTGCTCCGGTTAATCGGCGGGTGGAACCTAGTCGCCGGAAACCAAGATCCGGCCAGATCTGTGAGCGGGCTCCATCCGACCATCGAAACTAAGATCGGCTACGTTGGAATTGTTCCTCTGGTCGACTGCAACCTCTCCATAAAATTTGGAGTTCATCGATTGAAGATCTGGGTCACGCGGGCAAGCCCTAGCTCCGGTCATCTTCCTATTTGGCCGAGCTTCACCACCCAGCGCCGTCGCCGCCCCACGCCGCCGGCTACCCCCTTGGCAAGCTTCACAGCACCCAGAAGCTTGATCTTGTGCAAGTTGTTGGACTTAAAAACCTACAGTTGGAGATCCACCATTAGTGAGCACCAAGCTTGCCCGAGCTTGGACTCCGGCCGCCGCCGCCGCTCCTGGCCGTCAGTGGACCACCCAGGTAATCTTATTTTGTCGAGAGTATCCCATTTATGCCCTTGCATGGACTAGAAATACGTTGTCCTCTTAGCCTCCATTGTTGCACTAAAGGTGGCCGCAAAGAGGTCTTCTCCGGCCATCCACCGCAGCTAGTCGTCGGGGTTGGGCTGGGCAGTGTCCCTAGCTCCTCTGTGATCATCCTCCTGTCGCTGCTTGCCTTGGGTTGAAGCTTGAACCCGAGTTGAGCATGTCTCGGCCAAGGCAAGCTCTAGCAAAGGTGCAACTCGGCCACTTTGCTCCGGCGACCTCTCCGGCGGGTCTGCGACACACCTGAGGTGAGCCCTCGACTCTGTTAAACCACCAGATCACGATGCTCATGCTATCTAAGGATTTGATTGAGTGGTTAGATGATTTTACAATTTAGCCTATTGTGAACTATATGTTTATGGGCCAACTTTGCCCTCGGGCTTCATGTCAGCCCAAACCAGTGAGCACGGGTTAGCTTGCGTCGAGATCTATCAACTGGAATTTACGGCGTAGGTTAAAACATCTCGGTTTGAGAGAACGAGTCAAAACATGTAGATTTTAAGTATATTTATACAATTTTAAAGAACATTAAGGATCGATTTGCAAATGTGGCCTTGTGGACTGTCTTGGATAGTGTGTACACGACCTCTAAGCTTTTTGTTAGAGGTCCGTTGGTTTTCGTTGAGCGGGAAACGGATAACGAATCGTAAATCGGCGAAATCGGCGGTTTAACGGCTTTCGGCGCGAGTTTCGCGTACTTCGGTGTAATAGAACAATTTATGGATGTTGTTACCTGTCTCTGGACATCCCCGACGCTGTCCTAGCTGGTCCAGTGGCTTTTGTTTCGTGTCGGGAGCCCTCGAAGCCAAAATCGGCTTTTCGGGAGCTTCGCGAGTATTTATGGCGTCGATTTAGCATCGATAATTACAAATTAGTCCCTAGCTGCCCGAACATCTTAAATAAGTCATTATGGGTCAGCAGGTGAAGTTTCATCGTGTTTGGACACTTGTAGACTCTTGTCGGGTCATAGTTAGTGTTTTAGTGGATTTCCGAGAAATGCGAAAAAAGCCGAAACTTGGCAAAGTTCGTCGTTTAATCTATCAGTTTATGTAATGTTGTCGGGTTGGGTATGAGTGAATCTATTACTGATACTAGTTATTGTTCAGGGCCCAGCAGTTCAGCACCAGCACCCCAGTAGTCTAGCGGGATTTGGGACTGCCTACACTGAGGTGGGTTATCTTCGGTCCGAGTTTTATCTTTTCGGCCCTCTGGGTATTTAGTTGGTCGGACACCTGTTATTGTTATTAGCCCTGATTTCGCATACATACTTATTCATGCTCTATCTTGACATATTATGTAGATTGGTCATTAGATGTAGATATATCAGTCCAGTAGTTATCTGGACTTATCATGCCTGCTTGGTCACTATACTGCTTTCATTTCACTGTACCAGATTACTTATCTATCAGACATGCATGATTGACCTGTGATTGAGATATAGACATCTGCATCCCTGTTAGGATTTCCGGCTTGTTGCCGATTACCCGGTCACTAGACCGCGAGCTTGAGCATTAGCATATAACCGTCATGCACCGCTGTACTTCACGTACACTGACAGTTTGGCCACCGTCACAGCGTTTTTTACCGGTAAAGTGGTCGACAGGATGACCCGTGAGCCCCCAGATAGCACCTGTAGGTGCGGGGTTATGTCAGCCTGATAGGTGCCCGATAGTGGCATTAGCTTGAGGTCCTCGTGACCAATAGTGGTATCGATTGGGTACTTGCTGTATATTCTTCATTGACGCATAGTTACTCGATGTTATTCCAGCATTACTTCTTGTTACTTTTGTACCCATATTTGCTCAGCTTTATGATTCTGATCATTTACAGTCATTATTTCATATATCAGCCTTTATCTATTGACTTGCTACTATCCGCAGATTATTGTATCAGTAGGTACGATTAGCTATTTCTCGGCTCGTCGTACCCACTGGGATACATTGTATGTTGTATCTCACACCCTCATGGTGACCACTATTTCAGGTCCGTCGGGTAGTGGGATGTCGGGACGGTCCAGTGAGCCAGTTACGATAGAGCTGTCCCCATGATGATCTTCCTGCTTATCTTTGGATATATTGTCGAGTAGCCTTTTTATTATGATAGTTAGTGGATTGTGGATTTTGATGTTATCTGATATTAGTAGTTGGTTAGAACTGATTTCTTGGAGTTATCTTTATCATGCTTAGTTTTAGTACGTGACAGATTTTATGGTACCAAAGTAAATAGGTACACGTACCTAGGATTTGAGTTAGGATCTGGTTAGGACTGAGCCCTAGGATGACCTGTTGACGTGAGAGCGCGCGGTATTTTATTTTTATGGGTTAGGAACTCAGTAATATTACTTTTGAGATTATCCTGACCAGGTTATTTGTTACAGTTATGGCTGGTCCTCCTAGACGTGCGGGTGGTGGTAGGCGTGGTGCAGGCACTGGCCGACCACCCAGAGTTCAGAGGGAGCCTGAGGACCCTAGCAGATTACAGCAGGTCGAGGCTCAGTTGGCTACTCTGACTGGGTTGGTCCAGCATTTGATACAGCAGCAGCAGGCCCCTGCTCCTGCTCCACCCGTTGCCCCACCTGTTCCCCCACCTGTAGCTCCATCTGTTACACCACCGGTTGCACCGCCTGTAGCAGAGCCTGAGGGTTTGGCTGATCCACCAGTCGACCCTGTGCCACCGCCTACGGGGTTGGCTCCTGACGTTGCCGTTACATCTAGAGCGGTACCGGGGGTTGCTGCTGCCGTCGACCCCACTGCTGTTACTGCCGGGATGACATCTGCGTCATCTCGATCTGTGACCCCGGTAGCCGATGCCGAAGCTGATGCCGAGGTTGATCAGGCGGAGAAAGCTCGAGTGAAGGCTGTCCTCCTCGAGTTTAAGAAGTTCAAGCCGAGGGTGTTCCAGGGCAAGAATGATGACCACTGGGTTGTGGAACAGTGGATAGATCATATGGAGAAGCTATTCCAGGACCTCTACACTGAGGAGCGCGACAAGGTGCACATCGCCGTGCACTGTCTTGAGGATAGTGCGAGCAAGTGGTGGAAACGACATCGGGCGCACCACTTCGAGGGTTTGCCTGAACCCTCCTGGCCCGAGTTCAAGGCGGCCATGTACCACCATTACTTGAAGAAGACCACAAAGGAAGGTCTCGAGCGCGAGTTGGAGAATATTCGACAGGGTGATAGGTCTGTCCGCGAGTACGAGCAGGAGTTCTCGTGCATTGCTGATCTGGTTCCACAGGCAGTGCGCGAGGAACGACGCAAGGTTCGGCTTTTTTCCCAGGGGCTGCGACACGAGATACGCCGCCAGCTCTCTTCCCACTTTATTACCGACTTCGACAACTACGTGGAGCGGTGCCTCTCGATCGAGGCTGATGTCCTTATTTTCCGCGCTGAGCGGAGTGCTGCTGAGAAGGACAAGGGGAAGAAACGATCCTTTCCTGAGGGTGGTGGCGGATCCTCCAATCAGAACAAACAGCCCAAACAACCTCGACTCAAGAAGTAGCCCAGGAGATCACCAGCCACTGGCGCCTTCATCAACCCAAACTAGGGACCCCGGCCTTGTGTCTTCTGCGGGGGTACTCACCGAGCGAACGTCTGCGACCAACGTCATGGCCGATGCTTCAAGTGTGGCCAACCTGGACATGTGTCAGCGACGTGCCCGCAGGAGCAGCAATCTGCGCAGGTGCAGCAATCTGCGCAGGTGCAGATCCCTGCAGGCACGTCGCTGACACACGTCCAGGTTGGCCACACTTGAAGCACCGGCCATGACGTTGGTCGCAGGCGTTCGCTCGATGAGTACTCCCGCAGAAGACACAAGGCCGGGGTCCCCAGTTTGGGTTGACGAATGCGCCAGTGGCTGGTGATCTCCTGGGCCATTTCTTGAGTCGAGGTTGCTTGGGCAGTTTGTTCTGACCGGAGGATCCGCCGCCACCCAGGAAATGATTGTTTCTTCCCCTTGTCCTTCTCGGCAACGCTCCGCTCAGCGCGGAAAATAAAGACATCAGCCTCGATCGAGAGGCACCGCTCCACGCAGTTGCCGAAGTCGGTAATAAGGTGGGAAGAGAGCTGGCGGCGTATCTCGTGTCGCAGCCCCTTGGAAAAGAGCCGAACCTTGCGCCGTTCCTCGCGCACTGCCTGTGGAACCAGATCAGCAATGCGCGAGAACTCCTGCTTGTACTCGCGGACAGACCTATCACCCTGTAGAATATTCTTCAACTCGCGGTCGAGACCTTCCTTCGTGGTCTCCTTCAAGTAATGGTAGTACATGGCCGCTTTGAACTCGGGCCGGGAGGGTTCAGGCAAACCCTCGAAGTGGTGCGCCCGATGTCGTTTCCACCGCTTGCTCGCACTATCCTCAAGACAGTGCACGGCGATGTGCACCTTGTCGCGCTCCTCAGTGTAGAGGTCCTGTAATAGCTTCTCCATATGATCTATCCACTGTTCCACAGTCCAGTGGTCATCATTCTTGCCCTGGAACACCCTCGGCTTGAACTTGGTCATCATTCTTGCCCTGGAACACCCTCGGCTTGAACTTCTTAAACTCGAGAAGGACAGCCTTCACTCGAGCTTTCTCCGCCTGATCAACCTCGGCATCAGCTTCGGCATCGGCTACCGGGGTTACAGATCGAGATGACGCAAATGTCATCCCGGCAGTAACAGCAGTGGGGTCGACGGCAGCAACAACCCCCGGTACCGCTCTAGATGTAACGACAACGTCAGGAGCCAACCTCGCAAGCGGTGGCACAGGGTCGACTGGTGGATCAGCCAAACCCTCAAGCTCTGCTACAGGCGGTGCAACAGGCGGTGCAACCGGTGGTGTGACTGATGGAGCTACAGGTGGGGAACAGGTGGGGCAACGGGTGGAGCAGGAGCAGCGGCCTGCTGCTGCTGTATCAAATGCTGGACCAACCCAGTCAGAGTAGCCAACTGAGCCTCGACCTGCTGTAATCTGCCAGGGTCCTCAGGCTTCCTCCGAACTCTGGGTGGTCGGCCGACACCTCGGCCAGTGCCTGCACCACGCCTACCACCACCCCCACGTCTAGGAGGACGATCTATAACTGTAACAAATAACCAGGTCAGGATAATCTCAAAAGTAATATTACTGAGTTCCTAACCCATAAAAATAAAATACCGCGCGCTCTCACGTCAACAGGTCATCCTAAGGCTCAGTCCTAACCAGATCCTAACTCAAATCCTAGGTACGTGTACCTATTTGCTCTGATACCATAAAATCTGTCACGCCCCGAGATTTAAAATCAGTCTAAAATTTTAATGTAACGACCCGCGAAATCCAATGCAAGTGGTGTGACCTGAATACAACACCAACCCAATTAGGGTTACAATCTGGCCCACTAGCAATAATAACTCGTTGGACCCAAACCACAGCCCAAAATGCGTAAGCCCAGTTATTATTACTAGTGTCCATGTCTCATATAAACCCAATCACAAATCCATCCACATTCGATGTGGGACTATTGGGGCGTCACATTGAACATAACAGTAATTATAATCAGAGTTTGAAGGTCAAAGATCATCTCAATACAACAAAAATTAAAAAGAAGCCCTATCATCGGACAAGTCGTAATGAAATGATCTCGGCTGCATAATATCTAAAATACCACCTCAACATTGCTCAAACTTCAAACCCTTATTGTGGATTATGGGCAATGTGCCTTGTTTCAAGTAATGCCATATCTTTTCATATTTTTAAATGGATAATCTGATTGAATTTCGATGGAAGCCATCTTTGTGGGGTTCAATAAGTTTCACATGGATTTTGATTCCTTGAGTCTAATTGAGGTAATCTTCAGTAAGTAACTCTACATGTTAAGTTAGGTTTGATTTTAATTATAAATTTATAACCTAATTACATCAAAGTGGTCTAGTTCTTTGAGCCTTTTAGATGTAGGTGAAATTATAGAGCTAGCTTACAGATTGGGATATAAAATTATATGAAAATGGTTAGGGCGGATAAGCCTAATTGATTTTCTACGGACAACTCGATGGTTAATTATGATTCTCCTTATTTGGATGTCTTCATTTATATAATAGCCTAGAATTCTGGAGGCCAATTGAGATTATAGCAAAGGATTTAGGCTAGAAGAATAACCACATAAGGAGTTCAAATTGAGCTCTATATAATTGAATAAGGTTTGTTATGGAAGAATATATTTTAATAATCAAGAAACAAACCTAACTGCCAGAGTTGACGAGATATAAATTTATGGATTTACGGGTGAGCTACAATGGTGACCCCCAAACTCTACCAGATGTTTCACTTAACCACTATTTTTTCTTTAAAGCGGACAAACGACACCATGAACTTAAAATAAGTGCTCGAAGTAAGCTCTTTCTGTCATCTTCCGTTAAATAACGATGGAGCCAACGCAGCAATCACATAAACTTAAATCGAGTGGCGATAAGGCCGACAAAGCAGTCATATTACAGTAATATGAGTGATGGCAAAGTTGATAAAGTTGAGAGACGAGGATACTAACACGGCAGCAATGCCAGCATCTCCGTCACTCAGGGAGTGGTTGGATTGACGCAATTAAATGCAGAAAAAGTAAAAAATATCTGTCTTGTTATCAACTAGCATAATGCTATGGAGATTCACCAACCAGTCGTAGGATAGATTTTGGATCTTTCTACAAAAAATGACTTCGGATCATTTCAAAGAAAAACTGCTTTCAAGAATTTAAGCCCATGGCTACCTACCGTATCTTCTCAATGTCTTCATAACAGATGGAAAGATTAATGCTTCTACTCTTAATAAACTTGATTTACAGCCGAATTGCAACTTCATCAATCCAAGCACCCCCTCAACAGAAAATGACAGACGGGTTTTTTGGAAAACAAATCAAATTTTGGGCGTAGCTTCTCGCCTTAAAAATAACAGGGACCTTAGTGAAGCTTTTTGAGAAGTCCAAAGACTTTTGTTGCTCCATGAACAGTAAAGAGCACTTTTGAAGGAAAAAAAACAAAAACAAAAACAAAAACAAAAACAAAAGCCCTTTGTTCTTCCCTTTGCTAATTAGTCATCCATTTATCCCTCAGTAATACTCCGGAAGCAGAGCCCATAGTCGATAAGCGATTTCTATTTCTCTAACACTCTAAGTTTTCAAATTGCTTCAAGATAGATAGATAGATAGATAGATAGATAGATAGATAGAGATAGGTAGTATTGAGCATACAAAGATTCAGGTGAACTGGGGAGCGCTGGAAGGGGAAAACTGGTAAAGCCAGATTCTGACCTTCTCCAGGAAGCTCGGCGGGCTGCTTTTGGAGGGAGCGGCTTCGAGTTTTCGCCGCTTCACGTTTGTGGACGACGGCCGTGGCTCCGCCTCGTCCGTCTCCTTATCCTCTTTCAATTTTGAGGTATCATCGACGGAAGAAGGTTTTCTGGAGCGCCTCTTCGGCCGCCGTCTTGATTTCCGCTTCCTGGCCGCCGCTTGTGGTGGCGTCTCCATCGGCGGTCTCGACGGGTGAGAAGGCGTGGTTGCGAATTTCGCCTCCGAGGCGTCCCCCAGCGCCGCAGACGGGCCACCGAGTAGGGTTTTTCGGCAGTTTTGAAGTAGCCCTCAACTTTAATATTTTTTTTTCGGGTATTCTTAATTTTTTTTTTTTTTGTCAGTTAAGATTTAGTTTGATAATGTTTGAAGGAATAAAAAAATTTATTTTTGAAATAATTTATTATTTTAAAATAGAATATAAAGAAAAAAATTAAAATTATTTGATTTGATATTTTTTTATTTTTTTAGGATAAATTAAAATTTGGTAATTTTATTAAAAATAATAATAAATAGTAAAAAAAAATAAAGTATCATTTGTTAAAATATCAAAATTAATCTTATTTATATTTCTATATTTAATATATATATATATATTCAATAGTGCTACCGGTACACCCAGGTTCGGGGTGTACATCATACACCCCGAACATGGGTGGCTAGGATTGATTACAATTAAGCGAAATTTTATTCTCTTCTATTCTCACCCTGCCTCTCCTTTTCTCTCTTTCTAAAACACTCTTCACTCCATTCTCTCTCTCGCGCTCGCTCTCTCTCCATTCCCTCTCTCTCTCGCGCTCGCGCTCTCTCTCTAGGGCTCTTTCTCTTTCTCTCGCTCGCTCGCTACAACTCTCGACCAGCCGCCGAGGGCCGGTCAAACCAGGGCTCTCTCGTTTCCGTCGGGTAGGGTTGCCTTCGAATCGCCTTGCTCAGCACCCGAGGACCGCTCGACGAAGAGCTCTCTCGCCTCCGTCACCTCCATTGTATAGTGTTTCCTTCAATCACCTCGCTTCGCCGCGCCGATCGATAGGGTTTCCTCTTCTTTTTTTTTTTTTTTTCTGTTTTTGCTTCAATTTATGTTATTCTACCAATTATCATGAGATCATAGCAGCTTTGTAGTGTTTACTGAGCTCACCTGTTAATCCTGAAGGGCACATTCTCAGATGACATGATCACACCTGAAATTTCACCCATTGCACTACTCATGTCTTTAAGAGATGACGACTCCTGAATTCAGTAATTTAAAATAAAAAAAAAAACCAATTAGACCATTTTCTTTGTACACGAATAAGTGTACCGGTACATTGTGTACATTATGTACCGGTACCAACCTGAGGAACACCTTTGTACCGGTACACCTTGTTACATTGTGTACCGGAACACCCTTGTAATACTAGTGTCAAGAAATTAAAGCAAAAAACACTGCAACATCTACCTTAATCTTCTAGAGAAGAGCATGCAGTAGTCTGTGATGATCAAATTCACCTCAATTAACCGGATTCTTGTAATTGTTCAGGAATATTTACCTTTTAAAGAGCTGTACAACATGAATATATGGGTACCATATATTACAATTGTTACAACTATTTCTTCAAAAAACTTCCTAAAAAGGGGATAAAAATTCATAAGAGATCAATAGTTCTCTTTTAAAGCCCATAAAACTCGAAAATATCAAAATCCTAGAAGTTTACCTCTTATTATTGCCCCAAAACGTGGAGAAGAAGTCTCCTTCTAGCTTCAAGAACCTCCTTTGGAAGCCTCATTTAAGTCTCTTACCTCACAAGAAATCAATCCCTTCAATCCTCCATGCTAGGGTTTTCTCTTCCAAGCTTCTAGAGAGAGAAAGAGAAGAAGGAAATGAGATAGGAGGGGGAAAAAATGGACTGTTGTGAGAGGGGAGTGTGTTTTAAGCTGGGTTAACCCCACTTAAACCCCCACACTAACCATGGTTAAACCACTCTGATGTCAGCGGCTTGAGGTACCGGTACACGAGTTGAGATATCGGTACGCGGGCTCTGGTACCAATATGCGGGCTCTGGTACCGGTACACGATGTCCGGTACCAAGACATCTCCCCTAATTCCTCAAAAATCGAGAGCTGGATTTTTCAGCCTTCAATAGGATTATTGTATGTTGCTTAAGATACCGATACGCAATGCAACAATCTGAATTTTGCAGATTTTTGTCTTTTCAAGTTCACTTCCCAACTCATCTTTGATCCGGATGCCTTTTACTTTGAATGAAACTTACTCTAGCTCATTTTACACACATTTTAAATATGTTTAGAATGTTTTATCCGTACTTTGCTATTTTAGCGAAACCCGGTGCGCTACATCTACTCTCTTGGAATGCTCAACCTCACCCCGAGGTTGGAGTTGGAGCAAGATAAGAGAATACATAGTTCTTGGAGAGTCCAACCTTAGGTCCAAGGGCTTGATTTAAGAAATAGAGTTTGGAAGCGATGAGTCCTTGATCCTTACACTTTAGTGTGGTTTAAAATTTTTTTGGAGAAAATGTGAATTTTAGGATTTATATTTGGTAGTTTTCAATTTAGAGGCTTTTAAATAAAGGAATGATTGCCTGTGTACCCCTGAAATCTGAAGAAATATCTGATTTACCCCTCTTATTTTTTTCTTTCCAATATACCCCTCATACGTTCCACCGTTATTAAAAATATCCCTACCGTTTACCTTTGTTAAGTTAACTAGGGTTAAACTAGAGTTAAATAATAATCAGAGTTGAAAACTATCAGATATACCTATTTTGCCCCTATCTACCAAAATATTTTAAGGGTACATAAGAAATATTGGTTATGGTAGAAGGGTATATTTGAAAGGGCAAAATGGTAATTTCACACAGATAACGGCAGCTCCAAACGGTATATTAACAGAGTTTAACTTCAGGGGTATTTTGGAAAGAAGTTGGAACGTAAGAAGGATAGTTTTAATATTAGCCTTCTAACAGGGGTAAATCTGAAAACAAAAAAATTTTTAGGGGTATATAGAAAATTGCCCCTTAAATAAAATTGATAGGTTAGAAACCCTCTCGTAGGATTCCTTGGTGAACACAACAACCTTATTTGGATTTATCCTTTCTCGAAAATCGGATGGTTAAGTCTCCGAAATGGGTGATATTTTTTTTTGTCTTCTCATTTTTTGTTTATAATTTATAGTTGTTTTCTATTCTATATTTGTATAAAAAACCCTAGTCAAAGTAGATATTTTATATTACTTGATGATCCTTGAACATAAGTTAAAAAATAAATTTTTATAGTTGGGCTAACTTATATGAAACTTCTGTTTGTTTATTTAAATTACTTGATATTGTTTGTCATTTCGTGTGTGGGAGAGCATTATGCATATGGTGGATTTGGGCATGCTACTAGAGGTGTTTTAAAAATTTTAAATTTCAAAAATTTAAATTTAGATTTACATTTAAAATTTAAAATTTTAAACTTTAAATTTTAAATTCTAAATTTAAAACTTTATATTTAAATTTAAATTACAAAAATTGTAAATTTTAAATGTAGATTAGGTTATAAATTATAAATTTAAATTTAAATTTTGAATTCAAATTTCAAAATGTAATTCAAAAAAAAGTGGAAAAATAATTTTTTTTTTTACGGAACAGTTTACAATATCAATTTTTTTTTTAAAAAATATTTTTCTGTAAAATTCAGCCCAATACTTTATAATTTTTAATTAAAAATAAATTTTCGAGCTAAAATTAATTTTGGAGGCCAAATAAGTAATGAGATGAAGCCCAAAAGCGGGCGTAAGATTTCCCGAATTCAGGTGGTTCGGACGGAATAAACGAGTCCCACCCACGCAAACCGAAAGGAAACGAGCACTCGGCACTCGGCAGCACTCGGCTTCCCTAACAAAAACCCTTGTCCCTCCTCTTCTTCCATCGTACCCACCTCCGCTGGCTTTGGCGTCGGCGTTGGCCGGCCGGATCCGACTCCTTCGTGAATCCCTCGCCGGCGTCGTCGCAAGTCTGCCCTCCTCTCCTCCTCTCACCCCCTCAGCCCCCATCGTCGAATCGCCGCCGTCGGAACGAGCCATCCTCATCCTTCTCTCTCACCGTTCCGATTCGTCCGTCGAGCCTCGCCGCCGCCGGAGAAGGTCCCGCCACCCCCGCTCTCTCTCTCTCTCTCTCTCTCTCTCTCTCTCTCTCTGTCTGTCTGTCTTATAACTCTCCTTACTAAAGATAAAGATGCATGAATCCGCTTTCTTGTTTTGAAGTTATTTCAGAAACTTCATGACTAGCCAGATGGGGGTTGATTGCAATGATTTTCCTTTTTTTTTTTTTTTTTTTTTTTTTGCCTTTTCTTTTGTTTGGTCGTGCGTTCCTTCCGAATGTTTGAGTATCTGTCTTTGCCGGTTATTAAAATCGTAGATGAAAGACGTAAAGCTTCAGAAAATTAATCGCTTCGAAACACTAACAGATGATTTTTTATATCAACACACATTGATTGGATGATTATTTTTTTGTAGTATCCGGGAGAAGAGAGGAGAGAGTAGGATTGATAGCAGAGTAGGGAGAGTAATTGTCGGAGTATACTAAATGTAGCGGTTTGGAGTTTATCCTTTGTAGCCTCAAACATGGGATCAGGAGTATATAATCCTAATCCCGATCCCTATCCAATCTAGTTTCCCATCCAATCCAATTTTGGGTGCCACAACGCGCCCTCTGCCTCGTTTAAGTCGCTTGACCTCAAGAAACTAATGTAATTTTTGTAATCAAGTGCGGGATTCGTATGTACTTGTTTGCAAAATCAGGCCTGGAGAGGAAAACAGATATAAGGGAAGATATTATTGGTATCTTAGATCCTTGCTTAACAAGATCCTTATTTATTTAAAATACCTGCCGTAGCTTTGGATCTTTGGATCTTAGTAGTCCTTGTATGAGTTCTTACAAAGTTAAGGCTTTTCAGAATGATGCTTTCATCGTGCAATGAAAAACTTGTGCAACTTGTGTTTGAAGTAGTATTTAGCTAACATTGTGCGGAACAATGATTTCTGCTTAGTATATTCCTTTACTTTTTGTGATTGGATGAAAAGGTGGCTACCTAAGCGGATTTGTCATAGTAGGTGAGCTGTTTTCTGTCTAGTTCGACGTTGTACTCTATCATAATAACTTAAAGCTAGATAATTTGAGGTTATTAAAATATATGCTGTCTCTTGTATACTTTCGTACTAGAATAAACGTTCACATCATGTATTCAACTAAATGTTGGTGTGTTGGTGCCACAATGATTATAAGGAGATGGAATTTGATGGTGAATCAATATTCAAAATGAAATGATGTTGTGCGTCCTTCTTTAGATTCTTCATAGCTCATCAATCAGCCAGCCTTTTGGTTTAATTTCTCAAGTCAAGACTCAATGGATGTGAAGCAGGGACAGATCCGAGAATGAATGACTGGTGTAGTAAAATATAAGTTGAAATAGCAAATTTTGTCCTACTATTAGTGAATAATTTTCGGTAATTGGATAATATTGTTATGGTTATTGTTAGGATTGCATTCTGACTCCTCCTTGAAGTCCACCTTTATCTAGATGTAATTATAATACTACTGTTATTCATGCTGTTAAAATTGTGTTATAGTTAACAAAGTCTTCTATCTTTTCTTAGTTACGGAAGTACTACACAACACTTCTTTTTATTATTTAATTTAATTCAAGTTTCCAAAGGCTTGTGTGATTGATTTAAGAACTCGAAGATGAGATGATTACTGGAAGGTTTCATTTGAAGGTTCCATTGAAGAGGTTGGCCATTGGGGTTGGTTATTTATTGACACCAGCATAACTCTGTTTATGCTCTGCGTCCATTACAGGATAGCTACTCAAACAAACCTACAGCCAAAGTTGTTGACGATCATCAAGAATCTTGCATGGTAACACTGCTGCAGCCTTCAAGTAATGGATCCAGGGCGTTATGCTCTGCAGCAAGGATGGGACAATAACAGCGTAATTGCAGCTTTCTCCTTTATTACCTCTCCAGGATGATATAGCAGATATAAGGCAAATGTGGTTGTCCTCAATGTTTATTGGCATCTCATTCTAAAGAAATTTCAAAGAAAGCCATTGGCCACTGTTGATATGGAATGGATTTCCCAGCCCCTTCCATAAAAATTTGTTGCTGACTTAGCTTATTCTGTTGAATCTACAGGCACTGGAGGGGTACAATGTTGTCGATGAGCCAGATTGCAGGTGAGTTAGTGATTTAATAGTTTATATTGTTGGTTTGGGATTATGTTTGTCAATTTATTTGTTTATTTTTTACATAGAAACTTATTGTGCTTACTATAGTATTCCTTTTTCCTGGGAGGCAAAATGTTTAAATGTTTCAATCTCTTATTGATTTTTCGTTATTATAAATCTGTTATGATTAGTAATTATTACATTTAATTAATACAGATACTTTATGTTATTACATATTTCTTTTATTTTCAACTACTTTAATTTGGCAGGGCTAGTGGCTCATACAGTGGTAGGAGATTTTTGGATGAAAGTTTTTCTGGAGAATCTGTGTATCCTAGGAGTGGATTCGATCGGGACACACATGAGAGGGAGATATTTCAACCTCCGCCACCTATTACTGGCATTTGGCCTCATTCTAGGAGAAATTTTGATGACGAATATGCAGTTGTTAGAGAATCTAGAAGGCATGACTCCTTCCATGAGTTGGATTATCGTGATGCAGAAAAATGTCGTGAAATTGATTACTCCCATGGAGTAGATAAATTCCGTGATAGTTACCGTGCTGCTAACAATTATTATGAAACGGACAATTACCATGATTATGGTTTTGATAAGCATGCAAGGATGGGGGCTAGAGAGCGTGATGAGCTTGGTAGTGATTATGATCTTCCACGTCGTATCTCTCACCAAAGCAGGGAGAATAGTCGCGAAAGAGAATATGACTATGATCGTTACAATTATGAGTCTGATCGTGAGAAGGGCAGGAGAGATAGTGGTTGGCGAAGACGTGAATCACGAGATCATGGACGGGAAAAAAGAGGCTTGAGTCGTGAAAGAGATCAAAGTCCATATAGGCATCATGAGCGTTCTCGCTCCCGTGGACGTGATGACCGATCGAGATCAAGATCACCTCGAAGTAGGAGTCATGGTCGAAGTTATAGAGAGAGCAGTTATGATGATAGTCGATACGATAGGAGTGACAGAAGGAGGGATTATGAACGTGATGAGAAAAGACATCCTGACTCGGTGGTAAGACCATATCTGCACATCAAATCTGCATAACTAGCTATGCCTTCTATGTGCCAATCAGAGTACAACATTTGTTTCTTGTAGGCCCCTTCAGCCACTCTTGTTGTCAAGGGACTATCACAAAAGACAACTGAAGAAGATTTATATCAAATTCTAGTACGATTTACTTTTTTTATTCTATTTGTCTTGCAAATATAACAAGATTTGCTATTTATTAGGTTTTAATGCATTGTAGGCTGAGTGGGGACCCCTTCGCCATGTACGTGTAATAAAAGAGAGGAGTACTGGCATCTCCCGTGGCTTTGCTTTTATTGACTTTCCTACAGTGGTATTTATCGTGGGATTTTTTTTTCACTCTTGGCTACTGCTTTGTCAACTGATTGTCTACTTACAGGCTTCTACCCTTTCCACAGGAAGCTGCACGCAGCATGATGGCTGGTATTGGAGAAAATGGTCTGATGATTGATGGGAGGAAGCTATTTTTTGAGTACAGGTAGGGGTCTTTCTATAGGAAAGATGTTTCTACTTCAAGATTTTTGCATTAGAGCCTCTATTCAGTTGAAATAACTTAGTCGAAATGACTCCTTTTTTATCCTTTCTTTCCTTATCCCTTCTTGTCATAGCAAGACTAGTTTGTTTTGCTGCTTGTGCCATATAATTTACTATGCAGTCGTTTTTGGTGGCACAGTGTCAAGAGAAACCACTTTTTGCTGGGCGGTGATTGGCCTATTAGGTAGATTGGAGTATGATAATATTATCAGGATTTTTGGTGGTTGACGGTAGACTGTTAAGGACATGTAAGAAAGTATTGTAATGAAGTTAGAGTTAGTAACGTGTAGTGAACTGTTGGGTTTGCGCCTTCGGATAATTGGAGCTGAATGCAAGGTGGCTAGACGTGAGCAAAGATCTGACATACGTCAAACTATAAGTTGGTGAAGTGTTGCGTCTTTTACATCGAACCCAAACTTTGACTTGCTTGGTAGCATAGTAGCTCTCAATATGTGATAGCTTTCATTAGCCTGCATTTGTGTAGTTTTAATTTGTACTTCCGGCTGTTAGTCTCAGTCCAGGAATCTGGTTTCTTTGTTTGATTGCATAATGTTTTTCTGTCCAGTTATAATCCCTTAATTTTATTCTCTAGCAAAACAAGGATGTTGTCGCTTCCATTCTTTTCTGGATTGCCAAACTGAAGAAGGTTGTTACTACGTTAATATCTTATTCGGTCATGTTGCAATATACTCCTATGTAACTTGCATAGCTGTGATGCATGATCTATCAATAGTTTAGGCTAGGATGGTGTTAGACATTTTGTTTATTGGATACTTGATATATACTTGTTGGATATATAATTTTCCAAAATAAATTGAAAATGTTGATATGGCTAAATTAATTTTACGATATTTCTTGGATACTTTCCAAAAAGAGTACATTAATGATGGGGGTTCTATAATATAATCATAATTCAAAAGTATGTTATTGCCGTTTAGTTTTTTTGGTGAATAAATTATAGATGTTTGGTTGTGTATTTAGTGTCATAAGTTCACATAATTTTTTGTCAAATAAAACTTAAGCTACCTAAAATTGATCTTTTTCTATGGTGTGCGAGGGTGTGCCTCAGCAAGTGTTCTTACGCATGCACACAGGGGTGAGGACATGAAAGCACAAGTGGGGTTATACATTCATGTCTATGTAACTTTATGTTCATATAGTTGTATATGCATAATTACATGTCATTAGAAATATACATGAATGTTTGGATGTATGCATGTAATTTTATTTATCTTAATATCGTAGCATCTGTTTCCCATATCTAAGTCCATATTTCATAGTTGTCTGAGTTGTCTCATGTCATCATTCATCAATTCAGCAAATATAATGTGCTGAGCCATTTCATTTTAAAGAAGGTATGGTCTGAGCACTTCTTACATTGGTGCTCGGTATTGATGTTAGACATTTCTTACAAGTCTAATTTAGATTAAAATGTATAACTGACGGTATACATTTATTTTTCGTGGAAGCATATCTTAGGATATGAGTGCTAGTAATGTTACATCCTTGAATGTGTGATTCAACGTTATAAGAATTTCACTCAGTTGGAACTGTCTTTTGGATGTTATTAATAAATATACTCTGTTGGCGTAAGCTCAGACAGATTGGAGCATAAATGGTTATTATATTGTTCTGAACTTGCTTTTGCTGTTGGCAAGATTTTGTTGCTTATAATATTTAATGTTGTTACCCTTAATCATACTATGTTTTTTTGCTTGTAACCTTGTGTCTTGCAGTAGTAGGCCAACTGGTGGGGCAGGTACGCCTCTAGGACAAGAAAGTTTGATGAGGTCTAGCTATGGGCACAACAGAACTACTGCTGCACCATGCGATTGGATGTGTACTATTTGTGGTTGTGTAAATTTTGCTCGCCGGACTTTCTGTTTCCAGGTAATTTATTGGCTTTCGTATATCATTTATTCATTTATATATCATTCATTGTTCCTTGGAAGCTTGTTAAATAGTGCAACTTTACTGGTTGTGTGATTTTGTCAATAGACAGCATGCTTGGTGGATTGTCATTTCAAAATGTGGAAGAAGCGCAAATGAGCAATTTTTCAGAATTGTCAAATTTCATCTTGCATTTCTTTGCTATGCTTTACAGGCATGGATATGGAACATGGGTACCATAGTTAGTTAATTCGGATTCGGCAAAAATTCGGTTCGGATATAATACGGATAAAATTTGTGTCATGATTTTTAAATTCGTTGAAAAATTCGGTAAAAAAACGGACTCGTCAATTATTCGGATACGTGATTTATACGGAAATTATACGTTCACCAATTAAAAATTCGGGATAAAAAATTCGGCTATTAAATTATTATTATTATTTTTTTTCTAGATTTATACTATTAGCATAATCAGTTATAATTTTAAGAATATAAAAATAAATAGATACAAAATAAAATAGATTAATTTTAAAAAAAGCAATAGCAAACTATATTACGTAGTACACACCACGATATATATACAATCAAATAAATAATTAAGATTGCCATACATAAATATAAAACATACAAAATCCACATACTAACATAGTTGAAAATTAAATATAAGATAAAAGTCTGCACTCTACATAGTGCCTAGTGCCTACTAACATATTCAAACAGTAAACAATAAAAGACATAAAGTTCACAATACCACATACAATTACAAGCATACATAAAAGTTTAAATAAACATAAAACACACATGCACAAAAAGTTTTAAGACAAAAAGTTCACAATACCACATAAGCATACATAAAAGTTTAAATAAACATAAAACACACAAGCACAAAAAGTTCTAATAATTATAATCAACGAAATTCGGCTCCTAATTTAACCACATAAGGTCGAGATTAGTTAATGAATTTTCTTCAATTTCTTCGTTGTCGTCTCCATCTCCATCTGTTCCATGATCCACATATTCTGGAAGTTCATGAAGTTTTTCTAAATTAATAGGCTCCAAATCTTATGATTCCAAAGTTGACCACTTTTTCATTGCGAATGTATTCATTCTAATATAAACAAGCTTCTCTAACATTTCCAGAGATAATTTGTTTCTTTTCTTTGTTTGTGCGGCTTCACAGGCACTCCAATTTCTTTCACAAAATGAAGAACTACATGGTTGGCTTAAAATACGAATTGCATATTTTCTTAGCACTAGAAGGAGATCATCACAATAATCCCACCAAACTCCTGTAATGAAGGATAAAAATTAGCTAATAATATTTTAAAAAAAATTACACCAAAGTTTAAAAAGAACATAACTTACGTGGATGTGAGGTTTTTAACATCATCAAAGCCGCTGAATTGAAAATTGAAGTTGATTTAGAACGATAAACTTGTATTTGTTTTAAGAAATCTTCCTTCTCCTTTGGAAGAATTAAATTCTCAAACATGAAAGCTATACCATCTTTTATCTCCCGACTTTCTCTAAACCCTTCATGAAACATATAAGTCGGATTCAAAAGAGCGGCGACTGCATGTATAGGATGCATAATATTTCCATTTCTTCTTTCATCAAATAACTCCAATATGCACATGAATTTATTTTGATTATTACCCAAGCAACATTTGATTGCTTCTTTGGCTTTTTCCATAGCTTCATATAAGTACCCCGAAGTAGATCCCTCACCATCAACTAAACGTAGAACTCGAACAATAGGCTCTAAAGCTTGTAGGACCTCTTTCGCTCTATTCCAAAATTTATTATTTTGGACGAGTTCGATAAATTTCATTGCTTGCCGACTCTTGTTTAAATTGCTTCCTCTCCATTCAGCAGAAGCCACAAAAAGTCTTAATTCCTTCTCAACATCTACAAGTGATTGCAACACAAGAAAATTTGAAGCAAATCTTGTAACACAAGGATGCTTTAGTTCTTTTTGAGTAGCTTCTCGCATCAATGCCAAGAGAACGGTGTGCTTGTACATATGATTTTCAATCAACCTTGCTTCGTCAATTACAATTCGCACCCATTCAACATCCTTATATATATCTTTTAAGAGCAATTGTAAGCCATGTGCTGCACATCGAGTCTTGTACATCCACAAGCACGTCACTTGGTGCTAGAAAATTGCTACCATTATCGGTGATGAGTTGGACAACATTATCTGGCCCAATATCTTCAATTACAGATGATAAAATATCTTTAAGATACATAGCAGTTTTCCTCTCCCTTGACGATTCAAAAGAGTTTATGAAAATCGCACCTCCAGGTGAATAGGCAATGACATTAGTGAATGCTCTTCCTTTCAAGTCAGTCCAACCATCTGACATAATGGTTCAACCCACTCAAATGCCATAAGGATTTCACCTTTTCAACATATATCTCGGCTTCCTTTTTTTCATTTGGAATCAATTTTGTTCTGAGTGTTGAATAGGATGGTACTTTGTAACCAGTACCATAGTTCGCAACCTCTCTTATAAGATCAATGAATGACTTTGATTGAACAACATTAAAAGAAATGCTATTCATTATAAAAAACTTAGCAAGAAATTGATCAACTTCATTTTTGTTCTTCTTCTTATAAACGTCCTGCATTGTCATTTGATTAATTCCTCCAAATGATTTAGAACCAGAAACTCCAAAAGTCTCACCATACTCATCGACATTCGTACTTCATATACTCTTAGCTATTTTGTTAGAATCTCCACCAATAGATGTGAGCTCTTTTGTTAGAATCTCCACCAATAGATGTGAATGCTTCTGTTTGCACATCTGGTGGTACTTTATCACATATTTCAATATCACGTCCTGAAATTTGAGATAGGTGGGATTTGAGTCTTGTAACACCACCCGAGTACACTTTACAACAATATTTGCACTTAAATTTTTCACTCAATTCTTTCGCGTGAACCCAAAATCTATCTTTTTTTTGAACCATTTTTCTGCACAAGACAAGTTAGAATTACAATTGTCTTCCCACGATGAGTCTAATGAAAAATAATTACGAAATACCGTTAATGTAGTGTATCAATTTGTAGTGTATCAAATTATCAAATCAAAACAATGCATGCACTTAACTTGCTAGATGCTCCAAATTAGGCATTCAAATTTGATGCAACATTTTATTCTCATCAGTCATCATAGTTTACCATATACTAAGTACTAACAAATAACAAATAACAAATAACAATAGGGGACGCAACGAATAAAATAAGTAATGACACTATAACTCTTGAAATTTCTGTAACTACGCATTCAATTACCTTCATTTTACTTAGATACAGATATCTAAAGCATATCCTTTTTGTACTTTAGCTTTATCAGTAGATGCCTAGATGGTTGTCTTTATATGCTTTCATAGATTCTTCTTTTATTTGGTAGTAACAAAAATATTTTTAGTGAGAAACAAGCCACAAAGTATTATGTAGAGGGAAGATAATTTAATCAACCTACTTTATAAATAAAAAAAAATACTAAAAAAAAAGTGAATTTTTTTTTTTTTTTTTATGAAACCTAGTTGATAGATTAGAAAGAAACTAGTTAGTAGGTAAAAAAAAAAATTAGATTAATTGGGAGCAAATATTAATTTCACTCATAATCATCAAAACTATGAATTAATATGCAAATTTACAAAATACAAATTTACAAAATCACAACTCACAAGCTGCTGGTGGCGAGGAAGAAGACGAGCGGCACGCGGCCTGGAGGGTTTCGATGGCGCGTGGGCCGGGAGGGGTTCCGATGGCGAGCGGCGACCCCGACAAGCGGCGTGGAAGGTGAACGATGGAGAACAGGAGAAGTGGAAAAGACTCAAAGAGAAGGTCGGGTGGGTGCTGTGCTTTGCCTGTGAACTGTGAAGGAGTTGATTTTTTTTTTTCTTGGAAAGAGAAGAGTGTGTGGGCTGAGTCGGTTGACAGGTTGGTGGTGTCTTGGTTCTAGTGCACTGCAGTATGAGTGCATGAAAGGTGAAACTTGAGACTTGAGACTTGAGAGGTGAGGACTGAGGGTTAATTTTTTGAAATTCAAAAAAAAAAAGGACCCGAATTTCTGGGGGAAAAATTCGGAATTCGCGAATAATAATTTTTGGTTGAAAATTTGTCGAACTAATCCGAATTTTTGTAAAAATTCGAAAACGGTCCGTTTAATTCGGATTCTCAATAATTCGCGAATTAACTAACTATGATGGGTACTACATTATATTGATATAAAAATACAACAATTTCTAAAATATTACGAAACAATATGTTGGGGATATGGGAAGAAAATTGTTGGTATTATTTATATTTGTTTTATAGTGAAATATTTAAAAAGTATTTTGGATGGTTAATGGCATTAAGCAATAAACTAGCTAACTTATAAAAATACATAAAAGTATTTTAGTTTTATTCATCAAGAAACATAATTAATTAGACTAATCAATAATCTTGTGCTTTATCTATCATTAACCCATAATTAAGGCTGTCATCAAAATGCATAATTGAGATTACTAATATTGCATCTTCTTGGGTTCCAAGTCAGTTGCAAATAATTTTAATTCAAAGAAAATAAGTGGCTATTATTCTGAGAATGGAATAACTATCACAAAGAAAATAAGCGGCTAAAACAAAATATAGTTTATAAAGGTACTTGTTAAAATATAATTACATAGCAAATTTTATTTAAGGGCACGTTTGTTTGGTACGCAAGGGGTGAAATGATACTCCTGTAAACTATTTCCTCCTATTAATTATGTTTGGTACGCATGGCGAACTTTGAAGCGGGGAGGTGAACATTTCACCTCCTATTGACCTCAAACGGGTGTGCGGGCGGGCGACAACGTCACAATAAGGTTAAAAGCAAGGATTAAAGTGTCGTGGCACGAGGGTGTGCCGATCGTTGCCTGGCACGGTACGGCACATGCACACTTGCGTGCCGATACATGGCACGCATTCGTGCCGACGGACACACACAACCACGCTTGCGTGCCGATACATGGCACACATTCGTGCCGACGGACACACACAACCTTCTAATGGCACACTATAGCACGGTTTTATTTTAACTTTTTTGGGTCCAATAAAGCTTTATAATGTTATCTTAAAAGTTTTAGAATAATAATTATTAATTTTGGTTATGTATTGATTTGTCTTGGTCTAATGTCAATAATAACTTACTAACTTACTAGTTAATAGTTTAATATAGTAGCACTCTTCTTTATATGCGAAATAAAATACAATTATAGTTTATAGAGAAAATTATTTTTTCTTTAAATTTTTATGAAGATTTGCAAGATCCATTCGTATTGATTCGATAAAAGACCGTACGATGACTAGACTAATTATTATAGGACCACAAGTGCGCTGACAGTTCCTTTTCATTTTCAATTTTTTTAAAAATATTTATGAAAAAATTGAAGAAAATTATTTCTTCTAAATTTTTTTTTAAAATTGTTAGATATGTCCATGAAAATTTAATAATAAACCATACGATGAATAAATTAAGCAAGTTTATGATAAAAATTAATTAACTTTTAATTTTTTTTTGATTTATCTTTTATTTTTTAAAATTTTAAAAATTATAAAATATAAATTGGAGAAAATTATTTATAATAATTTTTTATGCAAAATTTGCAAGATTTATCCAAGAGATTACTTTTTCTTAAATTTAAATAAATAAACTTATGAGATTTATTTATGAAAATTTAACAATAAACCATATGACATATACATTATGCAAATTTAAATATCAATTGCTTCTATTTAGTTTTCAATTTAATTAGAATTTTTATGTTTCTAAATCCAATAATAAAATTTTCAAAGTAAAGAATATCTTAAATCTCGCACAAAATGCTAAATCCATCCTAGAAAATTAAAAATGGACCATATAATGACTAAATCAAATGAATATATTTTCAGATTTTTATAAATTGTTAATAAAAATTTGTATACGGAACTTTACAAGTTAAATATATTCTAAATGTATGAAAAAAAAATTAAGTTGTAAATTTCTCGCCTTACCTAATAAGTAGATATTTGATATTGCTATTTCTTTGCGTTTTCTTTTAAGATCAAAGTGATCAAAAAATAATAAGAGATTGAAAGAAAAAATTAAAGAAAAAATTATGAGAATAAATAACAGGAAAAAGTAGAACGGAAAAAAAATAGGGGAAGAGATGTGAGAGGAAAGAAAAGAGTGTAGAAGAGAATAAAAGGTAGAAGTGAAAAGAAGAAAATACAGAAGTGAAGAGAAGAAAATAGATAAGAGAGGATAAAGGTTTATGAGAGAAACAAAAAAAAAAGGTCGAAGTAAAAAATAAAAAAATAAAAAAATTGTGTGCCTGTGTGGGCACACACCGGCACGTACCGTGATACCCTCTGGGTATCGTTTCGTCTCGTTCGATACTCAAAGGATATCGCGGCACAGAGGGACCAAAAGAGACCCCCCTGTACCGTGCCCCTTAATTGGTGGCACGATACGTATTGCGTTGTGCCATAAGGCACGGGAAGATACTTAATTCCTTGGTTAAAAGAGGTGAAAGAGAATATATAAGAAAGTAAAAATTTTGAACTCACATCATTCTTTAACTCTTTCCTCATATTTTCTCTTCATTTTCCCTCCTCTCATTTTTCTCTTTTTATTTTCTCGCCTCACCCTCTCTACACTTTCTCTTTCTTTGCTTTCTCTTTTCACTATCTCTCCTTACTTTCTGACTCTTCACTTTCTCTCTTTATTGTCTCTCCTAATTTCTCTTCACTTTCTTTGTCGTCCCTCTCTCCTTGTAGTATCTCCCTTCACTTTCTCTCCCCTCATCCCTTTCTCTCCTCTTACTTTCTTTCTATGCTTTCTCTTTCCTTATTTTATCACTTCTCAGTTTCTTTTTTCACTTGTTCTCTCATCATTTTCTCCTTTATCTCTCTTCACATTCTCCTCATCCATTTATCTCTTTTCACGCTCTTCACTTTCTCATTCCTTATTTTCCCTACTCACTTTCTCTCTTTTTACTTTCTTCGTATTTTCTCTCCTCACTATTGCTCTCTTGTCACTCTTTCCTTATTTTCTCTCTACTTTTTGTTTTCTCTCCTTATTTTTTCTCTTCACTCTCTCTCTCATTTTCTCATTTCTTACATTTTTTCTTCACTTCTCTTCCCTCCGTTTCTCTCACTTTCTTATCCCTTTCTCTCATTTTTTTCTCCTCTCTTCACTTTTATTCATGACACAACTAAACATCATTAAAGTATTTTTTCTTTTGCAGAAGTAACTTTTACTTCATTAAATGTAACAAGGAGAATATTTTATCTCCCAATTTTTAACCCCTTACTAAACTAGCTCTTAAGATAAATGTATGTAATACATGGTGGATGAGTTCATCTCATAAGCCGATTGCAATACTACATATATAGCACATTACTTTCCCCCAAAGAAGGATAAAAATACATAAGATAAGTAATTACGTCTCAATTAGATTGTAACCTCGTCCTCTATAGGGAGCAAGGAATACCTCACCATTTGTACAACGACATTAACAAAATAATAATATCTTATGGTTACCCAAGAAAGAAAAGTGTTAGTACGTTCAAATTATTTACATCTATAAATTATATTTGTATTGATCTAGGATTGTTCGTGCTGCCCATGCTATACCGTGCCAAGGGTATGCCGGTATGTGGCACGGAGTCATGCCGACACTGTATTGGCAAAATAGGTTTTTTCTATATATGTTTTGCAATAGTTTTTTCATATTTAAAAGGCTAAAATACAAAAAACACCACTATTGTTACCGTCTTTTAATTCGGCACTGTTACAATTTCGTTACTATTCCATGTGTAAGTTGTATGGTATAGCTAAGAAATTTACTGTGATAGCCATTATATCCTTAAAAATGGTTGGAATGCATAAGAATCTTATATTTTTCTTTCATATTAGGTATCTTAAGAACGAGTTCCACCACTATTTACTAATTTGTTTTTCTTTTTTTTTGTCGTTTCTAAGGGTAAAATGAGTATATTAGTAATTATCTAGTTGTACCATACATTTTATATACGAAATAGTGATGAAATTCACTTATAATAATTCCTTATTGTTGGGCTACTGCTGCTTCAAAATCTTGAAGATCATTTTGGCCGGTTCGACTAACAGTAATGGCACCACAAATACTATGTTCCCTTTCTGTGTTTTTATAATGAGTCTTTTTGGGCTAAACCAATATGCTGCTGGCAACAGAATGTTCGCATAACATTCATGAAATCTTATGCATATCTAAATTAATATAAGTGGATTTTGTTGACCATATAGATTATTAATCAATTGTCATCGAATTTAGCAATGTACATAAATGAGTGGCAGATCAATTAAACAAACTGGCTTCCTGTTTACTGATCAATAAAGGAGTAATACTGGATGAAAATTGATTCCACGTAATTTACTATAAACTCTTTTGTGGACCTCTTAGTAGTTTATGTTACTAAATACGTATGAATATTCAAAAGCCCGACCCGCAACAATTTATTACTTATGTAAGAAAAGGGAGAGAAACAAGATTCTGGATTTTGTCCTTCGCTTCAAGTGCCTGACCAAGCTGATATGTAACACATGCTATTGATTAAATACTGCATACCTCATAAATTTCCGGAGTGTTACAATGTTCTTTTATATGAGTTATTTCTGCAAAGCTGTACTTCTGATGTGATCCTTGTTGAATGTGAGATGTTGTAAAAGTTTATCTTGTGTGGCTGCTCGCTATTTCTATTCTTTTTTATTTTTTCAATTTGCCTTTCATATGAATTTCTATTTCTATCCCGTTCTTGTATCAATTTGCATTTCAATTTACTTCCCATAAGTTGAACCAGTTCAGTTCCACTACAGATAAATCTGCATTTACTTTTAAATTTTTGTGTTGATTTTTTTTTGTTCCTTTTCTATTTGATCTTGCAATGAAGTGCAATGAGCCACGGATGGAGGATGCTCCGCCAGCTGATGCCACAGCCTCCACTCCAGCACTACTTGGGAAAAGGGGATCTGATTCAGGTAAGTTTTTTACTCTTTCCCAGCTTCCGATACAATATTGTAATGTTCATCGACAAATTGTAACTTCTTGTCAGGTCCTACACATGTCTTAGTTGTTCGAGGCTTAGATGAAAATGCTGATGAGGAAATGCTTCGCTATGAATTTTCCAAGCATGCTCCTATAAAGGTGGACGAAGTGGTCCTTGTTTTTATTTAATATTGTAATTTTTTTACAAACATGCAATCCAATGCTATGTTTGCAGGACCTTCGCCTTGTTAGAGATAAGTTTACTCATGTATCCAGGGGTTTTGCTTTCGTCCATTTCCATTCGGTAAGGAGGTGACTACTTTATTGCTGTCTCTCTCTCTGTAAGATTCTCATTTTTTGTTCTGAGGTTTATAGGTGGAAGATGCTACGAAAGCTCTTGAAGCAACAAATGGAAGATCCATAGAAAAAAGGGGTCAAATTTTACGTGTAGCATATGCCAAAAGCATACATGGGCCCATGTCAGGGGCTCCACCATCAAGCAGTCTTGCAGCAGCTGCAATTGAGGCAGCAACATTTTCTCAACAGGTCTTTCACGCTAGCCTTTATCCAATGATTTTCAGTATCTTCAACGTAATGAATAATTCCTTTAGTTTTTATATGTATGTCTGACAATTTCTTTTTTCTCAATGTGAAAATCAGTTTCTTTTTTAGGGAACATTAGTCCTCGTGAGTTGTTTATACTTGATTTGCCCTGGTATTATTTTGGGAAAAAAAGAACATGATTGTCCAACTTCATTGGTCGACTTTACTATGTTTTCCATAAAAAAGTAACTGGAGTTCTTCCTATTTTTCCGAACAATTTTTGGATTTCCTGGTTTCAATATGAAATTATTGGATGTTTTTTTTATTTATCATTCCTGGTTTTACTTTCTCTTCCCATATTATAATTTATATGTTTGTATAACCCAAGTGTTCTTTACTTTGTCTGGAGGTAGCGCCTAGGAAGACCTTTCCATGTCTTTTTTCTTCATTATACCTGTATATTTATCTAAATTCAAGATCTTTTCTCAATTTGTTTGATATCTTCAATCTTAACGAGATATCATTCCCAAAACTTGTACCCAGTCCAATTTGATATGCCATGTCAGTCTAGTTCATGCCATTTTCCTTGTTTGGTATTGTTTCCTTTTATTAATTATCTTTAGACACAAAATATATGTGATTGAATGTGCTAATGGATGGATTTTATAGTCTTGTCATTGTTGGTTAACTTGCAATGTGCTATAGTCGGATGTGGAACAGTGTCTTCTTAATACAAGAAAAACAGTTTTTGTTTTTTGTTGTCAAACTAAGACTGTACATGTATATATTGTGAGCAATTTGCCATCCATTGATGCACTCCGTTGCATCCGTTGTGTCTAAAAAAGTGGCAACAGTACCAAACGGAACCTGGAATCTGGTGTTGCAGACAGTTCATTAGTTAGTGTTTTCTTTTTATCTTTTCACAGTTCATTAATTAGTGGCTTTTTTTTTTTTTTTTTTTTTTTTTTTTTTTTTTTTTCTTCAGGTATATTACTAGGTGTTTGTCCAGAGTAATCTTCGTTGAGTTAAATAAACATTTAGGTTGCGTTTGGTTGGGGAATAAGCGAGAACTGCTAATTCCAGGGATAGGTATAAGTTCAAGAACAATCATGAACTATTGTAATTTTGTGTTTGGTAGGGTATTAGGTTAGTACCAGTTATAAGGAAATTAGTGTTTGGTTTGATAATGGGGAATAAGAAAAATAGAGAGGAGGAAGTTCTATTAAATGACGAAGCATGATCATAAAATGAATCTATTCAAGAGTGAAGCTTACATGCAGGGCATTGCCGAGTCTTATTTTTTTTCCCTCTATTTTTGTAAGTAAAAAATAATTAGGAGGACATAAGGTAAAATATCAAATTTATTTATTTTTCCCATGCCAAAACCATAAAATTAATTAATGCAATTGTGAAGGGAAACCCTGCATGGTTTGCTTTACCTAGACCTACGTGGTTTGGCACAGTTTCGTAGTTTGTGAGTTTGATTTCGTAATATTCTCAAATGACAAAAAAAATAAAGTTTTGAAAAATCGAATGAATTTTAATTTTGGCAACACAAACAATGTGCATTATTTCATTAGTATTCATGGTTGCTCATGATTAGATAGATCTATAAGATCTAATCTTGAAACTCCAGTCAACATTTTCTCAACTACTTTCCTGTTGTATTTGGAAAAACTGAAAAGACCTTTAAATAATAAAATTTCTGAAAAAAAATGCTAACGAAAATATTCATGGAGTAGCTTAGAAAAGGAAGGAACTAAATTTACTAGATCTAGGTTTTCTAGACATGAAATGTCCAGCTTGTTGGCATGCGTCGATACATAGGCCTTGCTATTGCCAGTATCTCGCTGGCAATGGCATGGACGGTAGGATTATCAACACTGCCATTAATAATTATGCAATTGAACTTTGGCGCCATTAAAATATTAAAGAAATCGTAGCACATTATAGTAATGTGAATTTAGTTGTAATTTACTTACCTAAGGTTGGTTGAGTTGATAATTAGTGATTTAGTGCAAGCTCGAGCTGTTGTGGTTTCAACCTTTCAGATTGCTTCTCAGCCACTCTTTTGCCTTAATAATAATGCCATATTATAATTTTGCCTGATGAAGCAATCAGCTTGTTTCAGTACTTTTAAACTTCTAAGATCTAGATGCTCTTAAAAAAATTTTGGACTTCAATGTTGCATAATTTTTTCTGCTGTGAGTTATGCAGTGTAGCGAATGAATTTGGTGAAGTTAAACTTGATATATTTTATGGTATTTAGTCACAAGAATTTGTTTGAATATATCTCAAGTGGTGATTTACTTAGCAGTCAAACTTTGCTGTCAATATCTGTGGGTCTGCAAGGAGAAACTGAATATGCATTCCTTCTGTACTTGTCGTTTGTTTTCAGTACAACAGTGCAGGTTGGGCTCCGAAGGAGTACAATGCTGATGACAAGCAATCTACCAGTAGTCATGGCCAAAATGCAAACGCAAAAGCTCAAAAAAGTGGTTCAGCTTCCCAGTGTGGGTTTGTATGGGATGAAAAATCTGGTTATTACTATGATGCTGCTTCCGGTTTCTATTATGATGGAAACACTGGTGAGCCTCTTGTTACCAAGTTTCATAGCCCAATTTATTTAAAATCTGCCTTAAGATACTAGCATTTCTTCACTACTTTTAGTTGTTTGTTGTCCTAAAACCTATGATAGGTCATAGGTTTGCAACTTGTCCATTTTAGCATTTTACAAGACATTCATCTAGTTGATTGCATAATATGTTTTGGCTTTCGTGCAGGCCTTTACTATGATAGTAATACAGGTGTTTGGTATTCCTATGATCAACAAACGCAGCAGTATGCCCCTTGTGGTGATCAGAGCAACAACAAGACACTGGGAGAGTCAGCAAATGAATCTTCAAAAGCAACAGAAAGTAATAATAGTAGAAAAGTAGTGATATCTGCACCTGCAGCTACAATCAAACCAAATGAGAAAGTTTCCTTGCCTGATGCTGTTCAAGCTGCTGCAAATGCAGCATTAGCTGCAGAGAAAAAGGAAAAGGAGAAGTCAAAAGAAATTAAGTTGGCATCCAAAAGTAGTCTCCTAGCCAATAAGAAGAAGATGAATAATGTCTTGGCAATGTGGAAGCAAAGAAATCATGAGGGGCAGGCTGCCCGTGTCGTCCTTGATGACAAGGAACCGGTTAGCTCAATAGATGATAAGCACAATACTTCATTCATTGCCTCTGCGAGTTCATCAAAAACTAAGCTAAAATATGAGTTTGGAAATCCCAGAGAGTCCAGCACAGCATCGGTGTACACCTCAGTTGTTGACCATGGTGCTACACCATCCATCTCTAGTCAACCAGTTGATTCAGATTCTCAGATAATGCCGAGACCAGTGAGTAATAGTTTAGGAGGTACCGTCATGGGTGTTATAAGAGGCTCTGGGAGAGGGGTTACAAAGTCGGCCACTGCATTTCCCACGTCTTCTCTTGTGGGTACCTCTGTTGCAAGTACTGGGGGATCAGCGTTAGCCGATATTAGTACTGAGGCTACTGCTTCAGCTGCGCCCTTCAGAACAGATGCATCAGCACTTGGTTCATATCCATCTTCAGGGCCTGCGGGTGGTGGGAAGCGGAGGTTCTCTGAGACGCCAACCCAATCTATGCACAGGGAACAGACAACGTATAGAGACAGGGCTGCAGAGAGACGTAGCCTCTATGGGTCATCGTCATCGTCCGTGGGGAATGATTTACCCGACATTGAACTTGGGGATTCAAGTAAGCATTCTCAATGATTTCTACTGCATTCATTTATTTGTAAATGAATAGTGTGATGCCAAAACATCGAGTATGTCATCAATTTCTATTCAATGATGTGTCTCATTTGACTAAAAGATCGTTGATTTGATTAAAAGCATATTTCGTCTCTAGTTTTTCTGTGAGTAAGATGGGATGTGTTTTATGTCACTCCTTCAGCTGACACTCTGTAGATTCTTTGCTGCCCTGGCCAAATTCTCCGACTGAAACTCTGTTTCTTACGTATGTATGCAATACATATTAATCAATCTGGAAATGCCTTTTTTGGTCAAGCTGGTGACTATCAATATCGAAAAAGTTCCTCCAGTGAGATAGGAGCAATGCCTTTTCCCCCCGGCGTTGGTGGACGGGGTATTGGTGAAACACTAAGCAACACTGAAAGTTACGAGCATATCACCGCCGATCGTGCCATTGATGAAAGCAATGTGGGTAACAGGATTCTTCGCAGCATGGGCTGGCAAGAAGGACTGGTACCTACCTTATCTCCCCCGCCCGTTACACGTCTTAATAATCCTCTCATAATTTTTTTTTTTTTTTTTCCTTATCTAATAATTTTATGCCTATATGCTTCTTTATATTTGTTGAATCTTTTTGTGGCAAAATAGTAAGCCCAGGTTGTCTTTTCCCTAGAAATATTCGATGCTTCTGAATGTCATGTGAAATTTGGACAAAGCCGCCATTTGAATTTTCTTCCTGCTGAAATCTGTGTCTTCATATTTCTGTCTTTTCTTTTGTGTTCGACATGTAAAATTCCAGGGACTCGGGAAGGATGGGAGTGGCATCAAGGAACCTGTCCAAGCAAAAGTCGCGGACGACAGGGCAGGTCTCGGGTGTCAGCAGCGGAAAATAGATCCCTCCCTGGAGGCACAAGCTGGAGACAGCTATCGAACCATCATCCAGAAGAAAGCAATTGCAAGATTCCGTGAAATGTCTTGAGGTTTACACATTCTCGTTCTTCCACTTTGCGCCTGAGTTTATGGTTCTGCTATTTAATTCTTGGTATTTCTGTTTTCTGTGACTGCTTGCTTTAATGCTCTGTCAAGCCATCTTCATTTCCTCAGCTGTACCCATAAATATTAGTTGCCCCGCAGTTCGAGTGTTTAAGGACGGTTCGCTTGTCTCTACATTTTGTTTTATGCATCCAGTGCATGCTTCCACCGTACAAATACATCTAAGAGAACCAAATTTTCGCCTTACAATATTATATCTAAGCACAAGCATATTTCTTCTACCCAAGGTAAAAGAAGAAATGCTAAATAGTATAAAAATGAATGTGGACCCATTTAAATATTTTCGGTAAAAAAAACTCAAATAGGAATTAAAAAATAAGAGGAGAGAAAAGGTGTCTTCGAACAGAGGAAAAGAAAAAAAAAGAAACACAGATGTAGGTATTGCGGTGATGGAGCGTCGCTATCATCCGCTCGCTGTCCGCCTTCGTTGCCGCCTTAGCCTCCGCCGGATCGGGATTACTACGTGCGACCTGTTGGCGAGGGTTTGGCTTCTTGCTACCTGTTGAGCAAAACGAAGACAAACAAGAGAAGAAAGAAAAAAAGTCGTAGAAGATACGAATAATGTTGAGGAAGAAGAGGTGAACGGGGGATAGGGCAAGAAGAGAAATAGGTTGGGCGTAGGGCAAGAAGAGAAATGGGTTAGGCGTGTGTTTTGTTGGGGGTTAAACGAATGGAGTAATTTTTCACACAGAAATGAGTGGATGCTGCAATTTCCTTAAAATTACTCTTTTAGTAACTATTTTTCCTGTAAATATTTTTTCAAAATTACCTCAAAAAAGGCCTCCATTTAAAATGTCTCGCTAACTGGAAAAAAAAAAAAAAAAGAAAGAAGAAAAAGGGCTTTACAATATAATTTTGGAGAAAAAAAAGAAAAAAGGACGGAGCTCGTGCAAAAAATTCCCTATTAATGAAAAATAAAATTTTGTTTTCTAATACTTCAATTGCCAAACAAGCCTTAAAGTTGTATCCACTGTTAATTTTTTTTTTCTATACTATTGTTGGGTCGAAAAGCGTCGCTGACCGTTGACCGCATATGGTCCGCGATCAGCCTCCAAGTTGATCTTCTGGATATGATGTGCTGCATGCCAAACGATTGGGCCGAGGAGGGATCCGCTCGACCGAGTTATTCTCAATCAAACTCTCGACAGAGTTCGGCCTAGAGGAGCCAAACTGGAATTTGGAGATAGGAATTGACACGACCTAGATGGCTAATTGGACATTGTATTGCTTGGGAAAATATTACAGGGAGCGATTACAATTAGGACTACTTCTAGGAAAAGCTGTAAATGCAGGTATGAAAGGCTAGCTAGAAAATCGGTAAAGGAAAGCTGTAAATTTACTCTAAGAAAGCTGTAAATCTATCTAAGAAAGTAGTAAATACAGTAATTTAAGGTATTGAAAAGCTGGGGTGATCACTGGCTTACGAGATTGCAGAACCCTTTTTTCTTCGATGGTTCGGTTATTTATACTCGTTCGAACTAGGTGTATGGTCGCTGTTTTGAATAATCAATATAACTTAAGGGAAATCATCGCATATCTCTCAACTACTTCCTTTTGAGTTGATCCTCCTCGGTTGGATAGTAGCTCTTTTTCGTTTACGTTCATCCCCAAGATTGGCGCGTTGAGGCGCGATCCTCGGCGCTTTCTGATGTTGGACGTCACTTGCTATTTCAAAATCAGTTGCGTGATTTGCGTTCCAGATTCCGTCCCTTCCGTTTTTAGGATCTTTCCTTTTGCGGCTCGAGCAGCTGATAGTTGATCCTAGTTTCACCTCTTGTTATCTTTCGGCTGAGATGGTTTGGCGGTTTATTTTCAGTCAAAATTGGTCTCGATTACCATGCAAGCACCTTTCTACCGACTACTTATTCTATCGGCTGATGTCTTTAGCCGATGGTCTGCTCCACGTGTCGCCTCCTGACTTTGTCACAGTGCGTTCCGCGTGGCGACATTTTTGACCTCAACAATGTCTCCTCGACAATCGCCTGATGTATTGTTCGGGGGATTGTCGAAATTTAATTAATGACCGACGTGTGTCCCGAGATCTTTGGTCATCTTTTTCGTACCCTGACAACAATACTTGCTCGCTGATCGAGAGATTCCCGATCAGGGACTGATCCTTCTTGGGCTTTGGTCTGACGGCTATAGATCGGAGATCCTACTCTTGTCATTTCTTCGTTAAGTGTTGTTTGAGTTGATCTAGCGTTATCAGCTAATCCGACGATTCGCACCTATGCATCAGCCTCGTCGCTATAAATGCTGCCGTTTTTCGAGAGATGATTGTCATCGTCTCACCCTCTATCCTTTTGTTCCGTTGAAAGCCTCGAACTGATGTAAGTCGGCCGCTTTTGCTCAGTCGACCCCAGATTTACTTCGACTAGGGGATCTTGTACTTTCATTTTATTTTCGCCGTTCTTTATCGGCGAATCCTCAAAATATTTTTCTCCGGTCCTCTTGACCGATTCTTCGGCTATTGGTGAAGCAGCCGAAGCAAGCTCTTTGACGGCCAGTTGGGCCGTCTCCTGCCCCCAAGGCTCCGTTGGGGCCTCGGCTATTTGCTGTGGATGTGCCACTTGATCCACTGTTGCGGCTTCATCGCCTATCACCAATTGGCTCGCGTCTCCGAGGAGTTTAACCTGTACTCCCTTCTAGGTCACCCGAACGAAAGAGATCTGATTCGGATCTTCATCAGCCCAACTGGCATAGCCGATTGATTCCATGATCACATCTGCGAGCTGCGGCCTTCCTTCGCCCGCGATCTCCTTCACTTTGTTGCCCACCTACTGAAACAGTTTTCCGTGGAGTGTGGAGGGTATGCACTCATTGGCGTAAATCCAGTCGCGCCTAAGTAGTAGATTGTAGTGGCTTACCTCGTCCACTATAAAAAAGCGGTTTTCAGGGTCTTGGAGCTGACTGTTATTACGGTCGTCAGGACCCCCTTCGCCGATTGACCTCCTCTAGTGAAGTCGGTCATCGTGGTGTCGGTCTGCTTGAGCTTTTCTTCGCTCTTGCGAATCCTCTTCAAGAAGGCGGTGGGCATGACGTTGACCATGGCCCTTCCATATACCATTACGCGGCCCACCGACTGCCCTTCTATCAGGGCCCGTATGTATAACGACCTTACGAATCGAGTCTGGAAAGCCGATGGCCTTTCGAAAGTTACCACCTTGGCCTTTACTTTGCGCTCCGTTAGCTGGAGCTCTGCTACGGGCAGACCCTCACCGTCGGAAGTCTGCCCGTCAACATCCTCTTGGGACGCTGACGCCTTGAAGGATATCGGTAAGGCGTAGACCATGTTGATTCCCGCCGAATCTTTATCAACCGACATGACGTCGGTCCGTGCCTTCTTCTCTTTGGCCTCTATTTCGGTCGAAGACGGGGTTTGGACCTTGTCCTCGTTGTCTCCTGGTAGCCACCCCTCGCGTCTGGCCACCTTGCCGAGGTCTCGCTTGGCGGGTACCTCAGCTTCTCGCTCCTCCGGCGCTTCAAGGTTGCGCTTCACTGCGACCTCTAGGGCCTTTAGACGGGTGTCCAATTCCCGCTGGACGTCTTCGTCCTTCGGCTTGGCTGTTGCTTATTGAAGTAGTGGGGTGGTGGATCCTCCCGCTTCGTGATCATGCCGCATGGGTGCAACTGGCAGCTGATGCATGGGTCGTTCCCACCTCAAGTTCGGCCGCAACCACTGGGCCGTCACGTTCTGGTTTTTGGTGTCGGCTTGCATTCTCTGCTGCCGACGCTTCTGTGTCTTTGTCATGACCGACCCTTGCCACCGGGCCGGTCCCTTCGAGGTGAACCATTGCTCGACCGGCACGTCTGCCGGCTGGCTTATTTTTCTCAGGTGCTCATTGAGGATTTTTCTTCTCTGCCACGGATTTGGCCATGGCTGTATCCTGAGCTCCTCTACTAGTTGGACGCCCAGGACGTCTACATCCCTATCGGTGAGCCAAGGAAATTCAGCATTAGGAACCGAGAGTCGTCCGTTCCCCCGGCGTCATGCCTTCGTGGTAGGGAGGTCTTGGCTTCGGCCCCCACCAATGGTGGCCGGCTGGGCCCTTCGGTGCCTTCACCGGACCGAGCTTCTTATGTGGCCTAACCTGATGCTGGCACTGCTGTGGCCCGTACACTTTTTCTCCTTCAGTCCGATGGCCGAAGGGTCTTCGGGGTGCTTCCTGGACCCGGCTTTATTCGTAGCCGTGGTGGGGGCTCCGGTGCCTTGGTGGGGCCCATCACCCCTCATGGTCGGTTAGTACCAGCCTCGACCTTTCTCGGCCGTAGAACTTGCACAAGACCTTCTGGATTGGGAGGTCTTGTTCTTCTTTCCTATCCTCATCTTCAGAGGATTGTTCGTTGGACCTTTCGGTCGAACGCTAGTTCGGCCTGTGGTTATGGTGAGCTATGCCTTCGCCGACGTCTGGGAAGGCAAACCATTTTTTTACCTCATCCGGTATGTTAAGAAGGAGCGTATCCCAGTTTTCACTGGTCATTTCGGCTTTGCAACAGATGCAAAGCCGAAACATCTTTCGTGCCGACTTTTCTTTCTCGAGGAGACTGGACTCCTGCGTCGGCTTCTTTCCCTTTGTGTCTACCATGTTCATCTACGGAGGAAAGGGATTAGTGTCTATCTCCATATTATTTTTATTTTCTTGGTCGGCAAAAGTCAGCCGACCCTCGTTGATTTCTTTTTGAATTTGCTTTTTGAAGGCGGTGTAGTCGCCTGGTCGATGGCTTCATGAGTGGTGCCACTTGCAGTATTTCCGCCGTCTAAGCTCCTCATACGGAGGGATCGACTGACCCTCCTGAAGCTTGATTCAACCGTCCTTATATAACTGATAAAAAATTTGATCGGTCTTAGATGTGTCGAAGGTGAACGTGTTAACCGATGCCTGAGCTTTAAATTTCCGGGTCTTGCTCAATTTGAGCATTTGACACGTGTAAGGCTGGCGGCCCAATACCATCTTGTTCGCGTACACTTCGGCTTCTTAGGTCGAAGACTCGCCTTCGTTGGATTCACTCGGCTCTCCATGATCCGAGCTCTGTTCAACGAAGGAGACGTTATGCTCATTCAATTTCTTTCGGTCTTTTTCGCGGCCCAATTTTGGTTGTTCTTCTTTTATTTCAACCTTGGCTTCGTGAGCCAATACTCTCATCCTTCGGCCGTCTTAGTATCAGCCGAATTTATATCTTCAATGCCGATGACCAAATTATCCTCGGTCAATATGTTCGACCGTGTCCTCGGTTACTTCCCCCGAGAATTTATCAAACATTGGCGTTTTCCAATTGGCCAGTACGGGTGCACCACATCCACATTCGCGGGATACGGGGACCTGAAGACTGGTCGTATAGCCGGTCTGGCCTCTGTGCCGAACACGTCTTTTATTATCTCTCCGATCTGAGCATGTAGCTCTGCGTTCCCTGCCGGGGGCGTCAGGACCGTCGGATGTACCGAATTTATGTTTACAGGAGGCAGGGGGTAACTTAACCCGCCTGATTTTTTGTCGGTCCTAAATTCGGGGCCAGACCCCTAACTCTCTTGCCCCCAACTTGGGATTGATGAATCGACGGAGGGGGTGAAATAGGTAAATCCTGAGCGGCTTCTTGCTGGTAGCCGATGTTCGGTCTTATCGGCTTATACTCTACTAGGACAAGAGCCGCTTGCGGCTGTACTGCCCCCAACAGCTGTGCCGTCTAGAGGGGCGCAGCGTGCTGTGCCGCCTTTGTTGTCGGCGACATCGAAATTGATTGCACCGGCAACATTGGGTTCGCTGATGGTGGCCCAAACTGGCCGGCCTGATTCTAGCGAGCCCCTGATTCGGGGCTCGCTTGTCGTTCTTAATGCCTCCAGCCTGAGGCTGAAAGACCAGTGGGGGAGGTGGAACAGGTACACCCCAAAGGGCTTCTTGCATGTGACCGATATTCAGACCCATTGGCTTATACGCCGCCTGGTACGGAGTTGTCTGCGGCTGAACTGCCCCCAGCGGCTGAGCCGTCTGGAAAGGTGCCATCGGCTGCACAACTCCTTGCGGTTGTGCTGCCGTCATTGCCGACGTCATCGGGCTTGATTGCATCGGCGATGGCTGTGGCAGGGTGGATGGAGGTCTTGGTAGACCTCCGTGATATGGTTCGTTTCGGGCTAAAAACTGCACGAGTAGAACAATATTGTCATTCGAGGCCGTGACGGTGGCCAACATTGCATCTAGGCGCGAAATGCGTGCTCGGTTGTTCTTTTCAAGAGACAGTTGCATTCTCTCAGAAGATTCCAATGCTCGGGTCATTCGCCTGAGTATCCCTAACAAGGTTGGCTCTTGATGAGCTGATCTTCCGCTCGTCTCGGGAATCTCTGGTAGCGTCGGAGGCGGGTCGTACACATGTCCGGCGTTACTAGATTGGTCATTCCCCGAAGGCCTGGGAATAACTCTATTCATGAGATTCAGGCTATTGTCTTTTGACATTTTTCGGTAGGTTTAGGATAAGAGTTTACCTGAGGGTCCCACCGGGCGTGCCAAAAAGATTGTTGGGGCCGAAAAGCGTTGCTGACCGTTGACCGAGTATGGTCCGCGATCGGCCTCCGCGTTTACCCTCTGGATGTGATGCACCGCGTGCCAAACGATTGGGCCGAGGAGGGATCTGCTTGGCCGAGTTCTTCTCAATCAAACTCTCGATAGAGTTCGACCTAGAGGAGCCGAATCGGAATTTGGAGACAGGAATTGACACGGCCTAGATAGGCAATTGGAAATTATATTGCTTGGAAAAAGGTTACAGGGAGCGATTACAATTAGAACTACTCCTAGGAGATGCGGGTATGAAAGGCTAGCTAGAAAAGTGGTAAAGGAAAGCTGTAAATTTATCCTAGAAAAGCTGTAAATCTATCTAGAAAAACAGTAGAATTGTAGGAATTGTAGGTATTAAAAAGTAGGGGTGGTCACTGACTTACGAGGTTGCAAGACCACTTTTTCTTTGATGGTTCACCTATTTATACATTTACCCCTCTTAAGACTAATTACAACTTAATAAACGAAAAATTATTAGAAAAATTATTAGGAATAATGACAGTTTTAGGTAACGACGTATTAAACAAAATAACATTGTATTTAAAATTGTTACGTATTCATCGGGCTAGAAATTGCCTTTTCGTCTACGTTCATCTACATTATGCGTTATTCGGTTACTGGATACAGGATTTGCGCCTATGATTTTTTCCATTTAATTTTAAACGTTATTTTTTTTTTATTTTTGATCCTTATCCTCAATCGGCTGATGATTATTTTATCCTCAATCGGCTTATAAGCCGATGACCAATTATTTATCTTATCCTCAATCGGCTTATAAAGTGGATGACCGATTATTTATCTTATCCTTAATAGGTTTATAAAATCGATGACCGATTATTTATCTCGATTCTTTTCTTCCATCTTAACCGACTATTTATTTCAGTCCTTATTCTCAATCGGCTTATGAAGTCAATGACCAATTATTTATCTAATTCTCAATCGGCTTACAAATTCGGTGACCGATTATTTAAGCTTGATCTTTATCCTTAATCTTAGCCGATTATTTATTTCGGTTCTTATCCTCAATCGGCTTATGAAACCGATGATCGATTCTCAATCTTAACCGATTATTTCAAATCAGTTGACTTGTTGGCAGATTTTCACGCCATTTGTCATCTTTGATTAGGTTCAAGAGGCTCGGTAATATCGACCGTATCGACCGTACCACTTGCCACGTGATGATTTTTTTTTATTTCAATATATATATATATATATATATATATATATATATATATATATATATATATATATATATATATATATAGTTAATAACATAGATATAAACTATTGAGAATATTGAAATATACAAATAAATTAACTATAGTGTCAATTAAGTTTTTAAAGATAGAGATAGAGTTGTGTATATGGCATACATTTTGGAGGGATAATTACTAGTCTTACTTTGGACTTGCAAGCCGATAATTCGATCTCTCGGGTAGACAGACGGCTTCTCGGTGGACCAGGTCCAGACAATCATAATTATCTTTCATTTCTTTCTTTTCTTTCTTTTTTTGGGTGGGGGGGTACTTTGCATGGGTACGTAGTTGTATTCTCTGCTGTTAACAAGTGTACGTTCTTTTCCAGTCGCTAGTCTCTCTAGGTCGCTAGCTGTGGCTGCGCGAGACAGTAATCAAGACCTCCCCCGACAAAAGCAGCTTTTCTCTTAAATAACGTTCTGGAAGAAACGGGAAATTGCTTAAACCCTCCATGCATATTAATGGTCAATTTATTATTACTTTTTTTTTTTTTTTTTTTAATAAAATGTGTTGACAAAATTAACCCTATTATATATTAGTATCAATTTTATATGTTATATTCTCAATTCGAAAAGAAGACAAAATATGATCCCTATTTAGTTAAATATATAATATTCCGCCTTGCACTCCTGCCCGTACGTCCACGTCACCACATTGTCGCATGCAGCTTGAATAAATAAGTAATTAAACTGTAGCATGCACGGAAAAAAAAATAAAATTTAAAAAAAGGACAACAGGGTTATCTAATCTATCTTTTGTTTCTTTTTCACATTGGTACCATTTTCTTTCAAAAATTATTCTTAGGAAGAAGTTGCCGGTATTGTAACAATTTCATGCATGCATGCACTATATATTTAGGTCCGTTTGGTTCGGATATAAATTTAAAAGTTATAAATTTTTTATATCTGAAATAATTTGCTATTTCAGGATAATCAAGTATAAAAGTTAAATTACATTTGGTTCAAAAGTTGGTATTATCTAGAATAGAAAAAATTGTGTTTGGTTAAAATTATGGAATAGTAGAGAATAGTTAAAAATGATGATAAATTTTTTATCAAAATGCCAACTTTACCCTGACCTTATATATAAATTAATTTTAATTATTATAAATTAATTAAAATGATAATTTAATTGTAAATAATAAATTATATCTTATGTAAACAAAATAATTTTTTATATTTTATAGTATATTTTAATAAATAATAATTAATAAACAAAATATTTTTTTATATTTTATAGTATATTTTAATAAATAATAATTAGTAAACAAAAATGATTACATAATGACAGATTACATAGCCTCATGTTCATATAGTCTCAGATTGGAAGGTAAACTAATGAAAAAAAAAAAAAATTCATTCACTGCCGCCCCTAAGGTATAAACTCTATTCCAGGGAGGGTTTGAAATATTTTTTAACGGATTATTCCAGAATAACCTGTTAAGTAAGAGTTATTTTAAACTTTTATCTCTAGTTATTTTTTATCCCCGTTTGATAAGAATTGTAGAATAAAAAAGATTATTCTCGTTTTATCTCCCAACTAAACAGGCTTTATAGAATATATATCTCAAACTAATCTTATTGCACCGTGTAGAATAACAAAAAATTTAATCAGAAATAAAATATATAATAATTTTACAGTTAAACGATATTAAAAAAAATGCTGTTATTATATATATAGTTAATTGTTTGCAAGGTTGATGAATTTGATTGGATATCATTATTTCTAGTTGAATAACTGCTATTGAGAGGCTTTCTCAATTCTTAGTGCTAAATCCTTAAACCCACTCATTTTTCGAAAATCATATATTAATTTTAAGTTTATATTTCACTATTGTCTCAATTAGATCTTAAAATATGAATTCATTATTTGATTCTGTAAAAATAAATAGAACTAATTTCAATAATTTGACGTATTGTGTTAGATTTTGTTATAAAAGTTCAATAAAATGGTTTGACGTATCATATCGATCGATCCAACATTTTGAGAGAAATATATATATATATATATATATATATATATTATTTATTCATATCAATGTTCAGATTTAATTATTTTTAAATTATGATCTATAATAGTAGGTCAATTTGAGAAAAGTACCAGTTATCAGGTATCCAAAAATAAAATTATTTTAGTCCTTTAATTCAGAAATAATTAACTAATTTTTTTTTTTTTTGAAAATTTTTATTTTTGTAAATATTATAAATTTTAAAAATTTCAATTTAGTGAGAGTTTTTATTTTTGGAAAGATTATAAATGTTAAATATTTCAATTTACTTATGATCTTAAATAGTAATATTTTAATGATATTTATTTAATATATTTTAAATGATTTTAATTTTAGGAATTAAACTATATTAAAATTTAGATTATTTTTAGGAATTAAAATTTAGATTATGTTTAAATTATAATTCTAAAACTCTTTAAATTAATGACTAAATTGTAATTCTAAATTTTTTAAAATTAAACTCTTTAAATTAATGAGTAAATTGTAATTCTAAAACTCTTTAACTTAATACCTAATTATAATTCTAAATTTTTTTAATTTAATTTTTTTAAATTAATGTCTAAATTGTAATTCTAAAACTCTTTAAATTAATGGCTAAATTGTAATTATAAAATCCTTTAAATTAAACTCTTTAAACTAATGCCTAAATTGTAATTGTAAAATTCTTTAAATTAATGCCTAAATTAAAATTCTAAATTTTTTAAAATTAAACTCTTTAAATTAATGATTAAATTGTAATTCTAAAACTCTTTAAATTAATGTCAAAATTATTATTCTAATTTTTTTAAAAAAATTTAAACTCTTTAAATTAATGCCTAAGTTGTAATTTTTAAGCTCTTTAAATTAAACTCTTTAAATTAATCGTTAAATTATAATTCTAAAACTCTTTAAATTAAATTTTTAAAATTAATGACTAAATTGTAATTCTAAAACTCTTTAAATTAATGACTAAATTGTAATTTTAAAACTCTTTAAATTAATGACTAAATTGTAATTTAAAAACATTTAAAATTAATGCATAAATTAGTGCAAAATTAATGTCTAAACTTGTGAAAAGTATATAAATCAAAACTGTCATTATATGTTGAATTTAGAAATTTATCCTTTTTCAATTTGTTTAGAACAGTGATACAAAATTAATTTCTAAATTAGAGAAATTCTAAAATTCTTTATACATATTAAATATATCGAATTTCATTATAAACCTACGTTCAATTTTTTTAAAAAATATTAATATAAATTAATGACTAAATGGTAATTCTAATACTTCTTAAATTAATGTTTAAATTGCAATTCTAATTTTTTTTAAATTAAACTCTTTAAATTAATGGCTAAATTATAATTCTAAAATTGTTTAAATTAATGTCTAAATTCTAATTCGAATTTTTTTAAAAATTAATGTGTACATTATAATTCAAAAACTTTTTAAATTAAATTTCTTAAATTATTGCAAAATTAATAGCTAAATTAATGAAAGGTATTTCAATTAATATATTTTTTTAATTTTGTGATGTTTAATTACGAATATGTCTTTTTTATGAAATTACCTGGTAATCTGTTAATAAGTAAAATTATATTTTTATTTTTTATCAATCAACGGTTAAGAAATTTTTTTTATTATTTATAAAAAAAAAATAACAGAATATATTTCTCACATTTTGATTATTTATTTTTATATATTGTGCAGGCAACCCAAACCCTCTTAAAAAATAAAAACTCCCCCTAGATAAGCACTCTCATACTCGAATCAAAATTAAAGTTTAGATAATTATTCCAATTTTTAAAAGTAATTTCTAGACACTAGCAAAGTTTAAGACAAAAATTAAAGTAAATTAATTATAAGGCATGGATGAATAGTTGAGACTTGGGTTAAAGTTGAGAGGTTTTGTAATTTATTCATCTTTTAACTATGGTATAAAGATGTATGCACCTTATCCAAACTTTTAGCTATTTTAAATAATTAATTAAATTTTCTAAATTTCAATCCTACTATACCTTTTGATTTCTGAAATGTTCTTAGCAAAATTTTGTCAAATTCCATTATATTTTTATTGATTTTAATGGAAAATTAGGGAATATTATACAGCATATGATCACAAAAATATTCTATTAGATCATAAAAGAATTTTGTTTTAAAAAAGTGGAAAGTACATGCACTTCTAAATTAAACTCTTATTGAACAGATGAAATTAAACATATTTTAAAATCAGATGACAAATTCAATTTTTTTTTCTTGCAATTCTGTATATAATATTTTTTTGCTCATCATGCAGTAGAATCAAGGATTTAAGTGCCGTGGCACGAGATCGTGCCGAAAATTTACAGGCACGGTACGGCACGGTGCGTGTCGAGTCGTGCCGATGAGTACGCTGGTCACAAAAAATATATGCGTGTCGACACATAATGACATGAAATATTTAATTTCTTTAGCAATAAAATTTTTTAATTACTTATTATGTATCTTTATCAAATATTTTAAAATTTATTAAAAAAATTATTTAGTAATTTTTTTAAAAAATAGTTTTGAATTGTGTCATAGCCACGGAAGCTGTATCGTGCCGGTATCTTGTTGGCACGATACGACATGATAGATACAGTCCGTATCGATAAATACTTAAATCCTTGAGTAGAATCGATGAGGAATGTCGAGCGACCGATAAATACTTAAATCCTTGAGTAGAATCGATGAGCAATGTCGAGGGCACAAGATTATATATAATTTGCACCGTTTCGAACAGCTAGCGCACAGTTCAATGTAATATACGTTTTTAACTTTTCTTCTTCTAAGTTTAAATTATTCTTTTTTCAAGCTATTTCGTCCGGTTGAATTAGTTTATTTGATGCAAATCACTAAACTATAAATGAACTATATACAAGTTAATTAGAAATTACACTACAATAAAACTATGCTATAACGACACTTTTAAATATTGCTAAAAACTAAAAAAATATTGCTGAAAAAAATACCGACACTTGTCATTAGTGTCGCTATATGTGTCGTCGTTAGGGTGTATAGCGACGCATTACTATAAATAGAATATAAATAAAACATTCAAACATGTGTCCCTATAATCTAATTTTGTTGTAATAAAAATATATATTAATAATGATTAGAAAAAATATTGGAGGCTATATATCTCAAAATAACATAAATAATATTTAATTTTCACCTTTTTTATCTATGTGTTTGTTTATTTATTTATTTAATAATTTTATAATATAAATTGTGGTGAGGTAGATATGGTGGATGTTCTTTAAATGTGACAGCAAGGGGATGGACGAGTGTCAAAGAGAAGATATGGGTGTTGGACTCTGTTTGGCAAAAACCATCTTCGGAATTAGTGCATGCAGCAGCTCAACGACTTTAGAGCTAGCAGCAAAAGGAGGAAGCAGCAGCAGGCAGCATATCTGTCCAGAGAATAATAATGACCCATTGCACCGCATCTCCAAATTGTACCCCATTCAATTTTCGAGGTTGCAGTAGCAAAATTTCTCCCCACCCGAACCCAGTAGTGCAAACAGATAGAGGGCGTGCCCGCATAAATTAATATTTATTATTTGCTATATACAAATCATTAAAATTCTCTTCTTTCTCGTTTTGATCTACCAGAGTGATTAGTAGCACCAAGTTGCAATTGCATAATTGCATAGGAATTCAAATACAGGTCCGCAGTTGAAATTGCATGGAAAGGCTGGGAGTTGGAGCTATATTTTTTAGAGAATTTAAAAAGTAGTGAAAATTTATAAATTGAATAGTTAACATATCTAAAAATTAAAATCTGATCGTGTGTCTATATATATACACACACACACACACGCGAGAGAGAGAGAGAGAGAGAGAGAGAGAGAGAGAGAGAGAGAGAGAGAGAGAGAGAGAGAGAGAGAGAGAGAGAGAGAGAGAGAGAGAGAGAGAGAGAGAATCCGGCTACTATACTATAATAGCACCAAACACTTAATGCTACTAAATTTTTCACCGTAAGATCACTTCGATTATTTTCATCTCTTAGATCATACTATTTTTCCAACCATCCACTAAATTTAAAATGCCCACTACCATCCTAACCGCACATCTTTTAGTCCAAGAATCAAAAACCTAATAGCACCAAAAAATTAATGCTCTCGATAGCATAGAAGCCTAATTGTGTTTGTGTGTGTGTGTATATATATATATATATATATATATATATATATATATATATATATATATGATTAATTACATACAGCTTTCCGTAAACATATCGAATAGCAGATATATCCTTACAAAGCTCAACTTTTCATATTTATCCTTTCAAAAGTCCTAAGTTATTTATATATATCCCTCTGGTTAGTTCATTATTTATTTTTTAACAGACTATATGTAAAATGACATTTTTGTCCTTTTAAAAATGTCCCTCCAAAAGTCTCAACGGTTAAAATAATTCAAAAATGTCTGGAAGGGTAAAAAGGTAAATTTACCTCACTAACTAACTAAGATTAAGTATTGAACCTATGGTTAACTAAATTTTTTTAATAGTGATAGACGGTAGGGATATATATGAATAACGTTAGATTTTTGAAGGAATAACTATACAAAGTTGAACTTTGTAGGGATATATTTGCTATTCGATATGTTTATAGGGAGCATATATATATATATATATATATATATATATATATATAGAGTTGGGCTGGAATACTATTGATAGCACCAACCCAACTTTGCCACCCATTTTGTAGCCATTGGCTCGCATTGAGATCCGTGTAGGCTCTTTAATGAAAAAAAGAGAAAAGAAAAAGTAAAAAAAAAAAAATTTAATTAAAGGGCTTGCACAAATCTCAATGCAATCCAATGGCTACAAAATGGATAGCAAAGTTGGGTTGGTGCTATCAATAGCATTCCAGCCCAACTCTCTCTCTCTCTCTATATATATATATATATATATATATATATATATATATATATATATATATATATATATATATATATATATATATATATATATATATATATAGTGTGTGTGTGTGTGTGTGTGTGTGTGTGTGTGTCGCACTCCGGAATCGCTGATTGATCGGTTCGGGAGCATGCACTGACTTCCCGCCGAATGGATAAGCCACACTCCACTCGAATAGATCGGTCAGTCCCAATCGCCCTTAATTAAAAGGAAGCGAAAGGATATACAATATCATAATACATGGAATAAAATATCAAAATATAACTTTATTACATTTATCGGTTCAGTTACAAAAAGGAACAGACAATCGAGCCATCGACTCAACAAAACAATAACCGAACGACACAGCACAACGGACGACCGGTTAGACTCCTAGCCCCGCTACTCGACCACGTTCTTGTCGCGATTTCGAGCCTCACTAACCGATCCGACACCTGAAAGGAGTAAACCACAAGAAGTGAGAACTAATTAAAGTTTCCAGTGGGTTCAGCTACCGAGAAAGAATGTTCTATACTTACTTAATCTACAGGAGGCATCTACAAAAGCCTAACAAAAATAAGGAAAGTAGAAAGGGAAAATAGTAAAGGTTAAAGAAACACCCCAGATGCCTCACCAACTCCCAACCGAAACCAATTCCTCGGCTCGGATTTGTCGGGCTCACTCACATGCGAAACAACCAAAAAGGGTCTCACCTCTCAGATCAGTTGACCTGTACGAGTCCCGAGTGGAGGTCAAATTCTCGAACTGCACTCCATTCGGCGACCCGTACATTCATATGGCGGAGTCGATTGACCGTTCGCTCCTCACATTGGTCCAAAGTGCCAAGTGGGGCGCGGAAGAGTTTCGCACTCGCGCTACCTAGTTAAACAAACCTACCGCCAGGAGAGCCGGGACCCAGCCCACGTCATTGTCAGTGGGTATTCCACCACGTAACCGCGCAATACCTGGAGAATCGGGACCAAACCCATGTCATCCTCCGGTGGATCTTTCACCACAAATCACCGAATGAGAGGCCGGGTTACACCCATGTTACCACACCCATCGTTAGCTCTGTACACCTATTTTCATAGGTACCGTTTGGTACCGGGTATAAGTGGGGGATAAGGGGGTTATCCCCTCCTTATACCCAAATAGGAAAAAAGGAGAGGGGGAACGGCTATTCCCCCCATACTGGATTATTCTGGAATAACTCGGTGGGGAGGGAACAGTTGTACCCTCCAAAAGGTGGAACAACTTGTTCCATCATTCTTTCTTTTTAAAAAAAAAATAAAAAAATTTTAAATTATAAGATATTTAAATTTATAAAATTTAAATTTTTTTTATTTTTAAAATTTAAAAATTTTTAATTTTTAAAATTTAAAAATTTTTAATTTTATTTTTTAATAAATCTAAAAATTTAAATTTTTTTAATTTTTTTTTATAATTTATTAATCTATACAAATTTTTTTATAAATTTTTTTAAAACTATACAAATTTTAAAATTAAAATTTTTGCTCTCACTTTTGTAATTTTTTGAGACAATTAAAATTAAAATTTTTAACATTTATAAATTTTTAACTTTAGAGAATTTTAAAATTTTATAGCTTTTAAAATTTTTAACTTTAATTTTTAATAAATTTAAAAATTTATAAAATTTTAAATTTATAAAAAAATTTAACTTTAATTTTTAACAAATTTATACCAAATGTTTAAAATTTTTAAATGTATACCTATTTTTATATACAAATTTTTGAATTTTTAAAAATTTATAAATTTTTAAAACCAAAATTTTTTTAATAATTTTTATATATATATAAGTAAAATATAAATTTTAATAAATTTTTTAATAAATATTTAAAATTAAATATTTAAAATCATATCAGTCAAATTTTTATCTTAAATTAAAAATTTAATCCCCTCTATTTTTCTTATTTTTTTTTGACTTACCAAATACAATTTTTCTTATCCTGGTGCAACTCTTATACTGAACCAAATACAAAATTATTTTAATTCCTGCTTATACATGAATTTATACATATTTCAGAAATAACCAGTTTTCGTTTATACCCGAACCAAACGCAACCATAGAAGTTGAAAGGATCGACCTATTTCTCAGTTAAGCGCTCTAGCTTACGCCACACAACAGCCCGAAGGCCAACTACCCAGCTCACAACATACTGAGTACTCGCATTTAGTCCTTCTTAGGCTACACATAAGACAGTCTACCAACTCTCACACTCATTCGAATCCTTGATTTCACAACTTCATGGTTCTATCATGAGGTCCACAAACAAAACACCCAAACACAGGGTCACTGACCTCTATGGTTTCAAAACCTCAAAGTTTAGAAAGATCAACACAACACTCCCTCCACAATCCACACTTACAATTAGGATTAAGAAACTAACAACAAGACAAAACTCAAGACAGAAGACAAGGTAAGAGATCATCCTTACTTAACGATATCCCCCACCTCATATTGAAGAACTAAAGAACGTTGCTGTCGGTTGCTTGGATCGCCAAAGAATGCTCCACAGTCTGCTGAAGATTTTTGGTTCTCGGCTTGAGCTAGTCTCTTGTAACAATCAAGAGGGTTTCCTTCGGGTAGACTTACACTTAGTACTATTTATAGGAGAAACTAGCTGGATACAAAGGAAACAGAAGTGACCGGACGACACATACAGCGTGACAGAGTTGGGGTAACCCCACGCACGGACCGACGGTCAGCGTCACTTTTCGGCCCAAATAGTATATATATATATATATATATATGTACCCTAAAATTTGAATTGGAGTACAATTAACGGGTACATGCAGTTCAAAATTTTTGCTTAGATGTTGCACTCCTGCCATGCGATGGATAATAAACATAGGAGTGCAACTTCTACGCGAAACTTTTGAACTGTACCCATTAATTGTACCCCAATTCTATATATATGAATGCGATTCCACACGATATAGTTTTTGCTTCTATTTTTATTTTTTCTCTATTTCCGGGATAAATAATAATAGTTGTAATTAATAAACGTCTCTACAGTCCACACCATGCATTTACGATGTTCAACAAACGTTTCGAAGATACAAAACAGAATATATGTAGGAAAGTAGGTAGAAATCATATTAGGAAATTAACCTAAAAATTTGATTAAGAAGAAGCAGCTCTGCTAGCTAGATGCTAACAACAGATGAGATTTAAGCTTGGAGAAGTATGTGAATGATTAATTAGCAAATATATATATATAAGATGCATACATATGATATAAGGCGGCCTAGCGCAACTTAGCAGAGAGGATCTCAAAGAAGTCCGGGTACTGAATGATGTCCTCCAGCAGTCCCTGGGGAACCATGGGGAAGTTATCGGGTCCCCCTGCCGAGGGATAGCCGAACGTCTCGACCTCCGATTTGGGAGCGACCTGACGGCAGTCGTCATGATTGATCGTCATCATCTCATCGGAATGAACCTTTCCGGCGGCGTCGGAGCGTCCGGCCATTTCCTTCTCCTTCTCATTGCGGAGATGGCGGCGGTGAGGGTAGAAGCCATGGATGATCTCCTGGAGGAGCCCGGCATCGGCGGGCTCCGAGCGGAACAACAAGTCCCAATCGTCGCTGTCGCTGTCGTTGTTGCAGTTGCTGTTGCAGTTGCTGTTGCTGTTGCTGTTGCCGATGGTGTTGTTGTTGTTGTTCGCGTCGAATGGTACTGTATGGGAAGAAGCCGAAGATAACTTTACATCGGCTGCGGTGCAATAATTAGGCGGCGGCTGATTCTGCTGCTGCTGCTGCTGCTGTGCAAGGAGAAGAGTACTCCCAGACAAATATTTCGGCGAAGAAGAGGAAGAACCAGCCGCAGCAGCGGCGGCGGCGTAGCGGGCGCCAATATCGTCATCCACGACGGAGCAAGCGATATCTGTGGCGCCGGCGTAGGTGTAGGCGTAGTCTCCACTCGGGATGCTGATCCACGACGAGAGATGAGAAGAACAAGAAGGGCAGCCGTGGTCGACAGCCTCGTCAGTTGGAACGTTGAAAGCGTAGTGGGAGGCGGATGATGAGGGGCCGCCGTTGTTCGGGTGGAGGTTGCACAGAAGGAGATTCGCCGAGTTGGTATAAGCGGAGGAGGAGGAGAACACGGACGGCGCCGGCGCGACGTTGTAATAATAAGCAGGGTTCTGGTGGCGGAGGTGGTGGTGGTGGTGGTGTTGGTGGGGATTATTAAAAAAATTGAAGTTGGGATGGGGCGGCCGCAGCCAATTATTATTATTATTATTATTATTATTATTATTATTATTACAAGGATCGGGGAAGGCGGTTGCAGCGGCGACGGGGTGGGTGATTGGGAAGTTGGTGCGGGCCTTGAGGCCCCGCATGGCCCGGGCGGCGATGTCGTAGGCGCAGGCGGCCTGCTCGGCGGTGTCGAAGGTGCCCAGCCAGCGCCGCTCCTTGGACTGTGGGTCCCGGATCTCCGCCGCGTACCTCCCCCACGGCCTCCGCCGCACCCCCCGGTACTTGGTCCCCCCGCCGCCTTCCCTCTGCGCCGAAGCCGCAGCCGCAGCCGCTGCCGCCGCCGCTGCCGCCCTCTTGCCGCCGTGTCCGCCGCCGTATCTCTTCTGCTGCTGGTACTGATGGGCAGCGTTGGTGGAGTCCTCCATGTTCTCTCCCTCCCTCCCTCCCTCCCTCTCTCTCTATATATATAAACTAAAGATGTGCTTTATGGTCGATGTACGTACGTATCTTAGATCAATTAGTTTTCTAACTTTCTTTGGAGGATGGGGTTCGGAATGAAATCATCGAATAATATCTCAAAGTGCATGCAATATACGGAGGGGAGGAGGGAATGGAGGCGGCCGTGGGGTAGTGGGCTGAGGTATTTATAGGGATGAATTAAGAGCCAGATGATTTGTGGGGGTGGTGGCGGTGGTGTGTGCGTGTGTTTGTGTGGAAGTGACCTACTAAGGGCCTAATTTATTAGACTTAATTAATTTACACACTATTGCAACACTAACCAAACATTATCGGTACATGTGAAAGAAAAAAAAGAAAATAAATGCTTCCCATATAGTTAAAAAAAAAAAAGAAAAAAAAAGAAGAAGAAGAAGTGAAAGTATACCGTCCACTGTTTTAAAAATTTTGATATCTTTTTTTAATTTTTAATTCTTTTTAAAATAAAAAAAAATCTAGTATGATAATATTGAATTTTGAGTACATCGTAGGAAAAATTTACACCTACTTAATTTTCAAATATACAAATAGCGTTACTAGCATATACGTTAACTGAAAAAAAAAAAAAAAAAAAAAAAAAAAAAAAAAAAATCTACAATGTGTCTATTCATGCATCTTTGTCTTATTTGGACATTAGTTATCTAGCTAATAATAACTAACTGGCTATAACCATTTTCTTATATGATTAAAATTAAAAAAAAATTGATTTTCAATTTTTTTGAACGGCTTTTGCAGCTATGATTTAATAGGATTACATTGATAACTTACGAAGCTTATTAAATAAATTTTTAAAAAAAGTTATGCTGAATAAATTGTTGATGCATTCAAATAGGACTGGCATTAATATTTTTTGATCGATTTGCGTAAAAAAATCTTTGGTTTTACGTCTGGGCAAAAGTAGATCACTTTTTTGTTTGCAGATTCGAATTTTGAGAAATTAATTAAAATATTTTTATTCTTTTTTTACTCTCTTATTTTTTTTTCTCATTCTTTTTTTTTCGCTCGAGATTTGTTTTCTTCCTCTTCTCTTTTTTGAGCTCGCCGTTTTGCTCCCACGCCCCACTACCCTCACCCTATGCGACGTTCAAGACGTATCTGATGGATATAACGTCGCGGGCGCAAACACGGCGAAAGCGGGCACGGCGAGAGCGGGCACGGCGGGAGCGGGCACGACGGGAGCGGGCGCGGCTTCGAGGGGCGACACTCCGACGGGGTCCAGGGCGGTGGCGAGGATGCTAACTGTGGTAGAGAGCGAGGAAGAGTCCGTGATCGTGAAAAAAGATATATAGAATAGAGAGAAAATAAAAATAAGTAAAAATAAAAGTAAAAAAATAAAAAAAAATTAAATTATTTCCTACAAGAAAGATTAAGAACCAAAAAAAAGAAGAAAGAGATGAAGTTGCACTGTTAAGATAAAGTTGCACTATTTTAGAAGTAATTTGTACTATTTTAGACGAAAGTTACACTTTTTGAGATAAAAATTATATTTTTTTGATATGAGAGTTATACTTTTTAGGCGAAAGTTATACTATTTCTCATAATGCTCCTTCTCTTTCGCTTTCTCGTACTTTTTTTTGCGCCCATCCTCATCCGGGACCGGCAATGGAGGAGAGCGCAGCGACGCCGGAGAAAAGGGCGGCGGGGGCGGCCTGTCCTGCCTCTGCCCCACAAGGAGGGTGCGCAAGGGCGGGTGAGGACCCGCCCCGCCTCCGCCCTTACCAACGTGTCACGCCCCGGAGTCGAAACTGCGACCCGGGCTCGCCAACAGATCCGCCATCTGTACGGAACTCTCCGCACAGACGAAGCGTCTAACATGCAAATCAGATCTATAGCTATACATGTATCAGAGCTGAAAAGAAAATAAATAGGTAGCTACAGAAATCTCAACACTGAACAGCTGAAGTCACATCCAAAATACATAGTCAACTCCAGACTAAAACAAATACATAATACAACAAATCTCTCAGGCTATCCAGTACAATAATAAAGTCTCACATTTAAGGTACATCTACCTCTGACTCTCAAGTAAGATGGTAAGGAACTATTTGGCCACGCCCTTACCTCGAACTGCTGCCTCCGCTCGAACAGAAGTCGGACAGCTACCTCAGAAAAACCTGTCACCACAGCGGGTGTGAGAACTACACCGTCACGTGGTTCTCAGTGGGTACCGTCTCCAACTCTACGGTCTGCCCACTAAGACTACTAGAGGCAAAAAGATAGGTAAACAGGTAATATGAAAAGCTGAAATAAAAACTACAGCTACTATGCCTCAAGAATCATGCTCAAAGGAAAGACAATCAACTATGAACATGCTATGCATCCACTCGCTCACGAGGTGCTCTCATCAACCCAATCTATATCATGCTCAAGGAGAAATACTTAACTAAGAACATGCTATGCAACCACTCACTCATGAGGTGCTCACATCAACCCAATCTCACTGATTGCTAAATCTGGTCCAGTCAAGCCTGCGCCTCCCTAGTGTATCAACGTAGGGATCTACCGGTACTCCAACCCGGTCCAAAACTCGATCTGGTCACCCGGTACACCAACCCGGTCCAATCGGAATATCACAATATCACGCTAGGCAGCCTCATCAGGCGCATCATCATCATCACCATCGCATCCGAAGCGGCTCTCGAAGGGCGCGACCCCACCGAGGAAAAAGCGTGTCTCATCAAGCTCAAAAAATGGCATCTGCATGCTATAATCCAAATCCACGATCAAGCGGATCGACAATGTCCAACTCACAATACTAACCCGCTGTCGGGAGATACTCGATAGCCGGGATCACCGTCAACCCAAACGGCTCCCAAAACATGACTGTAACTCAATCCACTAAAAGAAACTGGCTAGAGATACTCCACAGCCAGGATCACCGTCAACCCAAACAGCTCTCAAAATATGAATCCTACACGATCCAATAAAACCAACACCAACGAATGGTCGGAGAACCTCGAGAGACTAATACCTACAACCCCAATCAAATAAGAACAGGCTATAGGCGTAGCCTTCCATTGTTCCCGACCCGAAAGAAAAAACAGCCATTAGAACCCAGATCACTCATCCTCACGGATTAGGTAGTTTGTAAGAAAAGGTGATCTTTATTGCTGAATATTATTTCCTCTCAAACCCTCTTGGGGTGAGGATAAAATAGCTCACTATTTAGAAAACTATCTAATTTTGAGAAAACCACTTTTATAGATTTTAGTTCTTGTGAAAATCAGTTTAAAACAGGTTTATTTTTCGAACCCCGAAGGGCTAGTGCCTTTGCGCTAACAAACAAGATCAGACTCCGGCGACCTCTCGAATTTCGGAAGGAAAAACACTTTTTACTAAAATCATGAGTGTCCAAAAATATTCTGGGTTCAAGGTCCTGATATCACATGCACACCATGGCCACGACCTAGGTGGCGGCAACAACACAGAGAATACTCGACGACACGGGACCCCGTTTACCCAAACGGTTCCCAACACAGGCACACAGCAAGCCACAACTACCAGACTCCACTCGGCCCCCGGGCACGAGTGTAACATGCATCCCACAACAATCCGACTACTCGGCCCACTATCTGGGCGAGGAAAAACTCTATGTCCAGGAAAAGGAATGCAAAGAGGTGGAAACTAGAACATACAAGAATCTTGCCCATGTGAACATATTCTAACAGTTTGGCTAAATAAATGCAATCATATGTCGGGGTGCTAGTCAAATCACATAACTCTATCACAATACATCAACAATAACATCTATTCTAGTATGCTCAAAACTACACTACTAAAATTAGGGGGAAGTCCACACACTTGGAGGAAAATCCAACCCACATGGATGTGCGCGTCGGTCCAGATTCCAAAAGATCTGAAATTTAACGTGCGTGATCCTCAGGTTCTCACGATTCCGACGCACCAAAAATCATCAGAAAACTTATCCCGGTTGCTGAGATATAAGCCGAGCATCGCGATAAGGTCAAACAGTAATTTCTTGCACATCTGTCCATAAAATAGGAAATTACCTTTTGCGAGATGTCCTCCAAAAATTTCAACAAAAATATGGTTGCGATCCTCGCGAAGTGTAGATAGAAATCGAGTCCTTAAACTCCTAGTTCCGACAACCGTAGCCCGAGAAATTGCAAGATTACTCATTCGCTGTCCAGAAAAAGTGTCGCAGAAAAAGGGGGTCTAAAGATACTACACGAACTCCCATAAAAACTCGAAACGGTGCAGAGCGATGAACATCAAAATCGAAGACCTACCTGTCGCGGAAACGCTGCCGCAAAAATCGGCGAAAAATTCCAAAAGATCAGCTCAGGGGAGCACTTCGACGAAGAGTAGACGATCTCCAAAAATTCTCCAAAACTCCAAAAGATCGAAGAAGACTCGAAGTAGAATCTCACTGTAAAAATAGGATCTTAATTCGGATCTCAGAAAGCCGATAAAATGGATCAACAATGGGCTATTTATAGCCAAAACCATACGGGCTCCACACAGGATCCAGGCCGAACAGGAAACAGCCATGAAAGGCCTCTCGGGTTGCACTGCGAGTCCCTGCTCCACGAAACAGCGGTGAAAGCCTGCTCGGGTCGCGCCCCGTGTCCACCTCTGCCGCCGCGTGCTCCGCGTGCCCCACGCACGTGGGCGGCTTGCGCCCGCCAATGAGCAGGTGCCACGTGTCCCACGCGGTTCACGTGGTCCACGCCTCCCGATCTACGCGCCGGGTCTTCCGGAATCTGTCGGCCAATCAGATGATGCCACGTGTCGCCGTCCCGCCGCTGACAAAGGCCAACCAATCGCGTGATGCCACATGGCAAGTCCAAGACTCGATGCTACCGGTGCACGCACTGGTCGTGAACCAGCCCTCCGCGCCTGCTCGCGGCAGTGCCCGCGCCTGCGACGACGCGCTCTGCCGCTTGCCCGTCGCCGTCGGCGCTGCCCACGGCCGCCGGAACAGTAACTCCAGCCCTGAACAGTAAAATCGTGTTTCGATGTCCGAAAAATGCAAGTAATAGTCAATTTTTATCGTTTTCGCGCGCTGAGTCCAAATCCGCTGTCCGTTTCACCAAATTCTCTTTCTAAATTTTGTCGGAACCCGGAAAAACAAACTTGATCCGATTTTCACGCCGGTTCCAAATCTGAGATCCGATTCGAGCACAAACAACTCGATCACTCATCATAGGCCTCCAGAAGCCACTATACGCATTGCAAAAGGCTCTGCAAAGATCCAGATCATCACACAACGTGCATGGGCGCAGTAGACACAACGTCGCCGGCGCAGGCATGGCAGGAGCAGGTGCGACACTCCGGCGAGGTTCATGGTGGTTGCGGTGGCTATGATAGAGGGTGAGAGAGAGGCCACGATAATAAAGAAGAAGAATTAAAAGTAGAAAAAATAATAAAAAAAAAACTATAGAAAGGTCAAGAACCAGAGAAGAATGAAGAAAAATATGAAATTATACTGTTAAGATGAAATTGCACTGTTTCAAAAGAATTTTATACTATTTTAAACGAAAGTTGCACTTTTAGAGATAAAAATTATACTCTTTGAGAAGAGACTTACACTTTTTAGGCGAAAGTTATACTATTTATTCTCCTTCTCCTCATTTCTCTCCGTTTTTTTTTGTGCTTTTTCTACGCCCACCCAGGGCCGGCAACGCTCAGTAGAGGTGGAGGAAAGCACGGCAACGTCATAGAAGAGGGCGGCGGAGGCGGAGGTGGTCCACCGTGCCTCCGCCACGCTAGGGGTGCGCGGCGCGGGCAAGAACCCCCTCGTCGGTGGGGATGGAGGCTAGGCTGGAGGTAAGCGAGCTACCCTCTTCTTCGGCATCGCCGCGCTCCCTTCCAACTCCACCGCATGTTGCTGGCCTTGGATAGGAACAGAAAAAGCACGAGGAAGTGGAGGGGCAGAAGGAGGAGGAGAAAA
>CM055073.1:35253428-35360928 GCA_029204045.2 Tillandsia leiboldiana | reverse complement strand
TCTAATAATGCAATATTTTAAATGCCTCTGTAGATCGGCGCAATCAGAGCTTTCTAAAATGTACTCTACAAGAACTCTGACGGTGGCTCCGAAGTTGCCGACTATAACTATACCAAGATGACGACTTCAACCACAATATAGTTACAAATAAATTTTAAAAAAACTCCCCCAAAATTAATTTTTACTATTAAAATTTGAATTAATTTAGCTAGCCCATACAATTCTATTATAAAAATAAATTTAAATTATACTATATTTCTATTAAATCAAATATTTAATCACATTTCAAAAAATTTTAAATACTGATAAAAAATTAATATCTAAATTAGAAAAATTCTAAAATTTCTTAATTTATTAAATAGGTTGAATCTAAATATTTACCCACTTTTAAATTTTTTTAAATAATGATACAAAATTATTGTCTAAATTAAAGCAATTCTAAAATTTCTTAATTTACTAAATATGTTGCATTTAAATATTTGCCCACTTTCAATTTTTTTTAAATGGTGATACAAAATAATATCTAAATTATAGGGTATCTAAAATTTCATAAAAAATATTAAATATATTGAATTTAAATATTTATTCATATTTAAATATTTTTAAATATTAATATAAATTAATGCTTAACTTGTAATTCTATAACTTCTTAAACTAATATCTAAATTAGTGTAAAATTAATGGCTAAAATTTTTTAAATTAATACTTAAATTAGTATAAAATTAATGCGCTAAATCTTTCCATATCAATGAAAAAAAATTTAAAATATTTTTGATATTTAATTATAGATTTTTTTAAAAAAATTATAATATTTAATTACAAAAATATTTTTGATATGAAGTTATTTTTTATCCCGTTAAAAAATAAAATAAAATAAAATATTTATTTTTTATTGATGATCGGTAAGTAGTGAATCATTTCTTTAACTTATAAATTTAAAATTTAATTTATAGATATTAATATTATAAGTTCAAAAAAAATAAAAAATAAGTAGTTATAAATTAACGATCACTACAACAAAACTATATTATAGCGACATTTTCAAAATATTCCTAAAATCTAAAAATAATATTACTGAAAAAAATACCGACACTTATTATTAGTGTCGCTATATGTGCAGTCGCTAGAATGTATAGTAACATATTACTGTAATAAGTTCTAAAAATATATTTTTATAATCTAATTTTGAATATAGATAAAATATGAATAAAATACTTATAAAAAAATATTATAAAAATATATTAATATAATCTAATTTTATTAGTGTTAATTATATAATTAATACCAAGAACGAACGGAGGAGAGGATGAAATAGATAAAACACGAATAGATGAGATGACAGGTGGGTGAATGGATAAAATTTTTAAAATTTTCATACATAAAAAAAAGAAAAAAAAAAAAAAAAGCAGGAAACGTTGAGATGACTGATCTATAAAAAATGACTGATCTATTCCTCGAACTCACAAATATTACAGTAGCAATGTAAGTGTGTATATATAATACACAAAGATTAAATATTTTATTATTATAACTATTTTGTTTGCTGTTATATATATTCTGTTGACTCTCGTCCACGTACCGGGCAGAGAAGCTCTCTCTCTCTCTCTCTCTCTCTTCGGTTATGCACACAAGAACACGCCACATAATTAGTACATCAGGGGATTGGGTTATTCTCTCTTTTTATTTTTTTTTATCTAATATTATTTATAGAATATTTATTTATAATTCTATAAGCATGTGAGGAGGGGTTTACTCTTTAACTGCGTGCGAATTGAGGAGAATGGTGGTGCATGGGGACAAAGGTGTGATCTTGTTGTCGCCTATTCGCGCTTCCCGATGGAAGTGGAGAGAGAGAGGTCGCTTTGTTGAGATCGCTTCGATCCTTCTCATTTCCATAATTATATATATATATATATATATATATATATATATAAAATGCATGTAGCTAGAAAGAAACAAATAGAATACGCCACGGGCCCCTCCCACCTCTCATTTATTAGCGGCGACGACAACAATATCAATGTACGTACAGAACCCCACTTTCTCTTTCTTCTTTAAACCTCACGCATGCACGCTTCTCCTCCCGATCTTACTTCTTACTACTACTACTACTACTACTACTACTACGACTACTATTCCATGCATCTATAATAAATTAAAGCTAGCTCTAGCTAGCCACCACATTCCTCCTCTACATTCTAGATTAGTAGATACATAGGCTTTACAAAGGTTTGACTTTTGGTCCCATATATATATATATATATATATATATATATATATATATATATATATATATATATATATATATATATATATATATATATATATATATATATATATATATATATGAGCAATGCTACATGTACACCCCGAAGGGGTGTATATCATACACCTCCACCATTTTAATGGTGGCGATATTTTTTACGGGTCACATCGATTGACCCATCATCACACCCCACCCATTGGATGGGTGGGGTGTATGATATACACCCCGTTTTGGATGTACAAGTATCATTTCCCTATATATATATGGAAAATGCTATGTGTACACCCCTTTCGGGGTGTACATCATACACCCCACCCATCTAAGGGTGGGGGTGTGATGATGGGTCACTTGATGTGACCCGTAAAAAGTATCGCCACCATTAAAATGGTGGAGGTGTATGATGTACACCCCTTCGGGGTGTACATGTTGCATTGCTCTATATATATATCCATCCCACTGTTTTGTTTGCATATGCTATGTTTAATTTGATAATTAATTTCTTTGCTAGTGCTGCGAATACGTACATACCGTAGAGCGTACGTTAGGCATCCAACCGGTAGTACGCAGTTATATACGTGCCTAGCTACGCCGCAATATGTATGCATACAAATATTTTTGTAAACTATTTTGTTAGGTCATTTATTTGCTTTTGTTATATCATCTATCTGCACGCATGCACAAAGAACAGCACTATATATATATATATATATATATATATATATATATATATATATATATATATATATATATATATATATATATATAGAGCAATGCTACATGTACATCCCGAAGGGGTGTATATCATACACCTCCACCATTTTAATGGTGGCGATATCTTTTACGGGTCACATCGATTGACCCATCATCACACCCCACCCATTAGATGGATGGAGTGTGTGATATACACCCCAAATGGGGTGTACAAGTATCATTTCCCATATATATATATATATATATATATATATATATATATATATATATATATATATATATATAAATAAATGCTAGATGTACATTCCAATTGGGATGTACATCTTACACCCATCCCATTCCATCGATGCGAAGAGTGGAGGAATACCCATCCTAAGATGGAGTGGGTGTAGGATGTACACCCCATTTGGGGTGTATAGGTAGCACTTCTCATATATATATAGAGTAATGCTATATGTACACCCCGAAATAGATGTACATCCTACATCCCACCTATCCAATGGGTGGGGTGTCTTTGGGGTCACTTGATGTGACCCCTTCTCACACCCTCACCCATTGGATGGGTGAGGGTGCGTGTAGGATGTACACTCCGGGTGGGGTGTACACATAGCATTTTTCATATATATATATATATATATATAGCAGAGTTTATATAATTTTAAATATATAATTCTAAATATATTTATAAATTTTTTATTATTGAATTTGTATTTTTGTAAAATCAACTAAAGAATATATATATATATATATATATATATATATTTCAATACAAATTCAATAGTAAATAATTCACAAATATAATTAGATTTATGCTTTTGAGAGTATATAAACTCTACTCTCATTCATATATATTTATATATAGAAAAATACTAGATATATATTCTAAATGAGGTGTATATTTTACACCCCATCTATTTTAGAATAGAGTGAATTTTACTTGTCACTTCGAAGTGACGAGTGACTGAATACCAATCCTAGAATAAAATAGGTGTAGAATGTACATTCCATTTGGAAGGCATAGATACCATAATTCATATATATATATATATATATATATATATATATATATATATATATATATATATATATATATATATATATATATATACACACTACGATAAAATTATGTTATAGCGATATTTTTGTATTTTTAAAATCTAAAAAAAGTGTCGTCAGTAAAAATACCGACACTTATTGTTAGTGTTGTTATATGTGCCGTCGCTATGTTGTATAGCGACATATTTTTGTAATGTGTTTTAAAAATATGTCCCTATAACCTAATTTTGAATATAGATAGAATATAGATAAAATACTTACACAAAAATGTCACAAATAAGTGTTTCTATAATCTAATTTTGTTATAGTAATATATATATATATATATATGGCTGCAAATGAATTTATGGGAGTTTGAATATCAATCTTAATATATATATTACCAACTTGGTAATTAAGCTATAACCATCTAACTACATTAATTTGTAAAAAAAAAAGGTATAGGATTAATTGCTTGTAATTAATCATATATATATATATATATATATATAGTCATTACAAATTCTGCATTAAATAACATAGTTAGATGTGCGCATGAGAGAACTTGAACTTAATTGTTAATTAATTAAGGTTTCTAACTACATCTTCTTTTAAACATTTCTTTTTAATATATATCGATGACCGTACGATTTTTTGTTATCGTTGTCAAGGGACGGGAGTGAACGTTGCATGCCAGCTAAGACCTCTCACCGTCGCAGTAAATGTCTACCCAACGCATTGGCTATTTCCGAGATGTTAATTACACTACATGCTAAGCTCTCTCTCTCTTTCTCTCTCTCTCTAACCTGGTTGTTGCGTTTGATTGATGGCCTTTGTTGTGATTGTATTGTGTGTGTGTGTGTGTGTGTGGTTTGAAACGACTGCGTTACCCAATGGACTTGCTCTTCTCATAAAAGGAGGAAGTGAGAGACAGATAGATGCAGAGAAAGAGATCGGAAAGAGAGAGAGAACGAGAGAGATAGTGATATGGTATATATTATATTATAATAAACGTACGTACGTGAAGTATAAATAATATTTATTATATATATAGGGAAACGCTGTTATTAATAGTTGTTGGGTGGGCGGGAGAGAGAGAGAGAGAGGCTTTTGAGAGCTGAGAGGGGAAGTCTGCAATGACCATCATTTGGAATGATTACAGTACGTACTGGCGGCGATCAGAAATTGTTCCCCGCGAGTCTCATGTTTTACGGGTATATATATATATATATATATAAAATTATATTTTAACATAAATAGAATGTACAAATACCCCCTCAACTAATATTAACTTCCGAAATGGGTCGACAACTTTTTCCTTTTTCTTTTTTTCTTTTTTTCTTTTTTACCAGTTATTTTAACTATTTAAATCTAAAATATTTTAAAATTTAAAAAAAATACTTTCTGTACATTCAAAATTAGATGTATATCTTATACTTTATTTTTTTTAGGTAGAATAAATTTTATTTATCATTTTGAAGACCCGAAATCGGATGTACATTTTATACCCACCCATTTTGGTATGGAATTTTTTTTAGGTGGAATAAATTTTATTTATCATTTTGAAGACCCGAAATCGGATGTACATTTTATACCTACCCATTTTGGTATGGAATAAATTTTGCTGGTCATTTCGAAGTGACCGATAAAAAAATCTCCATCCCAGAATTGATGAGGTATATATCGTACATCCGATTTTGAATATAGGAATATAACATTACTCTTAAAATTATAATATTTTCATTAAATATTATAGATAATTACCTTAGTTTTATTTAATAAAATTAATTCAAATATTTAATCTAATTAATAGAATAGCTAATTAATTTGACAGCGTCCAACTTTTGTTGGCTAAAATCTCTCAATTTCAAAAGAATTAAAAATGAAAGTAAATCTGAGATGGTCTTAATTATTTATTTTTTTTAAAAAAAAAAATTTATTAACCGAAAATTAGTTGTAATCCCTACCATATTTCGTGTAAGGATACTTTGATTTACTAAACTTTTTTTTAATATATTTTAATTAAATAATTAATAAACTAGTGAAGAAATTAAAACTGATATTTGGATAAAGATTACGTAGGATTACACCTCTAGCATTACTCTTTTTAAAATGACCTTTGCAGGATGCAAGGAAACAAGCATGGATAAATTTACAAATGAATACCTTAACTTTCTGACAATTGTACTAATCGTACTCTATTGTAAATAGTAAAAACTATCTGGTTATAGCATTGAAGATTTCAAATTTAAAATTTTGTTACTTCATATTTTGTAGATAAATTTATTATTTTTTTAAAAAATGAATGAAGTAGTACTTAACATACTACTATTCTCACTCCAAAAAAAAAAAAAAAAATCTGCAAATCTTGAAAGATCCGATGCGCCCAAAGTTATGGGCCAACTAGAGAGGACCATTAAAGCATTTCCCTATGTCTTATGGGTTTATTTGCTTAAAAAATAATTAAATAATTAAAGTTAGTAAAATCACCAGCGAGTTTAATAAAATTTACAATTGATTTAAATTGAATCACTGATCAATTTAAAAAATCTAAAAGTTAAAAGATTGCAAAAAAAAAAAAAAAAAAAAAAAAAAAAAAAAAAAAAAAAAAAAAAAAAAGAGTTAAAACTTAGATAGCTATGTCAAAATAGCTTATGGAGACAGGGAGTTTTGGAAATTTAAACTTTTTACTTTTTTTTTTTTTTTTTTTTTGATTGCTCGATGCATGTATTACAAATTAAGATTTGCATTAATCCACAGCAAATTAATCGTCTTTACGGATTTAATTATCTGGTATCCCCAATATATTTAAAATAACTTAATAATTGCAGGAGAACATTATACATTTATATATATAAATTCTAATTCGAACTGAGCGAGAGTGACAAGTCCACTATTTACATACTTTTAACTTTTTTAATTAATTTTTAAATTTATTATTATTTTATTTATTTCCACTAAATCTTAGATATTCAAGTGCTATAAAAGTTAGAAACACACAAACGACTAGCTAGTGATACTTTAAAAATATATTCCTGCGTGTTTCAGTAACACCCCTGCGCGGTCCACCGGCTGTGGCGAGATGACGTGGCGGCTCCGGGTGACGTGGCTTGCTGACGTGGCAGGGAGAGGGCCATTTTTGCAAATACAAATTTTACAGGACCATTTTCAAAAATTTAAATTTTTATAGGGTCAATTTCAAAAAAAGCCCTTTAAAAAATATTCCGGTATCATTTTTCCAAGTTCTATATATTTGATATTTTATTAATAAAATTATTAATAAAATTCAAATTCAAAAATTCAAACCCGAAACAATTATTATTATTATTTTTATAATATTTCAAAATATATTATATTAAATTTAAAATTTTAAAATATAAATTTAATTATAATATCAAATATTTATATACATATATATTATATAACGTAAAATTAATTCAGATTCGGATTCGGATTCGGGTTCGAGTTCGGATCGGATACAATCAAAATCCATATCCAAATTCAAATTCCTCGGGTTCTTATTTTTTATATCTATATTTGTTTAACATCGAATAAATCCAATCTGTTTGGATTCGGATTTGGATAAAATTTCGGGTATCCGTATTCATTGACATTCTTAGGCTGAACCTAACAATTCCTGACTTTTTTTTTTTTAATGAAGAAATTTTAGTTTTCAAAAGGTTAAAAAGAGCAATTTTGTGCTTTATTAATGACGGTTAATTATAGTAAAACAACCATATATATATATATATATATATATATATATATATATATATATATATATATATATATATATATATATATATATATATATATATATATATATATATATATATATCCTGAGTTAGATTTTTTAATTAACCAATTAACAACCTTTTAATTAATTAACTCCGTATTCAACATCATTAATTAGTTATTTACGTGCTTTATCAATTGCCACAAGTGTAACATACGGACGTGTTTGGCATAGGTTCTTAAAAATGCGTGAGGTTTTTGTTATCTTTTTAAAATATTTGATAATTCTATGTGAATAGAAAAATATAACGGTATTTAGCTAAATATAATAAGTAATTTTAGTCGATAATATTAAATATTTTGGAAATAAGATTCGTTCTAAAATTAGAGGGGTTTTGTTTGCCTCTAGATGCAACAAGTCTGTTAGGATTTTCATACACGTGGTCTAATTAATTATATTTAAATTTAAACTTATTATAAATAAAAATTAATTTTAAAAAAATATAAAATTATTTAATATGATATATCCTTTTTTTTCCATTTAAATTAAATAAAATCTTAATCAAACTTTAATAAAAAATCGATTTAAAATCTATATAAAGTCCATTTAAATTTAATAAAATCTTAATCAGACTTTGATAGAAAGTCGATTTGAAATCTATATAAAAGAGTACTGATCCTGCCACCTACTCACATGCATTCTGATAAGATTATATATTTGCCCCAACCTTCTATGCCATTACATGAATGACTTTTCATTATTAATGTCACGTTTTGATTCAATATTTTCGTGCATGGTAAAAAAAATTTCACTATACGAATGATTTAAAACTACTTTATATAGATTATTTTTTAAAACATGAGCCAACTATTTCAAATTTGTAGGATAACGAAAAAATTTTATTATCAAAATTAAAACTATATACCAAATCAACAAATTTGAAAATAAAAATTAAATTCTTAAAAAATATTAGAACATAAAATGTATGGAGACGTTTTCCAGATCTTGAACGGAACTGATTTATAGTGAATTATACATACCCAAGCGAGTACTAAACCTCATATAATTCTAATAATAATTCCTTTTCAGTTTGGCCGGTTCAGTCATTTGGCAATTAAAACTCTGCCTAGGCCAGTCTGTATCAAATTATTGCAGGGATGAACTAGTCAGTAAGTTTTACTACTTGTGATCTGACTAACGAAGATTTGGATCTGAAACACAACATTCTGCACTATGATCGATCATCATTATTGTTCAAGAGATTATGCCCACGGGCGACTATCTACTGAGTATCACATGGAATAATAATAATGACTAAATGAATTAAAGTTGTTTGAAAGGCTTTGCAAGTTCAGCCAGATAGAGAAGTTGGGAGGGGTTGCTCCTTGATCTACAATGAACAAAATGTAAAAATTTGCCTACAGCATAACGAAAAGTGCAACCTATTTGACATTTCCTCTTAACTGCTTATTTCCTCTTAATGATCGTAATAGGAATTAGTAGCATTGACTGAAGCAGAAAAATAACCCTTTTGACTTGCCTTCAATGTTGGCCTTGGGCGTGTCGCCCATTCCGTCTCGAACGGCCATCAGCGAGCTTGTTCCAGGAGATTCAGGCGGTAGGATTGCATTCTCGGAACTAAATACACGAGGGACCATAGGTTCAGGTGGGGAGAGAGTGGAGAGGTAATGTAGAAGCATCTGCACAATCTGGCTGAAGTTGGGGCGGGAATTTGGGTCCTCCTTCCAGCAAGAGGTTAAGATCAGCGCCAGTTCCTCAGGAAGGTTGTCTGCAGTCGGCCTGATGTTCTGGAGACAGAAGATTTTGGAGATTCGATAGGGAAAGATAACAACGCTGATCATATTTTGACAGAATCCTTTTATGGTTTGGTAGTAGACAGGTTTTACCTTGAAAGCAGCAGCGTAGGCGGCTTGCAGGTTTGACATGCCTTCGAAAGGAAGCCGATTATGCAACAGCTCCCACAACACTATTGCGAAGCTGTATACATCAACTTTGTGATTGTAGTGCTTCTTTTCTCCGTGCCTCAATGTGACAGTGCTATATAACTACAAGAAAGGTTTCAAAGATTAGATTTTCAGAAGGTTAGTAATAGGTGATTCACACAGTAAAACATCAAAATGAATGCAGGAGACACCTCAGGGGCCATCCAACGATATGTTCCTGTTTCGGCAGTCATCATCTCTGTCAATGTCTCTTCTCTTGCCAAACCAAGGTCTACAAGTTTCACTGTTCTCTGGTCCGCAGACAACAGCAAGTTCTCTGGATGAAAGAACCAAATAGATAACATTCAGAAGCAACAAAATGTTTATAGTAGACAAAATACTTCTCAGTAACGAATCGCCTCATGGAAGAAATCCAAATTATCCATCATTAGGCTTACAGAACTCACTAATTTTCTAGTTCGGAGATCATGAATGACCTATGAATAACTTAAAGAGGAGACATCATGTCTCATATACTCTTTTCCTAGATCATCTAACCAAAACTGAAATGTAGGGTGAAAAACTCACACACTAGCGAGAAAAAGGTTTTCAAGCCATTGCCTAAATCTAATAAATCAAAGAACTTATAGTTCACATATTAGAAAGATTACCCAGAGTTCAGCATTGGATTTGGTCATTTTGGAAAATTTTGGAGAAAAGAACTGTTAGAAACTTCTTACGAGTCAGTAAGTTCTATCCAAAGGCATGTATGTACTTCGTACTGATATAAACACCCTTTTCTCATACAGAAGTATTCCAATTTTGACACATAAATTTACCGCATGCAATGGGTACTCTCATGCACCATAAGATAATGTGATGTATTGAAAAGCAAGCACAAGATCTAACGAGTCTTTTACATCTGTCCTGTATTTGCAAGAAAAACATCCACTGAATGGATTATCTTTCTTCTCTTTATGAAGAAACACTGGTTTAGTTATCAAAACCTTAACACCCAAAGAAAAAGATTCCTATAATGCCTACTTCACCAATACATTCAATTATTGTCAATTCATATAAAACAACTGAAGCACCTATCCCAATATGACTTCTTTATCTCACATGTATTATTCTGATTTTGATCAAAAAATAAATCTCATATGCAACATCCCCTAGATTTGTAAGTAACACAGGTACAAATGGAAGTAAAACTACATAACTCTCTTGCTGATGCACAACATAAGATTCTTGTTTTGAACAAGAATTGATGTGTCCTCACAAATTTAAAGAACAGCATGACGAGATCCAAATGGCTTACACAACATAACTAAGTGGAAGACTAATGTCCACAATAATAGGAGGTCAATGATAGTTCTCAACGACAAGGATGGCGTGAGATTTGCACCCAAAAAAAATAATTAAAAAATAAAATAAAATCGGCCGGAGCCGGGCAATGCGGGGGCCCACCCGCGCGATGGGCCACATGGGCATCCAATCCGCTAGTCCGTGCAAGCCCAATAACATGCTGGGCCTGCACGGGCCCACTTGGGCGGTGCAGGGGGCCCAGCCCGCATGCAAACTCAAGGTGAAATACGGTAGCATTTGAGAATTATTAGAATTATGAGACCTGATCAAGGAATTACGGTAACATCATGTCTTCTGAATGCACGATGATCTGATCAAGGAATTTGAGAATTATGAGTGCCAAAAATATGTGGGAGCAACTCAAGGTGAAATACGGTAGCACTCCAGCCACAAGACTTCGTGCCTCGAATCTCAAATTCAATCAGTATATAATGGACCCGAAGCACTCTATGGTAGAGCACTTGAGGGTGATGTCTACTATAATTAGAGAGCTTAAAGCAACCGATTGCGAGCTCATTGACAAATAACAAGTTTAGTCAGTTATAAGTTCCTTACCAGAGTCATCTTGGAGTTAAGTCAAGTTAGTGCTGACCTACAATGAGGGTATTAAAACCTTCAATGATATAGCTCGACATCTTGAGTTGGAAGCGGAGCACAGAGAGGCGAACCGTACCAATGTCCCTACCGTGCTGTATCATGCTAACAAGATATCAGCATGACATGACCCTTGTGTCGTTACTTGTTAGTAGGGCTCAAAACCCTCTTTTCTATGAAAATAAGAGTAGTTACCTCAATAAAGTGCAAAAGATTAGATAAAACATTTAATAAACAATTAAAATATATTGGTGCTAGAAAAAATAAATATTTCATATTATAGTGTGTTGATATAATTAAATTTTTAATTATTTTGGATAGATCCAGTATTTTATATAAGATTTGCGATAAAAATAATTTTATTTTTAAATTTAAAAAATTTAAAATACTAATAAAATTAAAAGTTAAATTAAATCAATTGATACTTAAATTTGTTTAATTTATTTGTCATATAATTTATTACTCATATTGTTTTTTTTCATCATGTTGTTCTTTTTCTAACTTTCTTAATAAATTTTACTTGTAAATTTTATTATTATATTTTAATTTCTATTTTCTATGAGGTATAATTTTTTTTTACATTTAAAAAAACTTATCACTATATTAATTGATTTGTATAGTAAGTTATATATAGTGAATATTCATAATTATTTGTCTATATCTTTCCAAATAACATTATAAAAGCTTATTGGGAACAAAAAAACTATAAAAAAAGCGTGCCAGAGCGTGCCACTGGGAGGTCATACGTATCCATCGGCACGCAAGCGTGCCACGTGTCGGCACGCAAGCGTGCCCATGCCGTACTATGCCAGGCGGACAACAGCACGCCCCCGTGCCACGGCACTTTATTTCTTGTTTTGAACTGTGCCATCGGCACGGGGGCTGTATAGTGCCGGTATCTTGTTGGCACGGTACGGCACGGTGGATACGGCCCGTGCCGATAGATACTTAAATCCTTGGTTTACATACAACCAAACATAACCTAATTGAAATGGCAAAATCTGAGGGTTTGCCAGACATGTTATCATGAATATGAAAACAAAAAAGTGGCAAAAAAGAATGATCCTTTGGCTGTTGTGAATAATCAAACACAATTAAGGCATATGCCCATTAATGGGTTAGGCATTGCATATTAATAATTTTGTGAAACTGTTACAATCACCCCAAGTCGTAAGCTAATCCAGATAGTCTTTTCCTTAATAGATTAGGATTATTTAATGATTAGATTTGAGAAAAGATTTTGTTTGGCATATCTTATTATGGTTTAGAATATGTTTATCCTTTCCATATTTGGTTTTCTAGTCACATCAGGATTATTATATAGATTCTAGGCTATAAGTAAGAGGCCTCTTAATGCAAAATCGGATGTAGATAGGATTGATTTGCTTAGATTTTAATTTTTTTTTAAATTTTCGGAATTATTCGGTTGGTTAGTTTGTTTTGATTGTTTTTTAAAAAGATTTTTAGAATTTATCCCTAAAAAATAAGGATATGGTTTAGATTTTCTTAGATATTTTCATATTACAAAAGATCTCTAAAATCGTGAGATTTGTTTTAGATTATGATTGTAGATTAACGGCTATAAATATATCCAATTCCTTGTAATTTGAGGGACGAGTTATCATGAATTAGTTTCGTGTTTATAATTTAACTGCGGTCATAGTTATCTTCTTCTTTCTCTTGCCGTATTCTTGACGGATATCTATCTTTCTTCAAGATTCTATCTTCTCTTTCCTTCCTTATCTTTTCTCCTTTCCTCTGTTCCTTCTGATTCTTCTCTAATTTTTTTTTTTAACTTCAAAATTAATTTAAAATTTATTAACTTTTTTAAAAAAAATTTAAAAAAAATTGAAAATTAATCTACAATTTTTAGAAAATTCTATATTTGGTTTTAAACATATTTTGGACTCATCACTAGCAAGATAGATTAAAATTTTTCTAGTTTGTCCTACATCAGTTTTGGTATCAGAGCCAAAAATTGATTCATAAATTAATTTTCAAAATGCCGACAAACGCAAAACTTAGTTCAATGCTTGAAAATTTTAAGCTTTCTACCAACACTTGTTTCGAAAGTTAGAAACTGATTTGCAATTTCTTCAAGCTGTACATAACCAAACAAATTTAAACTTGGTTCAAAGCAATCAACAATTAGCCGAAATAAAACAACTGGTCCTAAGCTTAACCCTTCATAAACCTCAACCACCCTCAAATTCTCGTCCAACAATCATGTCTTCCACCCGGGTTTCACCTCCTGTCATACCACCAATTCAAATCGCTTCTAATCCTTCACCATCTCCATCATCTCCACCAATTTCGAAGCCATCTCAAAAGTTTGTAAGGGCGTTGACTATCCAACCACCACCGGAAATTGAGAAGTCTCCACTTTCACCATCGGAGAAGAGTATGCAAACGGATACAGTTACAGTGTACATCCGCTTCTTTACTTCCACATAAATCAAGTTGTATGAAATTTCTGGACGCCAATCTTTTTTCTTATAATGCTGCAATTAAGATACCACTGATAAAGGTTGTTCGAGATGCAGGCATTGGATTCCACCACTTCATCTTTCCAATGATACAATGTATTAGCATTCTATTGTTAATCATCATAATCTTGAGGACGAGATCCTGTGCAACGGAAGCGAATGATGCAAAATCGAATGCGGATAGGATTGATTTGTTTAGATTTTAATTTTTTTTTTTCTAATCGGATGTGGATAGGATTGATTTGTTTAGATTTTAATTTTTTTTTTCTAAGTTTCGAAATTATTTGGTTTGTTAATTTGTTTTGGTTGTTTTTTTAATAGGATTTGTCATGTAGAATAAATCCCTAAAAATTAGGAATATCGTTTAGATTTTTTTAGATATGTTCGGATTAGAAAAAATTCTTAAATTTGTGGAATTTGTTTTAAATTAGGGTTATAAATATAGCTAATGCCTTATAATTTAAAGGATGATAACATATCATGAATTAGTTTGGTGTTTATGATCTGACTGTGGTCATGGTTATCTTCTTCTTTCTCTTGCCATGTGCGCTTACGGATATCTCTTTTTTCGAGGTTCTATCTTCTCTTTCCTTTCTTATCTTTTCTCCTTTCCTCTGTTTCCTTCTAATTCTTTTTTTAAACTTCAAAATTGATTTAAAATTCATTAATTTTTTTAAAAAAATTGAAAACTTTTGAAAATTAATCTACAATTTCTAGAAAATTCTATATTTGGCTTTAAACATATTTTGGGCTCATTACTAGCAAAATAGATTAGGATTTTTCTAGCTTGTCTTGCATCACCTCTCCTCCTTTGTATTCACCGGTTGATTTAATTAATAAAGATGAGTTTCTTCTTATTGGCTTCTACCTTAGGCTAAGTTAGAAAAAAACGTCCTTCTTCTAGAAACGGAGAGGCATTCAATAGAGATGTTAACTCTATCAATTAGGTTATCAGAGCAATTGTTAGCAAAAGGAGATCCTAATAGAAACTTTTAACTTTTCTACAATCAATTCTCATGCATTGATGGAACTAGTGAAGCATAAAAGGTAGCCCAATTTTTTATCAAACCATAGTCTAGTAAGCATCTAATGCAACAAAAAATAAGCCCCCGAATCAGTTGATTCTTTACAAGGAAACAATGTCAACTTGCACAACGAAGATTAGAAATTATGTTGGAATATATGAATATTAACATGTATATAACAAGATTAAATGTCAACATAACAAAATAGTAGCAACAAACTCATAATTTAATTTAATTGTTAATAATTTAAGAAGGGCTTGAAAAACCATATCTACAGGTACATACATATTGAGATTGTTAGGATGCATATAAATGTCATGGCATGTTGAGTAGTAATAACTTCAGTATGTTGACTAATATATGCTAGGCTGAAATATAATTAAAATACAATTAACGAATATCCCTACCTGTTGTCAAATGTGTGCTCAATATTAGATGATATTGCTACGTCTAGGGTCCATTTATTTTGACAAAAGTGGAGGCATGAAAGCTGACTTCAGTTGTAAATCTTTCAGTGAAAAGTCACAGTCAGTGGTTTCTATATAGGAAGTAGTTCAGAGGTTTCTGGTGGGCCAATATTAGCTGCAAACTTTTTTGAAAGCACTACAACTAAAGGAAACCAAAGTCAATTACAAGGAAAGCCAAGTGGCACTAGAAAATAGTAAATTATAATGATGTTACAACTTCCAACAACTGTAAAACCAAGAATAAATAACTGGAGAGTATAAGCTGGTAACTCACTAAGATGATATAATTAGTATTTTAATGGACATAAAATATAAATAGTCTATCATGAAAACAAACTAATATCATAGCAACATATGGCAATTTAATTATCTAACTTGTATCATAATTCAAGAATCTAGATAAAATAATGACTTCTTAATGATCCTAAACCTCAATGGTGTTTAATGTGAGGACAGACTAAGGGCCCAAAAAAAGTTATGAAGCTTAATTGATGGCAATATAGTTCCAAGTCTAACTCTCAAATCAAAAACTGTTAGGATCTCCAGCTCCCAACTATTGTTTTAATACCGATAGATAGAATTGACGTCTTTATTAGATGTCTCTCTGCTCCAAGTGAAAGAGGAACCTCCTCTTGTAACTTAGCGTAAGTTAGAAGCCATTAAGAAGAACTCACTTCTTTATTAATAGAATTGATCATTCCTTACAAAAGAGAAGAATCTCTTATTTATAAGTCTAAAATCATAATAATAATAATTGTAATATACTAAGAAAACTAAATAACAATAAAATAAATCAAAAGATATTCCTAATCCAGCAGATATCTCAAATAAAATATATTTTCTAATATAAACATAAATTAATCCTAATCTAATAAGAAAAAACTTTATATCTAGATCGTGCTAAGATTCCGAGTAATCGTAACAATCCCTCCCCTTTGAAACACACCTTGCCTTCAAGGTGGGAAACTAAATTACAATAGAATAAATAAAAAAATATTCATACTCCGGTTGATATCTCCAGTAAAATAACTTCCCTAATCTAATAAATAAAATAATCATAATCTGAAAAGAAAAAACTTCATATCCGAATCATGATAGGATTCGGGATGATTGTAACTCATTGAACTTTTGCAAATTGTGAAGTTCTAGTGAGTAATAAGGATTGGAGATCATTCCAATAGTTTTAAAGGTGTTCGGAAGTTAACCGAGTGTTTTCAGCACAAACTAGACGCGAAAACGGACTTCGAAAGTTCAAATCTGCAAAAACTACAGATTTTATATTGAGTATCGATACCCAAAAGGTACTACAGGAACTCAGCTGCACAGAAAAAAAGCAAACGTTCAGATTTTGCGCAACTGGGGCTCGGTATCGATACTAATGTTTGGAACAGTGCGCGTACCGATACTGATGTTGCCGAGTACCGATACTCAGTAAAATATTTAGAAATCCAACATTCGGGTTCTACAGAACTAGCGGGGAGTACCAGAACTGAGGGCCACGTATCGGTACTAAATCCCGAGTACTGGTACTTCGAGCTGCGAACAGCAACTGTTGGGGAGAGTTGACCATGGTTAATTAGGAGGCTTTAGTGGGGTTAACTCAACCCTATAACCCCAACCACAGCCAACCACCCCTCCCACACACCCTCCCTCTCACTCTAGAACTCAAAAGAGAGAGCTCTAGCTCTTGGAGATCTTGAGATTTGATCTCTTGGGAGGCTAGGTGTTGGTGGAGAGCTTCAAGAGGAACCTCTAGGAGGAAAAAAGACCCCCCTCTCCCACATTTTGGCTTGCATCAAGAAAGAGGTGAGTTGGGATTTTCAGGGGTTTTGGTTTTAAAAGATTTAAATGAGAATTTTTGAGTTTCCATGGTATTGGAACCATTTCTAGGGTTTTCCCTTTGGATTCAAGAGATCAAATCCATCTAATTGGTGGAGAAGCTAGCTAAGGTGGGGAATATCACTGAAAAGAATGATCTCTCTCTTGTTCTATAGTCTTCTTTGATTTAGAAGCATGTTTAATGAGTATTAAAAGGTTTAAATGGATTCTTGCATGTGAGGCATAAATTAGGGTTTTAACCCTTATGTGAGAAAAAGGAAATAGAAACCTAGATGAGGGTTGAAATGTGTGGCATCTAACTTAGGTAAAACCTAAGGTGAAACTTAAAGAAATATGAATTCTAGGTTAGATGTAAGCTAGAGAACAAGTTGGTGTTCATTGGACGTGTTATAACCCTAAAGTCATGAACTTAGGGTAGATACAGGAAAAATGTAATGGAACCTTCCGAAATGTCGACAGTTATATAGGAGGTATGCGAGCAATCGACTCCCAGGGAGGTGTGTGAGCAATCGACACGCTAAGAGGTATGTGGTACGGGAGGTGTGCGAGTAATCGACTCCCAAGGAAGGTGTGTTAGCAATCGACTCCCTATGAGATACATGGTATGCTCAGAGCCTAGGTTGTAGGTCATGGTGGACTTAGAAACCCTAGGCTTATGGTTTGACCCTTGGATGACTTCGTGAGAGTCGTGGCTTGTAGCGAGAATCCTGATTGAGTTTTATACCTCTCCCAAGGGATGGGATGAGTGATCGGCATGTTTATTCTCCTAAGTGATTATGTTGGCTGCAGACAACATAATGCTGTGGAATGGATGACATGCTCTAGACTTTCGCTAGATTGGGTCGAGTGTTTGTTGTGTGTTGTTTGCAGTTTTTGTCGTGGTGAGCGGTGTCTCCCCGACGCTGGGTTTTGACCCGTGTGCACCCTATTGTAGTTGTGGAACTCGAGTGGTTAGATTTGGGCCGGATATCCGGATTGAGTTCAGAGAGCTCAGAACCCAGATGACAGGATTGTCAGAGGCATATCAGCGGCGGAGTGAGTGGCTGGTATGGGTGACACAGTTGTCGGAGCAGCGGGCAGCCCGACAGTGCTTTTCTCCTGAGACCGTCCGGTTGTAGTATCCTCAATGGTAGCGATTCAGTGGCGCCGATGGAGCGAGTAGCCCCCTCCGTGCCGACGATTAGTGCCGAGGCACTGAGGCAGGGTGGATAGCTGACAGCTGATGAGCTATGGGACATCATCGATCAGTTGAGCCAGTTTCGACAGATGAACCACCCCGATTCATAGGTTTGAGTTTGGAACCTTTGGAGGCAGAATCGTGGTTGGTGGTGATAGAGAGACTACTTGAGAGCCTCCTTGTGTCAAAGAGTTTACGCAGTTGTTGAACTGCGCGCTCCATGTTTAGAAGGACGAGGCGCATAGGATATGTGTGTTTGGGAGTGGATTGCGCCAAGACATTTTTCAGCTCATTCGGCCCCTCCGTTTCAGATTTTGGATGCCTCGTTGGAGTAGGCGTTGAGTGAGGCGTGGCGCTGCAGTTCCTTTGGATAGGGATCTGCCGCCAAAGGCGAGTTCTGGATAGAGGCGCTTGGCGTTAGGTAATGGATGACAGATCGGCCGGCAGAGGCATTCCCGATTTCCTTCCCCAGGATTGAATTTCTGAGACGCCAGAGGTCGGGTGGACCCCGATAGCAGTACCAGCATTAGTATCAGCAGCGGCGGTAGCGTGGATGTGTTATCTGCAGAGGACCACATTCGTCGCCTCAGTGTGAGCAGAAGCAGAAGTCGTGCTCCCTATGTGATTGGTATAGATATTTTCTGGCAGACTGAACTTTGATGACGAGGCAGACTGAGCAACGACCACTTGCATCGAGCTGATGAGTCTGTGCTGCCTGGTTGGAGGGCGCCACGACAGTAGATCGGATTGTCGCAAGTGTGATTTCATTACAGCAGTCTGAGTTAGAGTATTGTGCATTCCTGCATGGACTAGAGGCAGAGTCGTTACCACTTGCACTAGAGGTACAAGTTCCTGTCGGTGTTGTGCATGTGGAGAAGACTTATGGATCATGTCCAGTGCAGTTGAGACCACGAGTTATACCGGCAGACTTATTGGTATTGTGGTAGTTGGTGTTTTGACCCAGTACCTGAGATTGGTTGGCACAGTACCACATAATGTTTGACTCGGAGAGAGAGAGGACTATGACCTTCTGCGAGGCAGACAAGACGAGGCTTGTTTGTAGAGACAATTAGAGCACAGGTTACAGCGACAGTGAGAGAGGTGCCTACGGCGGCACCGAGACTCAAGGATATCCCTGTTGCCCGTGAGATCCCGGGTGTGAGTCCACCTGAGCTGATGATGATGCCGCCAGTTAGGGTGATAGAGTGTCAAGAGCGTCGAACCCTCGACTGGCTGGACCGCGGCTACGTAGCTCGTAGCCGCCGGCCGTCTTCTTCGGTGAGGTTATTCCCCTCAACCGCAGGCTTAACAGAGAGAGAGAGAGAGATTTGGGATATAATTCTTGCTTAATTCATCGTCCCGCGATCACAAGCATATATGGCCACTGGCCCAACCTAAATGGAGAAGGCTCTCCTTGATTCTAGGAATTTCCAAAACAACCTACCTAAATGGAGAGGGCTCTCCTTGATTCTAGGGATTTCCAAACAACTTACCTAATCTAAGGAATTTCCAAACAACTTAACAACTTACCTAATCTAACAACTTACCTAATCTAAGTTTCTATCTTTAGCCACTAGAAGCTAACCCATGCGGCGCCTGCCCAACGTGCTCAGCGCGCTCAGCCGGTCCGCGCCTGGCATATGTGCGTCCGCACATGACATCTCTCCCCGCCTCGAAGGCCAGCTCGTCCTCGAGCTGAAAGGAAGGGAACCGAGCATGGAGGTCGTCCAGATCCTCCCATGTAGCCGACGCAGGCGTTTGTCCTTGCCATTCAACGAGCACCTGGCGCACTCCCCGGGCCAGCCGCGCCCGAGTCACCCGGGCAGGTGCAGGCACCACAGCACCGTGCAGAAGTGGAGGCAGCAGCGGTGGAACGGCCGGCGGGTTACCGACAAACTTCTTGAGGACGCCGACATGGAACACATCATGAATGCGAGCGTCGGGAGGAAGCTGTAGCCGCACAGCCACCTCGTTGATGAGCTCCGCCACCTGGTACGGCCCGACGTATCGCGGTTTGAGCTTCCCTGTTGCCGTGCGTGGGAGGGATGCTGCTGCCCGCTGCCGAAGGCGAAGAAGAGCCCAATCGCCGACCTGGAAGGACACCGGCCTGTGGTGCTGGTCGTAGACGCGCTTCTGGACCGCCTGCGCCTGTTCAAGGCGATAGCGGATGTCGGCGAGGAAGGCAGCGCGCTCCTCCATCTCCTGGGCGACCGCTGCGACGCGGGCCTCGCCGGGCTCATAGGAGCGGATGGTCGGGGGTTCCCGGCCATAGACCACACGAAACGGAGTTTCGCGGAGCGATGATTGATAGGCGGTGTTGTAGGTGTACTCTGCCCATGGCAGCCACCTGAGCCATTGCCGGGGACGGTCGCCGGTGAAGCAGCGCAAGTACATGACGATGACCCGGTTGGCGGCCTCGGTCTGGCCGTCCGTCTGCGGGTGAAAGGCGGACGACATGTAGAGCTTCGTCCCTGTGAGCCGCATGAGCTCCTGCCAGAACGTCGAGGTGAATACTGGATCGCGGTCCGAGATGATGGACTGCGGAACGCCATGGAGGCGAACGATGTCGGCGAAGAAGGCGTGAGCGACGGACTCGGCGGTGTAGGGGTGCGCCAGGGGGATGAAATGGCAGTACTTGCTGAAGCGATCCACGACGGATAGAATGACCGTCTTGCCTTGCACCTTGGGCAGCGCCTCGATGAAGTCGATGCCGATGTCAGCCCACACAGCAGTCGGAACCGGCAATGGCTGCAGCAGACCGGCCGGCCTGAGGTGGTCGGACTTGTACTGTTGACAGGTGACGCATGCCGTCACAAAATCCTGCACCCGGCGACGCATGTTGGGAAAATGAAAATCCCGCCGGAGCCTGTGGAGGGTGCGGTGGATGCCCTCATGGCCGTCGTTGTGGACCGCGGCCAGGATCTCCTGCAGCAGCGGCGATGCCGGGGGAATGTATAGGCGGCCGGCGAAGGTGACCATGCCGTCCACCAGCGCCCACGGAGCGGTGCGGGTGGCAGCCCGGACCTCATCGTGGATGGTGACCAGGGCCGGATCAGTGGCCTGGGCGTGGCGGAGGCGCTCGATGAAGTCAAAGCGGGGTGCCGAAATAGCCATCACCTCCCCGCCGTCACTGTCGCGACGGGAGAGGGCGTCGGCGACGACGTTTGTGGCGCCCGACCGGTACTCCACCGAGAAATCGAATCCCAGGAGCTTGCCGACCCAGTGGTGCTGAGGGATCGTGGCGAGGCGCTGATCGAGGAGGTACTTCAGGCTGTAGTGGTCGGTCTTGACGATGAAGCGCCGCCCCCAGAGATACGGGCGCCAATGCCGTACCGCCTGGACGAGGCCGATGAGCTCGCGCTCGTAGGCGGCAAGCGAGCGGTGGCGAGGTGCCACAGGCCTGCTGAAGAAAGCGACCGGATGGCCCTCCTGGATCAGGACCGCGCCGAAGCCGAGCGTGGACGCGTCGCACTCGACGATGAACAGCTTGGCGAAGTCGGGCATGGCGAGTACGGGGGCGGACGTGACGGCGGCCTTGAGCGCTGTGAATGCCGCGGCCGCTGCGTCGTCCCAGGAGAAGCCCTCCTTCTTGAGTAGGGCCGTCAGTGGTGCAGCGATCGCCCCGTAGTTGTGGACGAACTTGCGGTAGTACCCGGCGAGGCCGAGGAAACCGCGCACAGTCCGGGGCGAACGTGGAGCCGGCCAATCATGGATCGCCTGCACTTTGGCCGGGTCCATGGCCACACCCGCTGCGGATATGACATGGCCGAGGTAGGCGACGGAGGAGGCACCAAACGAGCACTTGGAGCGCTTGACGAAGAGTTGGTGGCGGCGTAGTTCGTCGAGGACGGCCCGGAGGTGGCGAAGATGATCAGCCCACGTCTTGCTGTAAATTAGAATATCATCAAAAAATACCAGAACGAAGCGGCGCAGGAACGGGCGTAGCACGTCGTTCATCAAGGCCTGGAATGTCGCCGGGGCGTTGCACAGCCCGAACGCCATCACCAAGAACTCGTACAGGCCGTCGTGGGTGCGGAACGCCGTCTTGTGCACGTCCTCCGGGCGCATGCGCACCTGGTGGTACCCGGACCGGAGGTCCAGCTTGGTGAAGAACTTGGCGCCATGGAGCTCGTCGAGGAGCTCGTCGACCACCGGGATCGGGAAGGCATCCTTGACGGTGAGCGCGTTCAGCGCCCGGTAGTCGACGCAGAAGCGCCACGAGCCATCGGCCTTCTTGACGAGGAGGACGGGCGACGAGAACGGTGAGTCGCTGCGGCGGACGATCCCTTGAGCAATCATTGCGGCACACTGGCGCTCCAACTCGTCCTTGTGCGCCGCGGGGTACCGGTAAGGGCGGACGGCGACCGGCTGGGCGTCGGGCTTGAGGACAATGCGGTGGTCGTGCGCACGCTTGGGGGGCAGACCGACGGGGTCCGCGAAGAGCCCCCCAAACGAGAGCAGCAGCGCCTCCAGGAGGGAACCGGCCTCTGTTGTTGCGCCCAGGGCCGGCACGGCGGGGCTGGCCATGCCGGTCCAGGAGACGGAACGCCCCTGGAGCTGGAAAGACATGCGCCGGCGGCCGAGGTCCCAAACAATGGGCCCCAACTCGCCGAGCCACCGGGTGCCGAGGACGACGTCGTACCCGGCCAGTGGCATGACGTAGAGGTCGGCCGGGAATGAATTGCCGTCGATGAGCAGGGGCGCGTCGCGGATGACGCCGGCGCAGGTGACCCGCTCGCCATTGGCGACCAAGGCTGTGAGGCGGGGGTGTTGGCGGAGGGGCAGACCGGAGCGCCGCGCCGCCTCCTCCGAGATGAAGTTGTGCGTGCTGCCGGAGTCGAGGAGGGCGACGAGGGACGCGGAGCCGAGTGCCACGGCGATCTGCATGGTGCCCGCCATGGGAACCCCAGCCACGGCCTGCAGGGAAAAACAGGGCGCCTCGGCGTCGTGCTCCGCGTCGCCCGCGGCGTCCGTGGCGTCCTCGATCTCCACGCCTTCAAGGAAGAAGATGCGCCGGCAAAATCTGTTATGACCACGGGTATATTTTTCATTGCAATTAAAACAGAGGCCCAGACGGCGCCGTTCCGCCATTTCGTCCGGGGTGAGGCGCCTCTGATTGCCCTCGTCGCGACCCTGCTGGGCGGCCACCGGAGGAGCAGGGAGCGCCATCAGCGGCTGTGGCCCCGGAAGCGCTGGCCGTGGCGCGGGGGCGGAAAGGAGGCCACGCTGGGGCGCCCGAGGGGAAGGCTGCACCGGCCGGTCGCTCGCCATCAACTCTACTTGTCGCGCCAGGCTCATGGCGGCTGCGAGCGTCTCCGGGTTGTGGATGCGGACGGCGTGGCTGAGCGGCGGCAGGAGTCCGCCAGTGAAGAGCTGGACGCGCTGAGCCTCATCAAGGCGGCCCGCGCGAGGCAGGAGGGCCTGGAAGCGATTGGAGTACTCCTCCACGGTCCCTGTACGCCGGCACTCGGCGAGCTCGAACAGCGGAGCCGAGCGGAGGGGAGGCCCAAACCGCAAGGTCAGGAGCTCCTTGAATCGCCCCCACGACGGCGTGCCCTCGTCCTCCTGGAGTTGGATGTACCAGAGTTGCGCGACGTCCTCCAAATTGTACGAGGCCATCCACACGCGCTCCTCCGCCATGGTGCGCTGTTGGCGAAAATAGGATGCGCACTTGTTGATGAAGAGCATCGGATCGGTCTTGCCGTCGTAGCGGGGAAATTCCAATTTGTGGAATTTTGGGGGGCGATCAAGATCGCGCGGCCCCTCCGGGCGGCCGCCGGCGCCGTTGTCCGACGACGAGGCCGACCTCTCCTTCATAGCCGCCATGTCGGCCTTCATGGTTGTCATCTCCGTGGTGATGGATTTCAACATCTCTATCACATCGGCGACGGTGGGATCGCCCATGGCTGTTGGCTGCGGGGCGGCAGTGGCGGAGGGCTGCGGCGGTGGTGGAGGGCTAGGGTGGTGGGCGGCGGCTTGGGTGGAGCGGGTGAGCTCTGATACCAGGTTGTCAAGAGCGTCGAACCCTCGACTGGCTGGACCGCGGCTACGTAGCTCGTAGCCGCCGGCCGTCTTCTTCGGTGAGGTTATTCCCCTCAACCGCAGGCTTAACAGAGAGAGAGAGAGAGATTTGGGATATAATTCTTGCTTAATTCATCGTCCCGCGATCACAAGCATATATGGCCACTGGCCCAACCTAAATGGAGAAGGCTCTCCTTGATTCTAGGAATTTCCAAAACAACCTACCTAAATGGAGAGGGCTCTCCTTGATTCTAGGGATTTCCAAACAACTTACCTAATCTAAGGAATTTCCAAACAACTTAACAACTTACCTAATCTAACAACTTACCTAATCTAAGTTTCTATCTTTAGCCACTAGAAGCTAACCCATGCGGCGCCTGCCCAACGTGCTCAGCGCGCTCAGCCGGTCCGCGCCTGGCATATGTGCGTCCGCACATGACATAGAGATTGTGATTGACATGGTTCTGGAAACCACGCCAATGTGGAAGGCACCTTGTTGAACGGCACCAGTAAAGCTGAGAGAGCTGTTAGTGCAGTTGCAGGATCTGATGGATCGAGGGGTCTAATTGACCCAACGCCACGTCGTTGATACACGACGGTGAGGGTTCTCTTGTGGTTTGAGCACAGGCAGGTCCGGGTTTTATTTAGGGCCTTTTGATGGAGTTTTACTCCGGCAGATGTTCTTTCATGATGCAAGTATCTATTTGGGATCATACAGCCGAGGATTTTGCCAAGACAACGTTTAGGACGATAGGGGCATTATGCGCTCTTAGTGAGGCTAAGTGGATTGACTAATGCACTACTGCCTTTATGATTTGAAGAATTGTGTGTTCTAGCTGTACTTGGATGGATGGGTAGCGGTATTCTCCTGGGGTATTTTGATTTACTTCCTGAGTGACTTGGAGCATGAGGAGCACTTGTGGATAGTGCTATAGTGCCTGTGAGGAGGAAGTTGTATGCCAAGTGGTTGAGGTACAAGTTTTAGCTTCGAAAACATACCTTCTTGGGCCACCTTACTCTAGCCGTAGGAGCGGCGATGGAAATCCGGCCAAAATGGATGCTATTCGAGAATTGGCCGAGACTGACATTGATTATTGAAGTGAAGAACTTCTTGGACTGAGCAGTGCCAACAGAGCTTGACGAATGGATGTTGAGACTGATACCAGCGTCGATTTTAGCATTGCCGGTGATAGGTGATGGATTTGCGAGTTATAGTGATGTCTCCCATAGGGGCTGTGGAGTTACTGTTGGATTATTGTTGAGCACCCTGTATCACCCCGACAAGCCACTGTAGTGGCGGATACCTTGAGCGGGAGAGCTGTCTGGGGTTGAGTTTGATGATTCCACAGCTGACACTGGGTGGAATTGTTGAGGCGAACAGAACAGGAGGTTGTGTCCTTGGGGGTCCCTTTTGACGGTAGCCTGCGGTTGAGCAGTCCACGCGGATGGCCAGGATTCGGGAGTTACCGAGTGAGGACCCCAGCTTGTTAGGGCTCCTTTCTTTTTTGGTTGATCGTGTGAGTGTATTTCGGGTCGCCTTGGTTGAGTTGGCACTAGGGTGTGGTTTTGGTGCGTGTTGCACTAGTTGTTATTTATTTCTTCCCCCCAGCTGTCTTGTTGGACTCCCTGATGTTTTTCCACGTCTCAGCTCAGGAGTGCTTTGCTTTTGGATCCCTCGCCCGTGTTTGACTTGCCCCATTTGAAATCTGTGAGTGTTTAGAGTACGAAGGACGCCGTTGCGAATTCTGACTCGTGAGATGAGAGGATTGCGCAACTGGGCCATACCGTACTAGTAATTATGGTTGTTAAGGCGGGGAATGAGTGGCGACTTGGGAGCTGGAGACAGGGATGGTGAGTACCTACCCTTGGTATTTGTGACTCCTTTCTGAGTTGTGTTAGTTTCGAGGACGAAACTTTCTTTTAGTGGGGGAGGATGTGAGGACCCGGATTCCCGCAATAGGATTACTGTTGGATTGGCAGCTTCTGGAGGCCTAGGCTGTGTCGGAGGTGTTTGTGCGCATATCGGACCTCAGGATTGGACCCAGCGCAAAATTTGGATTAAGATTACTTAGCTGGGTGCCTTCGACAAATTTTAGAAGTGGAATTAGGCAAAACGAATATCGGATTTGGATTCAGCGCACGAAAATGTTGAAAATGGACTATTTACTTGTATTTTTCGGAGCCCGGATGCCAAAACATGGATTTCGAGGCATTTGTTACTGTTTCGGCAGGCTAGGGCAGCGCCGGCGGCGACGAGCAGCGGCGGAGCACGGCGGCGCGGGCGTGGGCAACAGCGCGGGCGGCCGGTCCACTGGATATGGCGTGCACCGGGACCAGCGGGCATTAGACGGGACACGTGGCGCGCGTTGATTGGTTAGTCAACGCACGCGAGGCAGCACGCCGGGCGCGGCGCACGGTGGACCCGCCAAGCCACGTGTCGCTCGCCCATTGGCGGGCGCAGCGACCCGGGTGACCCGATGCGGACCGCGGCGCGTGCACCCCGCCGTGGACCGCGTCGCCACGCGGCGCGCCGTGATTGGCGGGCGCTTGTGCACCGGGCGGGCGGGGCGCGGAGCGGGTGACGTGACGCGCTGAGGGTAATTCGGGCGCGCAGAGTAACGGGCCGGACCGGATTTCGAGCGCCCGAATCCGGATCCTCTTGTTTGTGGACTTTGGGCTATAAATAGCCCCTTTGGGCTTCTTTTTGAGTGCTTTTCCGAGCTCATCTAGGGTTGAGGCCTTAAGGAAGGTTGTTCCTCACCTTGTCCTCTACTTCTTGATGGATGCCCAGAATTTTTGGAGGCCGCGGCATCGGCGTTTTCTGCGACACCGCGCACTTCGACGCTCCTTCGTTTGTGGCTTCTACCATCGCTTTTCAGTGCGCGAGACCCCCTGAGCTACCCCGATGGACTTTTGAGCTGATTTTCACGGCAGCACATTCACGAGAGGTACGCCTTCGATTTTCGTGTTGATCACTTTGCCTCATTTTGGGTTTTTGGCATGATTCCCGAGGTATCTTTTGACCCCTTGTACCGCTGTGAGGTATTGGACAGCGGTGGAGTATTGTTGGGATTTCTCGGCCTATGGGCATCGGAACGAGACGTATGAGGACTCGATCGGCATCTACGCTTCGAGAGGAACGCACCCGTATTTTTATCGAAATTTTTGGAGGTCTTTTCGAAGGTGATGTTTAAGCTTCTTTGGGACTGATTTCTGCAGAAATGTGAGTTGTGAATTGATTGGCGTACCGCGATGTTCTATTTGTATCTTGACCTACAGGTGTCGGAACGAGGTGTATAAATACTCGATTTGGATCTACTCGTCGCGAGGATCGCAACCGTGATTTTTCTGAATTTTTCGGAGGACTGCACGCAGGTGAAAAAGCCCTTTCTCTGTGCTGTTTTGGCAAAACAGCAAGTGCTGTTTGGGGTGTTTAGTGGTGTTGATTTATTGTGGTTGTGATGTTAGTTGGAGCAGAGGCTTGCGCGACCGAGTACCGAGGGTGCGGTTTAGGTCGATTTTTGATAGTGAGTGACTGCACACTTCACCGACTTCAGCTTTGCCTGCAGAAAGCGTTTCAGGTGGGTTGCTTCGTCTCCAGAACCGGTGGACGGTCTTCTAACTCTATTTGTTAGTATGCATGCATAGTTTAATGTGCAATTTTGATGATTGTGATCTAAGCATGAGAAATAGTTTGAATGATGGGATTGAGGCTTAGTGGATAAATTGTACATGATTTATTTACCCTTATGCATGTGGGAGAGTTACAAGATAAAGATGGTTATTTTATACTAGTGGAAAAGCATGCTAGATGATGATGTTCACTTACTTGTTGGAGAATATGATTCATGCATGACTGCTCTATATTGTTTAAGCTTGTGAGCATGTATGACTAGAGTATACTACCTTTGATTGGAAGCAAGCATGTTATGAATTGTCCCTGTTGTTGGTTCAGTTTTATGCTTAACATGATTAGAGGATTATTTATTGATTATTGGAACTTGACCTAGCACCCCATCATATAATGCATGTTGAAACCAGACTAGTAGAGAAAGTACCTACCGATTGGAGAGGTGGGCGAGCAATCAACTCTCCATGAGGTGTGTTTAGTATGGAACTCGAAACCATAGGTTGGTTAGTAGAAACCGAGAACGGTTGCGTAAACAGGTGGTCTACGGTTAGTGGCATAGTGGCATAGTGAAGCATGTGAGGTCTTGTAGTGTAATGTGATAATTGCATTCTAGTATAAAAATAATTGTTATTGATTATATCTCGCTACTAATGCTTCCTTTGGACCAAGTGAGTGTAGAGCATTATTCTTGGAGGTTGCACCCACTAGGAATCATTCGTAATTCTCACTCCATGTGGTTTACATTTGTTTAGATCCAAGTGTCACCGGTGAGGAGTGGGACTGCGGCAAGGGCGTCGCGAAATAGAGCACCTAGCGAGGTCTAGATGTATCCCTTTTTGTAACTAGGATAAAATTTGTAGTATTTTGGAAAAGCAATTGATGTAATTGTAAAAGATGCCTCATGTCTAGTTTATATGTATCAACTTTCATTAGTCTTGAAATGTTCAAAATTGATTGTTTAAAATTAGTTGTACTCTGATATGTATGCATCTCTTCGTGCATGATTGTACAATTTCAGATGTTTTTCCACTTCATTCGGGCAAGGGAGGCTTTGTCCGTTCGGCGAGTCTATGAGCACTCCCAAACCAACCCAAATTAACGGTCTCGGGGCATGACAAATTGGAGTGATCATAACAATCCCTCCCTTTTGAAACACACCTTGTCCTCAAGGTGTGAACCAATAAAGTGCAACAGTTGATAAGGAAGTTCGAGTAATTTTGTTTGTGCAATCGGCTTAATCATTGGTGAAATCACATCAATATCTTCATGCATAAAAGAAATAGAAGGAACCAGCAGCAATAACGTCTTTGAAATATCCGATAATGGATAAAATAACGAAATAGATATGGGTGACGAAGGAGATTTGGCGGTCCAGGTTGCAGAGCTGGTTTAGTCAGCGGTTTATTGGACGGTTTGAGATCCCGGAGCGTAATAGTCAAGTAGCTTATAGATTGGCACTTTCTTCGAATCTCACCCGTATGTTTTCTATATCTCCTTGTTTCGAAAGTGTATTCCAAATCTGTCCTATGCGATCAACCCTGCTATAATTCAGCTTCAGGAGGATCCGAGCTTCCAAGAAGCTCTGAAACGGATTTTGATACTATAGGAGATAGTTGCAGGATCGAATCATTCCATAAGTAAGATTCAATAAAGAAACACAAAGAGCATGAAGCTACTTGGGAGCAAGATCGTAATGTAGGAGTGGTACGTAAATTTGTTTATGGGGGATGTGCAATCAAGTTTCAAGGATGAAACTTCCTATAAATCAGGAGTGATGTAGAACTCGAAGTTTCTTTGCAGTAATTTTCATAAAGATAAGGGACTACTTTGTAATTGGACAGTTTTCAATGAAACAAAATCTCCACTTTCAAGGTCTGACAGTGCTATCGCATCGTCGGATGTCTTAAGCGGCGTTGTCTATCGTCGTTCTACTTTCGAACTAGTTGTCTCAGGCCCAAAAATCCTTCGGGGCTGATTTGGTACGAAATGGCATAAGTTAACTGAAATTGGAGAGTCATTGCATTAGTCCGCTATGGTTTCGCAAAACCTTCATTGTTGCTGTCGGGATGGTAGCGGAGCCTTGTTGGCCAGCCTAACCTCATTGTTTGAGCCCTTTGTGGCAGCAGGCATGTTGTGGTGGGTTCCGAAGCCAGAAACGGCATCTCAAAACCCAACTCGATATAGTTCGGGGCCGCGAATCTCATTATTGGGCATTTTTGCGTGTTGTTGTTCCAACACCTAGAGTGGTGTGTTTCAAGACAACGGATGAAATATTGAGATGCATAGTGTGATTCGGAACACTTCGTGGGTGGTAGTGGTACCCCGACGAGCTTATGTGACGATCGGGTGGATTTCGAAAATCGATAAATGGGATCGATGTTCCGATTGCACAATTATGAGTCGTGAGTGACTTCATGTCAATTTATGTGGTGATGTGGTGTTGGAGCCATCTTTGGGGCTAAACGCAAGTCGTGTGCACGTTCCAATACCGAAACTGCGTCCGAAGTACCAAAATTGGGCATTTTTTACTAAACTGTTAGGTTGGGAGTGCGCGGCCATGCTTGTTGCTGGCCAGAGTTCCGTTTTAATCACATTCCGAGTGAAAATGACCTTTGGGAGTGAGCATATAGTCATGTGCTGTCTCGATGCTGAAAACGAAAACTTTGGGACTTATCGAGACGAAAATTCCATCGTTTTGACGTAATAGTTGTGCACTTGGACTCTGGAACTCGTGGAATGTGTTTCGGAAGGTCCTCGCTAGTTGAAACTAGCTGCATGATATGCAAGTGACCTCCTGCTGGTTCCAATGCCAAAATCGGTGTATGCCGAAAACCATTAAAGCATAGTTTGGGGGCCAAGGCCTCTATTGTTGCACACTTTGCGTGCAACTGTCCCAACACCTAATTTGATGTGTCTGGAGACAACGGGTGGTCTAAGGAGACTTTTTGCATGGCCCCAAACGCTCCAAGGGCTGATTGGAGGTCTAAGTGAGTTAGGCGATGGTTTGGCAAGGTTCAAAATTCAATTAAAGAAACCAATGTTCCACTTGCACCTGTTCATGTTGTTGGCGACTTAGTGTCACGAGTTGTTGTCAGTTTGATGTTTGGGAGCAGTTTAGACTCTTGTAGAGTTGGCAAATAGGTTAGTCTAGTTTCGAAAGTCGAATTGCAAAACTGACGTTCTGTGTATGTCGTCATGCACTTTGACGCAGCATATGTGTGTCGGTTGGTGTTGTGGACACAGCGGCTTATATTGACACTCGATGATTATGTCTAGGTTACCGCAACACCTAGAGGCATTGGTGGAGTCGCGAACTCGAATATTCGGTATATAGGTGGGTGTTTCTATCCAAAGTTGATAAAGTGGTATTCTACTCGGTTATTCCAATCATACTTCTATCGTGTATCTTATTAAGTAGATCGGATTTACCTACTTTGTCGCTATTCATGTCACTTGCTCTACCTTTCGGCTTTAATTATCATTATATCACATTGTTGGATGATACTTGTTTGGTAGAGCGGCTTATGTTGATTATCATGACTTCATTCATACTTAGTTACTCCACATGTCGCTATACTATTGTTTCTCTCTTCACATGATTCATGATTATCATGTATGGATCTTATCGTTGTTGGAAATATGACAAAATAGGATTGATATACACACGATTACTACCTCGTGAATTTTGACCTATTTGGTCGGTTGTACTCGATTATAGATATGACGTATGATTGAACTTGTTGGTCGGCTATACTCTATATGAGATTCGACCTTCGTGGTCAGCAAATTGCTCCTCGTGAGCTTTGCGGCTTCTCGCCGCAGTTCGGTTACTTGAGCATATAGCATGATCTATCACAGCATGCGTATTCACGTACACCAGTTCGGTTTGGCCACTGAAAAGCGAGTGTTCTTTGCTAGAAAAATGGTCGAGAGTGACTTGAGAATCAAGTTCGTACAGGTGTGGCTTTTGCCTGAGGTCTATAGACCACCAGGGTGGCTCTAGATTGGGTAATTTGTTGGATTGATCGTCCGGTTGACACATGTCATACTTTGCACTTCGATTTGATTATACTTTGGCATGCATGCTCCTCACTCGTTTACTCTTATACTACTGCAGTTGGTTGTCATATTGCTATCCTGCTTTTCCTTTCTATTGACCAGTGAATGCAGTTTGCTCTCGGCGGCATGTTGCCCTCACTAGGAAACTTATTTATATATTTCTCAACGCCCCCCGCCCCCCCCCCCCCCCCCCCCCACACACACATTTTTTAGGGGTAATGCGAATTGTGAGGGTTGGGACGTTGTGTGAGATAGTGATAGATAGAACCTCAGTAGCTTCCCTCGTTTTTGGACCTTTCTCATGAACCTCGAGTTTTATAACTTCGTAAACTTTTTATTTACCGCTTTTCGATATCATGTTGTAGTTATGTTTTCATAATGTGAGTTGTAACCTCAAAGTTTTGGATTTAGATCGGTTTTAGTTTTCTCGTGGTTAAATGAATTTTGAATTCGGTTTTTGAAATGTTATAATTAGTTTAGACTTGTTATATCACATACCTGTTGTGGATGGATTAGCAATTGTGCTAATAGTTGTGATTGTTTATCCTCCCTGCTGTAATTGTATTATGTAATGTTGTTGTTATGGTTGGTTGTGCGGTTGAATGTTGTAAACTATGCTCCTACGACGTGTATGTACAGAAGAGACACTGTCTGTTTATACAAGAGAGACTTTGTCCATGTGGCAGGTCAGGGTACGCCCGAGGTAGGTTTATGATTTAAAAAAAAAATTACACGTTTTTTCGCTAAACTCTGTTTTTGACATGAAAAGCCATACAAAAAGGGCCACAAGGCGTGACAGACTAACAGTTGCTCCATCGCCGCTAGTTGGTTGATTATTTTCTTTTTCCATACATCATTCGACACTGCTCCTTCTCCAACTAATTCATCATTATAAGATAGAACAGTGGATTTCGAAAGTTCTTTTATAGATGCCAAGCATATAATTTTTTTTAATAAAAATTATCTGAAATAAATTTAATTGAGTTGAGACCATTTAGCTAAATTAAAGCCGGCTCAAATTCGGTGAGAACGAACTCATTCAGCAGTAAACAACTCGATGTGGCTTGTAACAGCTCGAACGGCTAGGTAGCAATTTTGAAGTTGCTAGTTGATATGTCTCCTTGCCCAGGTTTTTTGATGGTGCGAAGAAGATCACATGTGTGACAACAACTTTGGTGAAAACCCTATTTTCTAGATCAAATGTGAACGCCAAGGAGAAGATGAAATCTTCGACTTCAAACTCCACGAAGGCTCTGATACCAAATTGTTAGGATCACCGGCTCCTACCTATAGTTTTGATACCAATAGATAAATTTAACGTCTCTATTAGATGCCTCTCCGCTCCAAGGAAAAAAGGGACCTCTCCTCTTCAAACTTAGCCTAAGCTACAAGCCATTAAGAACTCACTTTTTTATTAACAAAATTGACCATTCTTTACAAAAGAGAAGAGCCTCTTATTTATAGGCCTAAAATTATTATAATAATCCTAATATGATAAGAAAACTAAATAATAATAGAATAAATCATAAGATATTCCTAATCTAATAGACATCTCAAATAAAATATCTTTCTTAATCTAAAAAGTAAAATAATCTTAATCTGATAAGAAAAAGTCTTCGTATCCGGATCGTGTGCTAGGATTCCGGGTGATCGTAACAAAAAGATTCTGGTCTTAGGTCACACTAACAAGTAGTACAACCCAATAGTAACATAAAATCATAAAAAAAGAAAACATTGTATTTAAATATATAACTCAAATGTAATATAAATTAAGTAATAGTATAATACAAATAATATCTTAATGGCTCTTAGATGTAGTTAACTCAACAATCTTAATGAAGTAATGATAAAAGTCAATTACGTACAAATGAGTTCAAATTATAGAGACCACAAAAGTACAAAATTTCAGGTTTTAGTACCAGTAACTTTGATGTGAGCACACACCAGGACAAAACTCGAGTTTCAGGGAACAGTTCAGCGAACTTAAGTCCGAAGCAGTTTTTCAAACAAACAAAAAACACCTTACAAAGCCGAAAGTGGATAAATATTTTTATTCTTAGCATAACCTACTATTATAGGATATAGAGAAATAAAAGAAATTTTGTGTTTGGTTTGATATTTTCTTATTCCTTAGGATAATTAAAATCTTGCTTGGTAATTTTATTAAGAATAATGAAGAACAGTACAAAATATTGATTAAAAAATTTTTAAATATCAAAATTATTCTTATCTATATCTTTTATATATATAATATTTAATATATGTACAATAATGCATATAAAAATAATATATTTTTGAACATAAAACAATTAAAATATTCTATCTAATAGTATTATAATCATATTATTATATAACATACTTCAATAATAATATATAAAAATACTTCAAAAATATTATATATAAATAATTAAAGACAATATATTTTATAGCATTATATATTTAATATATTTATTACCTTATATATTATATAATATTTTATTTTATATTATATAGTATCTTTTAGGATAACATATAATATAAATAAATTTATAGAAGTAATAAAAATAATATAATATTATATAATATGCTAACAGTACTACTGGTAATAATAATTATTATTATATAATATGCTAACAGTACTACTGGTAATAATAATAAGTATTATTATTATTATTATTATTATTATTTTATAATAATAATTACAAAATTACTATTATTATTATTATTATTATTATTATTATTATTATTATTGCATATTATAAGATATTTTAAAATATTATAAAATTATAAATATAATATAATCATACTTTTATATAATTTTAATTATTTTTAAAAAACTAACTATTGCATGAGAATAGCCTAAAAATACTAAATACCTATGAAGCACAAATACTTCAAATTTAATGTCGTTCCCGTATCGGACACGTATCAGATACCGATACACGCCCGAAACATGTCGGAAACGGGAATGAAGTATACGGCATTTTTAAAAAATAAAAAAAATAGCGAATACGGCTTGGATATGAGAGGGATACACGGGGACATAGAAGGAATACATCCTAACCCATTGAAAATGAGCGAAAGAGTGAGAAAAATGTCAATCTCTCTTCAATTCGTCATTTCTTCTATCTTTTTGCTCTTGGATGGTTGAAGGTGCTCTCTCTCGCTCTATCTCCACACAATATTAAGCTATGATTTAGTGCTTTACAACTTAGCTTTTATCTAATTTGTCAATCTAACACTGATCAACAAAGGTCATAGAGAATGATTTGTTTCTTCTTCTATTAAAGTGTTAGTATTTTTTTATTATTATTGTTTTATATAATAGAACATAATAAAACAGACATATATCATGAATAGTTAATTATCTAGTTTGTCAACTAAATATCTAGCATTTTCATTTGATCAAGTTGGATGATAGTTGGTTGATACCTTTGGAACTATTATTTCATACCATTGATTATCTTTTTTTATGAACAAATTTAGAACAATTATACAAACTAATGTATATCAGTATATATTCTTTAATATAGTCTAGATATCTTTATTGTCCTCAATATATTATTACATATAATCAACATATATTAAAATATATTTAAATTAATATTTTACTAAAGTATACCTCAAGTATCATATCCTAGAGTTTTTAAGAATTGTCGTATCACCATATCCGTATCGTGTCGTATCTGTATCCCCGTATTCATATCTGTGCAACATAGCGTAGTACTTGCAAAGTGCAAACTTATAATATACCTATTGACGATTTCATTACATGTAATGCAAGCATTACTCTGCCTTCTAGGGAAATGTGCTTTATTATCTAAGGTGCCCACTTCATATATGAATAGCCATTTTGGTTGCAGTCCAATCAAAACTTAAGTACTCTATGATTGACAACAATCAAAAATGGCTACTTTTTTTTTTAGGAACTGAAGCATGGCCCTTCTACAAGGTGATAAGTTAATATATCAAACTGGAGCTTTACTTTATATATTTTATGAGAAATCTATAATAAGTTAGAACTACCTTGGCCTAATTGTTAGTCAAGGCCAAAGACAAATCTACGATCTATAAACAAAATACTAGGTAATAACAGTTTCCACATATGAAAATTGAAATTAGAGTGGAAAACTTATAGCAACTAGTACTAAAAATTACCATTCAAAGAGAATATCATCATAAGGCAACTGAACAAAATCAATGCTCTTATAGACCTCAACCCAACACATCTTATTCCTTTAGTGTGATAGAAAACAATCTATGCAAGATGTACAAATGAAAATGAGAGATATGGGATCATCTGACAAGATCCCTTATTTGAAAACAACTGAAACAATCAAAAATAGAAGGATTTTTTATAATTATGAGATATCTATTTGAACAACTTTCAAATACTTGACAAGGTACTTGTCTAATCCTAATCATATTACATTCCAACAATAAATCCCATCTCTAAAACTGTCCATGTGCAACTTGTTGCTTTTGGATCAATTTACAGACCGGTTAGCTCTTAAATTGGCTCTGTGTTATTGAGTGGACTTTCAGTACAAGCTGGCTTCATGGAATTCCACTACTGATAGCATTAGCAATTTCAGAAGCTTTAGCTTAAAAGTAACATATGGCCGATTTGGATGTCAGAACAAATTATCCAGTGACAACTTGTGTGCTATGGAAATTTTTAATCGTGGTTGCAACCTACAAGTTTGCTTTTAGTCCATTGCAAAGTCTAGCAAAAAGAATGCATTCCACCAACGAGACGATGTATTTCATTTTGAGAGAATGACTCCGAGATCGCATCTACTATGCCATTGGAGACTTTCAATCGTACTCCACATCTGCCAATACCACAGTGCCCTCAAGAACACAAAAGAGAATTGCCAAACAAGATGCTCATGCATCCAAACAAGCCCATAGAGTATTCCAAACATTTAATGGATGCTAGGTTCGGCTTCTGGAACAAATCCCAACAGGAGAAGAAAAGACTACATATTTGCTAAAGCCAAGGGCGTAGTCTACTGAATCCATTAATGATAAGAAACAGAGAATAAAGCCATGTAAGCCTGAGACACTAAATATCTAAAATTTAAAGGGAGTTACCCGGCTTTAGATCCCGATGAATGATTCCATGCGAATGCAGGCACTCCATGGCCCGAGCTATGTCCAGAGTGAATCCGACAGCAACGCGAGGCTCCAAGCTCCGCGGCCTCAAGTTGAGCAAGTACTTGCGCAGAGATCCCCCCTGCAGAAGCTCGGTGACCACCACCATCACCGGCTCCTTACATGCCCCTATGAACTGCACGCAACTATTGATCTCAGATCCAACCAGCAGAACAACCAATAATATAGTAAATAAATAAATAAATAATAATAATAATAATATCGGAAAACTGACCTTGACAAGGTTCTTGTGTTGGACCCTGGAGAGCATGCTCACCTCCCTCATAAACCTCCCCTCTCGCTTCGTCACCTCATCAGGGGTGTCTCCCCTGTGGACAATCTTGATAGCAACATTTTGATTCTTATACCTACTCAACATGCCATTCAAAACAACAACAAACAATTTCAATAAATAAAAAAAAAAAAAAAATAGCAATAAAAAATGAATAAAATCCCAATAGTCCAAATTAAAGAAGTAGACGAGATAGATTGCGGGATGAAAGAAGATTGGAGGGAGAACGGGGAGGGAAACCCACTTGCCCTCATAGACCTTGGCGTGGGCGCCCTCCCCGATCCTGGGGCCGACGAACAGCAGCTTGGGATCGATGAGCCACTTGTGATCTATGCGGAAATCGTCGCCGACGAAGAACCCGCTCCCAGATTCCATCTCTAGAGCGCCGAAGATGATCTAACATCTATCGGACCTGTGACCTCTCTATCTATCTATCTATGTATTGTATCCCGAAAACATAAAACCCCAAACACGAGAAGAAGAGACTGGGAGAAAAGCTGCAGAGAGAGGGGAGGGGAGGGGAAGGGGAAGGGGAAGGGGATCCTAATTCATGCTCTTCGCCTCCAATTTGAAACTCCACCAAATCCCCCACCCACTGCCTTATTTTCTCAAAAGAGATCAGATGCATCTCATCATGAACTCCATCGACAAGAGCCCCGAGATGCTACTGGAAAAGGCAAACCTCCCTCTCTATCTCTAAGTACTAAAGGAGGAAGTAGGAAGTGAGAGAAGGACGCGGAGACGAAGATGGAGATGGGGAAGGGGAGAGAGAGAGAGAGAGAGAGAGAGAGAGAGAGAGAGGTCCCAAGAGGCAGTAGAAGAAGATTGACTTCTATTTTTGAGGCGATGACGGATGAGGAGGGTGCTCTTTGCGGCAGTAGAGGAGCAGACAAACCACCACCAACTCGACGACCTCTATCATCTCATCATATTAAGTTTTTTCTTTTTTTTCTTTTTTTTTGCATGAAATTTTCTAACAAAATTTTTTTACAAATAACTTTTTAAAATTTTTATTTACAAAATTAATTCTACATCCGTCAAGCAAGTCCGACGGGTAGTTAAGTTAAACATAGTGAATCTTTTGTCGTATTTAAATATGGTAAATAATTCACCGTGTCCAAACATGATTAACTATTTTGGGTTAATTGCATACGGCTCTCTACAAACATATCGAATAGCAGATATATCTCTATAAAGTTCAACTTTTCATATTTATACCTTCAAAAGTCCAATGTTATTCATATATATCCCTACCGTCTATCTCTGTTAGAAAAATCTAGTTAACCATAGGTTAAATACTTAATATTGGTTAGTTAGTGAGGTAGATTTATCTTTTTACCCTTCCAGATATTTCTGCATTATTTTTTGGATGAACATTTAAAAAAAAACAAAACTGTCATTTCACATATAATTTGTTAAAAAATAAACCGTGAACTAACGATAATAAACCGGAGGGATATATATGAATAACGTTGGATTTTTGAAAGGATAAATATAAAAAGTTGAACTTTGTAGGAATATATCTGCTATTCAATATATTTGCAGGGAGCTGTATGCAATTAACCCAACTATTTTTTATGTTTGGACACGATCAATCATAATACTGTGTTCTTCTACTTCCTACCATACTTCTCTCCCGAAAGATGTGGTGTATATATAAAGACATGGTGAATAATTTATCATGGCTAAACACGGTAAATAATTTTTCGTATTTAAACACGATAAAATATTTACCGTGTTGAATAAAAATACCTAATCACAATATTTTAATACTTAAAACATCACATAAATACAATATGAACAGTATGAACCAAATATAAATGCAACATCAAATCAATACAATATGAATACAACATTACATAAAAATAAAATATCAATACAATATAAATACAACATCACATCAGGACAATATCAATAGAAGGTCAAATTGTACAATTTAAAAGATACAAAAATAAATATCACATTGTTGGGGCCAAAAAGTGACTGCGCGCGATCGGCCCCTAGGAGTGACCCTCATAGATGTCGAATGCGCCGCGTGCCAACATATCAAGCGATCGGACCGAGGAGAGATCTGCTCAGCCGGATTCTCCTCTGGTAACTCTCGCGACCGTTCGACTTAAAATAGCCGAATCGGGTTTATAGAGGTAGAGAGGGATTGCTAGGTTCGACTTAGAGCAGCCGAACCGGATAAAAGAGATAAAGATATGAAATAGATAAGGAGCCGATTTTAACTTTATATTGCAAGAGAAAATAATGACACGGTTGATGGGCCCATTATAACTTTATATTGCTTGCGAAGGGGTTACAAAGAAGAAGCTAGAGATAGAAATTACAATTAAGTCTATTCCTAGAAAAGCAGTAAAGAAAAGCGGCAAAAGTTAAGTTAACCTACTCCTAAGATATGAAGAAGCTGGGGTGGTACCAGACTTACGAGGTTGCCGGACCTCTTTTTCTTCAATAGTTTGGATATTTATACACATCCCGAACCATGTTATTAGGCGCCGATTTAAATTATCGGCGTACATTGGGAGAAGTTATCGGATATTTAGCAACCACTTCCTTTTGAGCCGAATACCCTTAATTGGGATAGTAGTCGCTTCTCCGTCCAGGTCCATCCCCTACTCATCGCGCCAGAGCGTGATTCTCGGCGCTTTCCAGTACTTGGTGTGGATTGTCGCTTCGTGTCAGTTGCGAGATTCGCACCCAAATCTCGCACTCCTTCCTTGTCACGCCCCGGAGTCGAAACTGTGACTCGGACTCGCCAACAGATTCGCCACCTATATGGAAGAACCCCGTATAGGCGAAGCGTCTAATATGCAAAAGATAGTACTGCAGCTATACAGATATCAGAGCGAAAAATAAACTGCTGTAAAGTAAAAATCCAAAGCACTGTACAACTGAAATAAAAATACAAAATCCATCTCCCAAAATCATATACATCATTCTCAGATACAGCAGTTATGAACCCAAAATGGAGGTAAACTAAAACAATAATACATCAGTGTACAGGATCACAGTACAAGTCAGGTCCTCATAATATATCAGTCTCCCAAATAAAGAAAAACTCTCAAAAGAGTAAAATATACAATAATCCGACTGACTGTATAACTAAGAATCTCCAAAAAAAATATGGTACAACTACTCTCCAAGAATAGGTAGGGATCTAGCTCGCGACTCCCTCATCTCAATCAATAAAAGCAGCAACACTAAGGACAGGAACTGGAGTAGATGCCTCTGTAAAACTGTTACCAGCAGAGGGTGTGAGAACTACATTCAATAGTAGTTCTTAGTGAATACTATCTCCAAGACCAACGGTCTGCTCACTAAGTCTACTAGAGCCATAAGGTAACGATGCAGTATAACTGAAAATGAAAAGCTGGAAATAACTCTACGGCTATCATCCCTCTATCTATCATATTTTCTAATTTTTTTCAGTTTTTTTTATCAAAATATAAAATTAAATAAAAATAATTTATTATTTATATTTTTAAATTATATATATAATTTTAAAAAAAATTTAAGAGGCCGGCCCGAAGCACGGCCCGTGCCTTCCGGGCCGGAAGGCCGTGCTAGGCCCAGGTGCTTAATAGCTCCAACCCGGACCGGATTTGAATCCGGGCCGGGCTGGGCTGGCCCCTGCCCGTTTCGGCACAGAAAATGTTGGCCGTGCCGGCCCAGCACGGTCCACATTACACCCCTACCTATGCAACAATTTTTATTCTTATATCGTTATTTCTTTTTGTTTTCTTACTTTGTTTTCTGCTATTCTCATTCTAAAAAAAGTATTTAATGTATTTTTTATATTATTGACCAATCAAATGCATGTGGGTATTTTCATATGAAGTTCCAAAATAGTATAGCTAACTTAATGGGTTTTTTTTAAAACTAATCCTAAAAACTTTTAAAATTTACAAACTAATCCTCTCATTTTTTTTTTTTAAACTAATCCTGTTTTTGCCAGCTTGGCGCCATGTCGGGTGGGCTACCTGAAGGCGGTGAATCATTCACCGTCTTCATAAAAACCATATAAAGGCGGTGATTCACCGTCTTCTGTATATATATGCTAAAGGCGGTGAATTATTCACCGCCTTCAGCATATTTCCCAGCACTTAGCCACATTTCGCCTTCCCGCTGTGTAGTTTTTGTCTTAAAGGCGCTGAATCGTTCAGCGCCTTTAGTACAATGAAGAAGGCGCTGAACAGTTCAGGCTGGCAAAAAGATTATCGAAAATTAAACTATATGTGCACCGTTTTCTTACTTTGTTTAATTTCGATACTCCTGCGTCGCGCCAGGCTGGCAAAAAGAGAGTTAGTTTTACAAAAAAAAAATAATTAAGAGGATTAATTTGCAAATTTTAAAAATTTTTAGAGTTAGTTTTAAAAAAAACCCTAAACTTTTTCTATTTTGAAATTAAACTAATTTATACAAATATTTTAAAAATTATAGAAAATTTTAGCCATTACACAGAATTCCTAAACTTTTTATATTTTGTAATTAAATCAATTTATACAAATATAAAAAAAACATTTAAAAATTAGCCATTCCACAAAATTTAAAAGTTTGAATTATTTTTCTAGAAGCACTATAATAAAATTATACTATAGCGACACTTTTAAATATTTTTAAAAGCTAAAAAAATTACCGTTGATAAAAATACTGACACTTATTATTAGTGTCGCTATATATGCAGTCGTTAGGGTGTATAGCGACATATTATTGTAATGTGTCCTAAAAATATGTCTCCATAACCTAATTTTGAATATAGATGGAATATAGATAGAACACTTATACAAAATCGTCACGAAAATATGTCCCTATAATCTAATTTTATTATAGTGAAATAAAATAAGATAATTAACTGTAGTTATTAAAAATTATAATTATATTGACACTCCACAAAATTTATTAGTTTGAGTTACAATTCTTCAAATATAATAAGATAATTAACTTTAGTTCTTAAAACTATAATTATCTTGCAATTTTTGATGACTTTAAAAGTTTTTACGTTTTTAGTTAATTTAATATATTTATACTTCATTAATAATGACATTTTTTTTATTATATTTTCTTAGTAATGCCTATAAAGAACTCTCCACGAATATATTATTTAAGAAAACCCTCTAATTAAGAAATAAATTATCCAAGAAATAACTCACACCCATTAATTTTTACCAACTTTACATTATTTTTTTAAAAAAAATCTTTTCTAAACAATATACTATCAAAATATTACAAATCCACTGTACTCTTCAAATGGTTAATTAACAACCTTATACAAACTAATTTCATAAGTTTAATGGCATAAAACCTATTTGTTTAATATTGGCAGTTATTACTTATTGGAACCCCAGTTAGGGATGTACGTCTTACACATTTAGATTGGACGGTGCGGATTAAACAGAATTTTTTATATTAAAAAATTTATGATATTGTTATTCCTTAATTTCTATCCCACACTCTTTTCTTCCTTTTCCCCTTCCTTTCTATACAGAACACTGCCCCAATCCCTCTCTCCCTCTCCTCCTGCTCCCTCTCTCTCTCTATGAGGATCTACGACGCCTTCGCGAGGGCTTAGGCCCCGATCAGGCCACGGCCCCCTCTGTCGACGACGAACTCTCTGTGCATACTTCAATCCCGCGCCCCTCCTCTCTCTCTCTCTTGCTTCGAGAATCTACGACGCCTTCGCGAGGGCGACGCCACTGATCAGGCCACGGTCCCTTACGTCGATGACAAGCTCTGTGCATTCTTCAATCCCCTAACAAGAGTGTACAGGTACATTTCAATCCTTTCATTTCATTCTCTCATTTTTTTCCAATTCCTCATAATGGTGTACCGATACACCATCCTGAGAAACACTTTGTACCGGTACACTAGTATTACATTCATAAGCAATACCTTGTACCGATACACCATCCTGAGGAACACCTTGTACCGGTACACATACATTGTGTACCGATACAAAGTGTTTCTCAGGATGGTGTACCGGTACAGATATACTGTACCGGTACACCATCCTGAGAAACACCTTGTATCGGTACACAATGTATGTGTACCGGTACAAGGTGTTCCTTGGGATGGTGTACTATATTTCACATTCTATTAGTAACTTGGTTTCTTACTCAATTTTTTTCTTAATAAAGCTAATAAAATTAGAATATAATCCTCCATTCTTTAGTTTTCTTATTTATAAATAATTAATGATAATTATATCACAGGGGACTCTTCAATTTTCATCTATTTATGGTATTTAAATACATCCTAATATTTATTCCTTTATTTATAATAAGCTGCTTTCTGCATTATCAACATTTCCTTATCTTTTTAACAAATTCAAGCGGGCGCCGACGGCTTTTCTATTGTATCGCAATTTTTTTTAGAGGGAAAAAAATATATTTATCGTTAAGGTCACGCATTTAATTTTTTTATGTTTCCCCTTCTAATGTTCTACTTTTGACTATTTTAATTTTCTACTCACAATTATTTCTTAAATATTTATAGTTTTTTAGGTCCAATGCTATATTTCACGAATTATATTATTAACCTATGTCAACTCATTTTACATCTAATAATTTAGAAAAAAAAATTGATTAGATTAATTTTAAAGTATAGTCTCATGCAAGTTCAAAAAAAATTTTTAATGTAAATTTTTTTTTTTTATTTTATTGAATTTTTTTTTAATAAATTTAATATTAAGAATTAATAATAGCAATTCCAAATCTGGTAGATACGTTAGAATCATCTTAAAAATATTTAGATTATATCTTAACATTGTAAACCTTTAATAGTAAATGGTTGCAGATTCGATCATCACTCCATCTGCAAAGCAATTTGATTTAATTCTTTGAACTGAATAAGTCGAAAAATCAATCGTTGTAAACGGTTGGAATCAACTGTTTGTTCAACAAACAAACTGGTGAATCAGTTCTGATTTTAATCAATTTTTTTTTTTTTTTTTATCAAGTCATATTAAAATTCAACAACTTAAAATCAACTCAATTAAGTTTTATTAGCACATATTAAATTTATACAAAAAGAAAAGTTGAAAACTTATATCTACTTAATTTTGGTTTAGAATATTAATAATGTCATGCTAATGTCGCTAGTTTAATTAGTAGTTGTGACTCATAATCCAGTAATATTTTCTATAAGACCTGATTTTTAAGACATTAATCAGTGCTATCCTTTCCGAGTCCAACTCTCTAAGTCCCTATTTGGTTGTAGAATAAATAAGGAATAATTTTCTTTATCTCACTATTCTTACGAAACGAGGGTAAAAAATAATTAGAGATAAAAGTTTAAAATAACCCATGCTTAACAAATTATTATGAAATAACCTGTTAAGAAATATTCTATCCTATATCTCGGGGCAGTGAATGATTTTTATTTTTTATTTTTCATCTATTTACCTTATAATCTGAGACTATATGAACATTAGACTATATAATCTGAGTTATGTAATTATTTTTATTTACTAAATATTATTTACTAATTATTATTTACTAAAATATACTACAAAATATAAAAAATTATTTTATTTAGATGAGATATAATTTATTTTTTACAATTAAATTACCATTTTAATTAATTTATAATAATTAAAATTAATTTATATATATACAAAATAAGGGCAATTATCTTTTTTCACTATTCTCTATTATTCCATAATTTTAACTAAATATAATTTTTTCTATTACAGAATACTAACTTTTGAACCAAACACAATTTAACTTTTATAATTGATTATCGCGGAATAACAAGTTATCCCAGATATAAACAAATTTATACCCGAACAAAACGGGACCTAACTGTCGAAGCAAAATGGTCCTCTAGTCTCCCAAATAACAGAATACAGAATACAGAATACAATCAACTTGACCCTGCATTAAGACCCACGACATGCTCAAAACTGGGCCATAATGAAATCTCCTGAAGCACTGCCCCAACTTTTCATACATACTAGAATCTATCAAGCCAACTCGTGATGCTTTCTTGCGAACCAAATTGAACGTCCTGTTACAAATACAAAGAAAACTATATATATATATATATATCATCCTATAAGAATAAGACCACCAAAATCCAATTTAAAAAGGGAGAAAAGAAATCATACAGCAAGCTGAAGATCCGGAGGTGTGCCAACTTCAATGCTGTCGAGATCAAATAAGCCATACGCTGTGCTTACGTACGGATCAAGAGTGTCATTCATGGCCCGATTTAGATTCAGATTCAGATTCGGGTAGTCAAAGTGCAGCGATGCTTCAAGAGGGAAAGAGTCGAGGACCTCATGGCACAGCAACAACGACTCATCCAGAGATCTCGGATCCTCAACAGCTTGAGATTCACGCGACCGACATGCAGCATTTTCGCCTTTCTTTACGTCCGAAATAGGCGCGGCGTGTTCTTCTCGATATTGTTCCTCCTAAAAAAATGGAAAAGTAATCGTCGAACACATTTGCATAATAAAATCATGCATATATGACTCACTTCCCAAAACGGGGCAGCAGAATATGGAAGCTATAGAGCTAGCTCTTAATCAATTTCCAGGTAAAGATGAGAAAAGAGAAAATATAATAAGATTCTCAAAGCGTACGGAGACCACTTCACTTTCTTCTTCACAAGTGAATAAGACTACATGCTGGAAAACCTTGAAATTCATCCATCCAAAAACAAGATCAAACAGAATTTCAAACATAAAGAAACAATTGTTAGTCAAATAAAATTACCTCATCCTGCAATTGCCGAACGTCGTCCTCATCATCTTCACACTGATTCTTCTTTTTCGAGCGCGGTGGCTGCGGAGTATTAGTCTTGGGGGTTCTAGGGCTTACTCTGAGAGCAAACACATTAGATTCTTCATCGACTGAGTCTATGTCAAACTTCTCAGTTTGCTTCGTGTGCAGTTGGTAAAATATCTTAGAAACAACAAGTTCACCATCCTTCTCATCTTCTTCATCCCCAAGATGATATTGATGCATCACCCAATTAGCCTTGTCTGGTTTGCTGCCCCTTTTCGAACCTTTGTACAGAACCATTATTTTCTTCCAACCTTTTCGAACTCTATTCTCAAGAATAGATTTGGTCTTCCCAGTCTTATGCCATCTCACACGCTCCTCAGAGGAACTACTGTTGTTTCTGCTGATTTTCCGACGCTTGCGACACCCAGTTGCATATGCATTTGCTATCCTGTGAAAAAAATAAAAATTGCTTCCATCCTTCTTGATTCCTATTATCCATAATTAATGAAGATTAAGTTACTGCAAATTCAGAACCATGTAATTGCCGTGAATAAACAAGAGTACAAGAAAATTTACCGGGAAGATTCTCAGGATGTGTGTAGCAAATTCCGTCATTCTCCTCTAGGGTTGGAATAAATTCATCAATGAACATATGAGGCTTTGAGTTTCCCAAACCAACCTTTCCTTCTAGATGTTCTAGTAGTTCCAGATCCGATGGATCAAACTTAACACCAGCTGGAAGTCCAGGCCAATCTAAAGTAACCTGAAAAGCAATATGTAAATGTAGAAACCGAGGTTTTAAATTATAAATTTCGGAAAAGTTGGGGCATTTTTGTCCAACTAGACAGTTTTTAATGAAACAAAATTGCAACTTTGGAGATCTAACAGTGTTTTAAGTCATGAGAGGAACTTTCATGCAATTTCGCACGATAGAGTGATATTTTGGAGATAAAAACGGTCGAGAGAAGCCCGATAATTTGAACTTTTATGCAAAACGCGTGACATTTTATATGTCAAATTGCATGAAATTTTGACGGGAGACGCTACTGTGCAAAATACACATGTGAGTAAGTTTTTGAGTAAGAAACCATAAACCAAAGAGGTTAAAACACAATTTTCATAAAATTTTTAAAAAAGAGCAATTTGTGAAAAAATTATTATTTCATGCGTGAAAAAGAGAAATTTTCGAAACAAACTCATGTGCGTAGAGGACTGAGAGAGGACTACAGTGGCCAAAGAGAAGCAGAGCAGGGACTTCCTTGCGATTATTACAATAAGAGAGAAAACAAAAAAAATATTAAAAAATCTTAACTCTCTCTCCTCCTCCTCCTCCTCCTCCTCTCTCTCTCTCTCTCTCTCTCTCTCTCTCCCCTCACCCCCACAACCGCCGGTGACCCACCCCGGCCGGAGGTGAGCCCTAGCTAAGCACTCTCACTCTCTCTCTCTCTCCCACTTTCTCTTTAGATCTCTCTAGATCTCATAGGGTTTCCCCTCTGTCTTGTGGCTCCCGCCACCACTACCGCCAGTCTTCCCTACCTCCGGTGCCCCTTTCCTGAGGCCACCCCGCCACCCACTGTGCTTTCCGGAGTTTCCTCGAGCCCGAATATGGCAACAACTCGATATTGGGCTCCCACGAGAAAATCCGGCTAACCCAGCGCCCCACCATCAACTGCCGTCTTCTCTTCGACTGGCGCCGGCCGCCCCTAGCGGCGAGAAGTAGTGAAGATCCCTGCTGCTGTAGCTAAAGTTGCTCCAACTCGAGTTCCCTGTTTCGGCCATCCCTGTTGCCAGCGACCCCTTCTTTATGGAGTACGACCCTCCTGGGTGCTCCTTCATCACCGTGCTCCCCTTTGTTACAGTCCGATCAACCCCAATAGCTAGTTAGACTGCGGCATTCTCGTGGACTTCTCGATCCAGCGAAATGGTTGCTCCAACTATGTCGTCAGCAGCTATTGGTGCTCCGAATCGCAAGCATGATGTCCGGGACGTCGCTGTCCACCTACTTGTGCTGTTGGTCAGCTTCCAAGTCGTAGAAGCGTCGAGAATGAGACTAAACTCCAAATTCTACAGTAAATATGTAATTATATGTAATCATAGGGTCTTTTGTGCAATTGTACGCCACTGGCTGCTTTGGGCAACGTTATTTACTCATATTTGACCCTTGAACTGATTGTCCTAGGTTTAAAAATCGTTTCAAAGCTCGAATAGAGCTTTAGATGCTCAAATTGTTGAAATTGATCGTAATATGCGATTTCGCTTTGAAATTCGCAGAAACATTGTCATGGCTGTCTTTGGACATTGTCGAGCCTTCTTAGCTACTAGGAAACCTATGCAAAGATGCCCCAAAATCCTTTTGAGTAATAGGATGCCTTCGTCATCGTTATTGTTTGTCATCAATAGAGGGTTAGGTAACCTACCTTCTTGAACAAGGTGTTCCAAGGTAGGTATATCAAATGCATACATTTTTTGGTATTTCCTATTGTGCATTTCGCAGGCTCTCATTTCTTGACATTTCCTATTCTTGAACAAAGCATATTACTACAATAACATAGTTAACCTTGCCACAACATAATTACCACACAAATTTAAAATAAAAAAAATTTAGACAATTTTAACACTGAAATGCCACCCTGCCACCCAGGCAGCCAATCTCAAGCTTTTAAGGGGCTTGATTCCTAAAAGCACTTTGGAAATCATGCAAACAAGAACTAATAGCAACATAGGGCTAATTAAAGCCGTTTTAATATCAATAATAAGCCCCACAATATATTTGAGCATGACAAAAAAATTATAAACAAAAAATCTAGCCAAATATAAGTTTCGTATGTTGGTTTCAAAAAGAATGAACTATGAAGTAGTGTAACCTATGCCCCTGTCCAAGTTTAGCCGACTAATCATGCTCATCTTATGATACTTTTAGATCTCTACCATGAGATGAAGCAACAATAAGATTTCTCTTGTACTTCACCTATCACTACTGGTCTTCTATCACAAAATATTAGTATTTGCCTATTTCCTTTTTGTCCCATGGATGTATTTTCAGACTAAACCTTATGCTTGAGTTCTTTAACTATCTCCGTTATACGAAGAACCCAATTTAATTAACTTTATCTTTCTCTACGTCAAAGGGCAGACCTAACATTCGAAACTGTGAATGAGCAGCTTTTTTCTTCTAATTTGACTAAAAACTATCTCTTTCATGATGAAAACTCTCTATCTACTTCAGATGGTTGCTAATCTTATATCCTTTTCTATAGGCTGCTATATTCTATTGTGTTTTAGTTTCTACAGGGATACACATTTGCATACGCAACCATTTGATTCTATAAGTAATAAACTTTATTGCATCAATTTGATACAAACAAAGTACTATATAAACTTCCAAGTACTTGTGCATGGGAAACAAAGAACTCTTTCCTCACAAATTTTAAATACTAAATCTTACATCACTGTTGTCTATAAGGTGCTGGCAGTTGGGGCATTCAAGATTTGCATCCACCCACAAATCATTGATCTGACGAGTAGAGAAATGAGTGGCATTTTTTATTTTCTTTGCAATTCCCCTACTAGTTATAAGCCATGACCTGCAGCAAAGTAATCAAAATAATTAGCCCTAGAAAATAGTAAATCATCACAAACAAGGTTTTAGTTTGAGGAAAAGTTTGACGATCACAATGACATAAAAAAAAATTGATTATTAAGTACCTGAAGATTATTGAATTGTCATATGTATTAATGATACACAAATTTTAGATACATGATATTTAACAAAAAAAAAAATTACACTTTTCCAAACAACTATGATTTATTTTAATGGAATTCATTTCTAGCTATGCTATCTTAACATGATTAACTATTCATTGATGGGAGCTGGCTGAAGATACAAGCAGTATTGGATCAAATTATTCAGGGTAGAATAAAATCACATAAAGGTGCAGAACAGAACTGCAACCTTGGGTCCGATATTTGACAAACACTTCGAAAATATGCAGGAGTGAGGAGACACACTAGATCATAAAAAACAAATAAGACAATAAGAAAGATTTGTTAACTTCCTAGTGTTTGATGCAGCTGTGTATATTTTATCATTCGATGTAAAGAATATATGGAGTTTTGTAGTTTGCCAAAATAAAGAAGTTGGAAGCTAAGAGTCCCTGCATGATGAGCTGATCCAAATAACCATGTGGGCATGCATGGGAGTGGAGACTAAAAATCATATAAAAAATAGGAAAAGAATCAGTACATTAAGACGACTGAGGCCATTTTCTCCATTGAAGAGAGAAATTGTTTTCAACTGCGATACTATCATGTGAAATATGCATAACATGAGCATGAACTTTACAGGAAAAGTTACAAGATTACTCATTGAACTTTTACATGAAATCATTTAGGACACATAGCTTCAATATGTTACAATTGGGGCACTAACCTTTAATTTGTTGTTCAAATTGGGTCACTCTTGCTCCGTGCAATTCTTTAGACAACATAATAAAAGCCTATTCAACAAATCATATCCGAGCTATGGCATTGCCACTAATTTATCACTTTGAGATGATCTAGCTACTGATTCAATTGTCAAATCACCTCTTTGATATGATGTAAATGTTAGATGTATGCCCTAGAAGACAACCAAGCCGACACATATATTTTTTTGAGGACATAAATTTGTATTTGACTTCTTATGTTATGAATATATTTGAGTTTTTTTTATTTCCATTCATGTTGTGTATGTGTCCATAAATTGTCCAAAGAATAAGATTATGACACGTATTTTCAAGAGTTGAAAAATTGATACATGTATCATTCGCAAGGATTAAAGTGTCGTGGAACGAGGGTGTGTCAGCCATTGTCTAGCACGGTACAGTATAGGTGCGCTTGTGTGCCAACACATGGCACGCTTACGTGCCGACGGGCACTCACAACCTCCTAATGGCACACTTTAGTACGGTCTTATTTTAGTTTTTTTTTATCCAATAAGACTTTATAATGTTATTTTAAAAGTTTTTGAATAATAATTAAAAATTTTTACTATGTATTGATTTATCTTGATCTAATATCAATAATAGCTTACTAACTTACTAGATATTAGCTTAATATAGTAGTAATCTTCTTTATATGTGAAACAAAATACAACTATACCTCATGGAAATAATTTTTTTAAAAAAAAATTTATAAAAATTTGTTAGATCCATTCATATTGATTCGTTGAAGGACCATATGATGACATTACTAAATTAGAATAAGACCGCAAGTGTGCTGATAATTTCTTTTCATTTTCAAATTTTTTAAAATCATTTATGAAACAATTGAAAAAAAAAAATATTTTTTCTAAAAATTTTAAGAAAATTGTAAGATTTGTCCATGAAAATTTAATAATAAATCATACGATGAATAAACTAAGAAAGTTTATAATAAAAATTAATTAACTTTTAAAATTTTTTTGATTTATCATTTATTTTTTTAGAATTTTAAAAATTATAAAATATAAATCGAAGAACTTTTTTTTTTATTTTTACATGAAATTTGCAAGATTCATCCAAGAAAATTAGTTTTTCTTAAATTTAAATAAGAAAATTTGTGAGATCTATTTATGAAAATTTAATAATAAACCATATGATATATACATTAAGCTAATTTAAATATCAATTTTTTCTATTTAGTTTTCGATTTTATTAGAATTTTCATGTTTCTAAATCCAATAATAAAATTTTCGAAGTTAAGAATATCTTAAATCTTGCACAAAATGCTAAATCCATCCAAAAAAAATAAAAATGGATCATATAATTACTAAATCATGCGGACATATTTTCAGATTTTTGTAAATTGTTAATAAAAATTTGTATAATTTCATATTTCTTCACAAAAAAAATTTTACAAGTTAAATATATTCCAAATGCATGCAAAAAAAATTAAATTGCAAATTTCTTAACTTAACTAATAAGTAGATCTTCGATTTTGCTATTTCTTTACTTTTTCTTTTAAGATTGAAATGATCAAAGAATAATAAGAGATTGAAAAAAGAAATTAAAGAAAAAATTATCAAAAAAAAAAGGAAGAAAAAATATTGGAAAAGATGTGAGAGGAAAGAAAAAAGAGTGCAGAAGAGAAAAAAAACGTAGAAGTGAAGAGGAGATGAGAGAGAGATAAAAGTCTATCCAAGAAACCCAAGAAAATAAAAGGTCGAAGTAAAAAATATAAATTAAAAAGTGCATATGTGGGCACGCAGAGGCACGTGTCATGATACCCTTTAGATATTGTTTTGTCTCGTTCAATACTCCAAGGGCATCTCGGCACAGGGGGATCGAGAGAGGCCCTCCCGTACTGTGCCCTCTAATTGGTGGCAAGATACGTATCGCCTCGTGCCGTAAGGCATGGGTGGAACTCCTTGATCATTGGTAATTAATTCCTAAATACTCCCAATCAATGGATCATCATGGGGATAGTTATTGATCTGGTGAGATTGGTGCACAAGTCGCTTCCCTTTTAGGATAGACGAGTCTTGAGTCAACAGTGTGGGGACACTGGAGCGAATGTACAGATTGTAGTGCACTGGCTTATGCGAAATAGCGAAGTGCGGTCGAATTGCTCCTAACATGTCTAAAATGTTGATTCGAATGAATTTGGAGTGTTTTGATTCGAAGCAAAAGTCTTCGGATCAAAGTTGAGCTATGGAAGCGAGGTTAAAAGGCTCAAAATCTGAAATTTCTAGATTTTTGACTTGGGTACCGGAAAGCCAGGTTGGTACCGGAACCATGTAGAAAATGGTTAAATCCAACTCTCGGGTTAGAGGAAAATCAAAATTTTCTAAGTGCTGGAGTACCGGAACTGGTCATCACGTACCGGTACTCTATGCAAAGTTGGAAAATCCAGCTTTCAGGTTGGGACTTAAGGGGAAAATTGGCTAAATGCTGAGGTACCGAAACCTGATATTGAGTACCAGTACCTCATGTAAAAACAGAATGAAGAAGCTCTCGGGTTGGAAAATTTCAATGCTAAGGTACCGATACCCTAGCCCGTGTACCGGTACGCCAAGTCCCTGACTGCAGGTGCAGAATTGGTAAACCATGGTTGATTGGGGGTTTAGTGGGGGTATTTTGGTCATTTCACTTCCCCCTGCTACAACCCAACCACCTCCTGACATAACACCCCTCTCACTCTCTCTCTTCCATCTCTCTCTCTCTCTCTCTCTGTGCGTGCTGCTCCAGAGAAGAAAGAAGAAAAGAAGAAGAGAAGGAGGCAGTGGAAGAGAGAAGGCTGAGAATCTCCTCTTGGCTATGGATTTGGCTCTCCAAATAGTTTGGAGATTGAAGAGAAGACTTCAAGGAAGCCTCTCAAGTAGAGTTTCAACCCTTTCCCTCTCTCTTTTGGCCAAGAACTCAAGAGGAGGTATGTGGAAAAAATCTAGAGTTTTGGGTTCTTAGAGTTTTGTGAGTTTAGAAGACATAGAAATGATCTTTTATGGTTTTTATCCCATTTTTAGGGATTTTCTTGAAGACCTAAGAAATCAAGTCCCACCCTCTTACAAGAAGCAATTGGAGGTGGGGGATTCTACCGAAAAATGTGCACTCATCCCTTTTCCTTTGCTTTTAATCTTAGAAGCATGCTAGTAAGAGTAGGATTTTAAAGTATTCATGAAACAATTACGGTTTTACCCTAAGATATGTTATGTTGAAACCTAATATAGGCTAATCTTGTATATGGTTGAGTGGAAATGAACTTGGGAGAAAACCTTAGTTAAAGAAGTCAAAATGTGTGGCATTTAAATTAGGAGTTAACTCTAAAACTAATCGAGTGGCATTGAACTTAGGGGAAACCTAAGGTGAAAGCATAAAGTTTAACATAGAGTTAACGAACTCTAGCGTTATAGCACTTATGTGAGTTGAGGTCCTATGAGACGACTAGCTACCCTAATGTGATGGACATAGGGTGAATGTAATAACATGAGCTAATGAGAAACTCTTAACATAAAGTGGCGACCTAGGGGCGCCCAAGCAATCCTAGAGTAAATAACTTAGGATAAAAAAAGAATAAAAAGTTTTTTTTTTTTTTTTTTTTTTTTTGAGAAAAGGCAGCATGCTGCCGCTTCATTCATTACGGAGTTGAATTTAGCAGAGGGGCAAAGCCCGAGAGGACGAGCCCCAAAAAAAAAAAAAAAAAAAAAAAAAAAAAAAAAAAAAAACGATCAGACGCAGAATCTGGACCAGGAAGATCGGTGGCGCCTGATGTCGGCGAGGATCTCCCGGAGGGAGCGGCGCTTGTTATCGAAAATCCTTCTGTTCCTTTCCAGCCAAAAAGAATAAAAAGTTATACCTTCAGAATTGACGCTTGCTAGTTGGTAGAAGAGCTACCTTGGGTTGAAACAAGTTTGGGATGAGGTAATTCTGAAAGGTTTAAAAGAAGAAAAGAGTAAAAGTGACACCTCCGGATTTGACGCTTGCCAATTGGTAGAAGAGCTACCTTGGGTTGGAACCCGTTTGTGACGAGGTACTTTCGGAAGGTTTAAAAGGTGAAAAGAATTAAATTACTCCCTCGGATTTGACGCTTGCCAGTTGGTAGAAGAGCTACATAAGATTGGAACCCGTTTCGGACGAGGCACTTCCGAAGAGCTAAAGAACTAAAAGAAAACTGTTAAGTGGCCGAGGTGGCCGGGTTTAGATGTAACACTTTTGTAACGGCATAGTGGCCGGTTGTGTCATGACATAGTTGTATATTATATGAGCATGATAATAGTATAGCGGTTTTATATCAGCATGCTAGTTAACATTTACCGCTTTCCTTATTATATGTCATCTTGCTGCTATTGCTTCCATTGGACCAAGTGGTATAGAATATATTTCTCGGTGGTTGAAACCACTAGGAACTATTCGTAATTCTCACACCACGTTGTGGTGACCACATTACAGGGCCAAGTACATCGGGCGAGGCGCACGACAGGGGCAAGAGCCCGGCAATATAGAGACCTAGAAGGTCTAGCGGTTATACCTTTTTGGACATTTTGAGTGAACTTATATTGTGAGAAAAAAGAACAAAAAAATTGTGATATTTGTTTCATATACATGTTGAGAGAAAAGTGTAACTAACTCCATATTTTGTGGCTCACTCATGTATTCACTTTTCGCTTTCCATACTAAACTTGTTGTTTATGTGAATGAAAGTTTTTAGTTATTTAGCTTCATACTCTGATATTATCTCTCATTGATCACTTGTATTACATTGAGATGGATGTTTCCGTTCCTTTCGGGTATAGAGAGGTCATGCCCAATTGGCGGGTCTGTTGGCGTGCCCGAACTGTCTAAATTGGCGGTCTCGGAACGTGACACAAATAGTTGTTGGAGAACAAGGGTAGGTACCAAGCGTGACCAACAGGAGAAGTCACTCGGATGTCTACTCACTCGTCAGTGACTTACTCGATATTACAGTAGTGTGACTAGTCCTCGGCTATTCACAATAAGTTTAATTAGCTTGAATGTACATACACTCGATCCCTAACCATTTGGATCCTTCCGGTGCATGTTGGCTACAGTAAATTTGTTGTAGGAATAAGATGTGCACCTATATGTAATCTATCGCTCTTGGTAGATAAGGGAGTTAGTCCTATGCGATTTATGAGATCAAATTTTGAAAATCTTGGTCAAGGCAGAGTAAATAATGGAAAAGGTTTCTGATATTAGAAACTTCAGTCGCATAAATTTGACATATGACAGACGATAGGGTGTGACGAGCTATTCCATGACCTCCGTCTGGTCGGGACTCATGATAGAAGGACTGTATCATATGTTAATTACACCTAGAGATTCAATACTTCATTCTACTGGGATGCCACTATATGCTGTTAGGCATCACTAGTAGATTGTGGGACCCATAAGAGTTATCTGGATTATCAATAATTTTTATTAGGCTGAGTTGGAATTATTCCGACCCACTGAAAGGAGTTTCAATAATATTGTTGATGGTGATCATAATATATCTCACTACTAGATAAAATAGAACCTATAGGGTCACACACAAAAGAGATTGTGATTGATCGAACAGTTGGATCGTGATTTTTGAATTGTCGTAGGACCTAATTGTCAATATGTTGATAATTGGACTAATTTGTAATTATTACAAAATTAGGGATATTAAAGTGCAAATGTTGCAAAAGAGGACTTACTAACAGTTAGTGAGTTGTGAGAGGACTTATGTGCAAATGTTGTATTATTAATTTAATCTAATCAAATTAGGATTGAGTTCGAGTCGAATTAAATTAAAATTTAATCGATCGAACCGATTAGGGATAAGATAAACTTAACCCTAATATTATTCTTATCCTTAATGGTTAAAAAAAGATTATATCCTTCTTTATATGTACGTGAGTTTTTAGAAAATCCGGGCCATCACATCACCCCTTTCCACCCCTCTTTTCTAAAGATCCATTAGCAAAAAGATATTCTCTACAAGGGAGCTAGCACTGCGTTGAGGATTTCGATCAGATCAGCAATCTCGTGTGGATACCTGTAGAGGCCGGACACATGTGCAACTTCAAGAGAACCAAACTTTACGATCATCACATTGCGGTGTAGATCTATCAGCGCAAAGATGAAGATCAAATCTTCATTCTCTCTTTTAATCTTAACTACATGAGGGATCATGTTTTGAGCTCAAGATCGTATCTCAAGTTTTTGAAATCTAGTTTTGTTTGATTTTTTTTTTTTCACTGTTATTTTATCGTACGCAAAATCTAACAGTAGTATCAGAGCCACCCTCATGCTTTTTAAGATTAAAATCATAGATTTGGGTCTTTGAGGTTCAGGGACTGGACATTGAAGGGAAAGACTGGACCCTGGCCTAAGAAGATCGGACCTTCCCTGCAAAACCCTGAAAGCCAAGATTCGGGGACCGGTCGTGGAAGGGCAGACCAGTCCATCAGCGCGAAAAATTCAGGACGAGGTTCGGGGACCGATCTGTGGAGAAAAGACTGATCCACCGACAGCAAAAATGCCCGGTAAAGAGCATTTGGGTAATTTTTGGGTGGACTTTTTATAAAATGGGAGCCTTCCCTTCTCTTCTCTATACGCCCACACGCGCGCGTGAGAAAGAGAAAGAGAGAGATGGAGAGATCGTCTTCCTCTCCCTTAACCACCTCTCTCTCTCGCTCGTTGGGTCCTCGCCGAGGTAGAGTTCAAGCTCGAGAATCACGTAGGAGTGGAGGATCGAGCCTTGGAGTGTGTGGGAGCTCGAAGAGCTTCATGGCCAAGGTAGGGGTTTTGGATTTTCGAGTTGGGTTTTTTTTCTTAAAATTGAGATTCTTGAGTTCCTTAGAGATTTCTACGCCTATTTAATCAAAGATTCGCTATAAATTTTGGAGTATTTTGGAAGAAATTAGAAACCTAGGGCACGAAAAGGGTTTTTGGATTTTAAGGTCTTAAAACCAAATTGATTGTGTAAATCTCTAATTGGAGGTTAGAGAAGTGCGCCTAACATCTTTCATTTGAGAAACGACGAGGTCTCGGTGGTCGATTGAAGAATCGAGCCAAAAAGGGAAGGATTCCGTTCGTTAGCGTCGAAGCGTGCCGAAACGGTGCCGAAAGCCTAATTGCAAGTGACTAGAAGCAATTGGGGGTAAATCGAGGTAGGGAATACCACCGAAATAGTTTGATCTCCCCTTTGTCTAAAGTCTCTTTGATTTCATACATGTGTGTCTATGTATATATATATATATATATATATATATATATAGAGAGAGAGAGAGAGAGAGAGAGAGAGAGAGAGTCCAACTACTATGCTTTTAAAAGTACCAAACAATTGGTGCTTGTAAGTTTTCTACCGTTAGATCTATTCCTTTGACTAATTTCACCCCTTAGATAAGCTAAATGTAAGCTAAAGTAGATTTAGTTACATGCTAAGAGATCAAATAAATCAACATAATTTATGTGTAATAAACATAAAGGAAAATCGAGTTTAGCCCTTACAAGTAAAGTGAAAAGCTAATGAGCATGCATGTAAGACTATAAGTCTAATATAAACCTAGAAAATAGGTTTGACGAGTGGCATTTGAACTTACGTCTAAATCTAAGGTGAATAATAGTGACATGAGAACTCTAGATTTAATATAAACTAGAAAAGAAGTGATGGTGCTCGTGTAGGCGTGTGACCATGAGAACTTTGTAAAGGTTAAGTAAAAGAGTGGTATTTAAACTTAGGTTAAAACCTAAGAAGAAAACATGTAAGACTATAAGTCTAATGTGGACGTAGGGTAAAGGTCGATCGAGTGGCATTTAACTTAGGTCAAAGCGTAAGGAGAAACTAGTGATATGTGAATTCTAGGTTTAACATAAACTAGAGAACAAGTGAAGTTGTACGTGTAGACGTGTGATCAAGTAAACCTTAAAAAGAGTCAAGTAAAGTATGGCATTCATTTAGGTTGGAACCTAAGGTAAAACCTAATGGTCTATGACTCTAGTCTAAACTTAAGCTAGAGGGCAATGGGAAAGTGTTGAGCATGAAACCCTAGAAGTTAAGAAACTTTGGGTGAGACAGTGACCCAGGTCACGACATTTCGAAATGGTTAAGTGGGAGAAGTCGATCACCCTCGACTCTCAGTATAGTAGCGGGAGATGTTGATCACCCTCGACTTCCAGTATAGTGGCAGGAGATGCTGATCACCCTCGACTCCCAGTATAGTGGTGGGAGATGTCGATCACCCTTAACTCCCTATACAGTGCTTGATGATGCCGATCACCCTCGACACCAAGTGACTGTGCAGTACTTGGTGATGCTGATCCTCCTCGACACCAAGTGACTATGTAGTGCTTGGAGATACAGACTCCCCTCAACTCTAAGTGACTAGTAGGCACGGCGATGCCGATCACCCTCGATGCCGTGGGCCCACCGATTAGATAGTAGCTCTACTAATCCTGTCTCTCTATGAGGTATTGAGATATGGAACCAAATCAATGGATGGTTCAAGACATGTGGCATAAAGAGCATGCACATTAGTGTAAAAGAAAATAGGACCTAGCTAGTTAGTGGGCTAAAATAAAGGTTCTTTGCAAATAGAAAAGTAAAAACTATGGCACATAGCATAGTGACAAATTAGGTAAACATATAAAAATTGATCTAGCGCATATTGTTTAAATTGAGGCAATGTACTTTCAATTTAAGCATTTCTCAGTGTGTGTGTGTGTGTGTCATGTGTGAGGCAACAGAGGAAAATGAAAGTTTAGTCCTCTTATATAAAAGCCCCACCACCAGAAATTACCAAAAAATCCCTCACTGGGCATTCCTGTCTCCAGCGGTTCAAACTTTCCTATAAAGTTCGGTCCCCGAACGTTCACCATGCCATTCAGGCGCTGACGGACCGAACCTTCCCAGAAGGTCCGGTCCCCGAACCCCACATTTCCATAGTTTGCAGGGAGGGTCCGGTCTTCCCTTCCAATATCCGGTCCCTGAACCCCCAAGCCCTAATTTTCTTTGCCTCGAAGTGCGTTTTTTTCGCTCCACGAAGCTTTAACTCTACTAATCACCCCGAAATGCTCGAAATACACTTCACACGCATTAAACGTCTTTTTTGACTGCTTCGTGCCCAATTTGGGCCGAACTCCAATACGGAATTTCCTCTAAGTCTTTTTTGTGCCGAACTCGCGCCGAAAACAATCGAATGAGCTTGAAACTTCGCCCAAATCACAGAGGTGATTCTTACAAGCCATTCTCTACCAGCACTCTGTTATTTCACACGAGTCCGGTTCACTACAATGTATATGTCCATGAATTGTCCAAAGAATTAATAAGATTATGACACGTATTCCCAAGAGTTGAGAATTTGATACATATATCATTGGTGATTAATTCCTAAATACTCCCAATCAATGGATCATCACGGAGATTGTGATTGATCCGGTGAGATTGGTGCATAAGTCGCTTCCCTTTTAGGATAGAAGAGTTTTGAGTCAACAGTGTAGGGATACTGGAACGAATGTGTAGATAGTTGTTGGAGAACAAGAGTAGGTACCGAGCGTGACCAACACCAGAAGTCACTTGGATGTCTACTCACTCATCAGTGACTTATTCGATATTACAGTAGTGTGACTGGTCCTTTAACCTACGGTGCCTCGGCTATTTACAATGAGGTTAATGTAGTTTGAATGTACATACACTTGATCCCTAACCATTTGGATCTTTCCAGTGCATGTTGGCTACAATAAATTCGTTGTAGGAATAAGATATGTACCTATATAGAATCTATCGCTCTTGGTAGACAAGGGAGTTAGTCCTATGCGATTTATGTCACACATCAAGACCGCCAATTTGGTCAGTTCGAACACGCCAACAGACCCGCCAATCGGGCAAGAACTCCCCTATACCCGAAAGGAACGATAACCATCTCAAACTATACAATGTGTACAGAGATAACTATATAAGAGTAAACTACTAAAACTGTAATCATTTAACTTTAAACAAATAGTTATAACAAGTTGAAAGTAAAGGATACAAGAGTGAACATCTCAATATATCATTTAATTATAATTTCTTTTTCTTTTTCTTTTCTCACAAATATAAGGTTCACTCAAATACAAAAAATGGTAGAATACCACTAGACCCTCTAGGTCACTATACTGCTGGGTCCTTGCCCTTATTGTGTGCCTCACCGGCTGTACCTAGATCTGCAAAAAGTGAAAACCAACGGGGTGTGAGAACTACGAATAATTCCCAGTGGGTTCATCCACCGAGAAACATGCTTTACACCTCTTGGTCCAATGGAAGCATTAGTAGCAAAATAATAGGGAAAGCAGTAAATACTATACTAGTATGCAGGTATGAAATCGTGACACTACTAGTCCATGCTCAATACTATAATGCTACTCAGCCATGCAATACTAGGCTACTCAATTGTATCCCAGCCACAATGCCGCTACTCATGGGTCATGTCTAACCCGACTGCACTCGATCACTTTACTCATTTTGCTTTAAGTTTCATATTTACCATAACTTGCCATTAATGAGTTTAAGGCACCTTAGCACTCATTCGCACCTGGAGTGGATATACACTCGCACTCTCCTATTGGCACTTGTCACTTTTAACCTTTTGGAAGTACCTGGTCCGATGGGCCTCTACCCTAGGAGTCATACTCCCAATTAACTAGTCTCAAATTTGAAGGTACATTTAACATTCTTTTTTGCCTCTAGGGTCATTACATGTCTAATGGACATTTACCTTTTCTTTTAATATTTGTTCACTTTTTAATCCTTCCAAAAGTACCTCACCCGATGGGCCTCTATCCTAGGAGTCATGCTCCCAATTGACGAGTTTCAAATCCGGAGGTGCATATTACGTTTCTTTTCATATTTTTCCTAAGACTCTAAGGTTCTAAAGTGTCCAAAGGTCACCAATATCATAACATGTCGCTCTAACCCAGAGCTCATTGACTCTATATTGAGACTCTACCATTTCCCGCCTTAGGTTTATCCCTAAGTTAAATATCACTCATTTTAACCTAGATTTTCTCCTAGGTTTATGCCACACATGTCCAACCTATCACTAGGTTTTGTTTACACATGCTACCTAGGGCTAAACCCTAGTTTGCTCAATACTCATGCGTTCTCTACACATCTACTCTTACTAATATACTTCTAAATTAAAGAAAGCAAAGAAAAAATTAAGATCACCATTTTCGGTGTAGATCTACCCGCGTAAAGATGAAGATCAGATCTTCCTTCTCTCTTTTTTAATCTTAAATACATGAGGGATCGTGTTTTGCGTGTTCTCGACATCGGATCTTGAGTTTTTGAAATCAAATTTTGTTTGATTTTCTTTTTCTGCTGTGTTTTTAAAGTATGCAAAATCTTATAGTAAAAGTTCAATTATAGCCTCAACATGATGGAGTAGTTGAATGAACTACTAGTTACTTCCATGTAACCTCTTTGCAGCTAAATCAAATGTCATATCATTACCTCATTAGAAAAATTAATTAGAGTTTGAGTGACCCAATTGAAATATAAATCAAATTTCAATGGCTTTATTACAATAAATTAAAGTTTAATGACCTAAACTAAATTTCACCATAAGTTTGATGACCTATTGTAATATACCAGATTTTTAGTATATATGCAAGTGTAAATAAAAATAGTGTGAGATACTATTTTTATTGAACTTAGAAAAGTAGAGAACAATTTGGAAGTGATTTGTACTTAAAATGGAATAAAAAAATAGATTTAGAATTTTCTGTAAGGGATAGGGCTTATATTTTAGCAAAAAATCCAGTGTCAAAAAATCATGAAAATTTTTAAGGTGGTCCGTACTTATGTCCTGAGGCCACAATAGGAGTTTTGCATCAATCGAATACCCAAACAGTGAAAAAAAAAAAAAAAAAAAAAAAAAGATTTGTTAATGATTTCATGTCGGTATGATTTTCCGTGACCCAAAAATGATCCAAACTGAAAACTTAAGATAAATTATAACAAATTTGAGCCGAAACAGACGTTCAGAAGGGCTCCACAGGCAAGTATCAGATCAGAACAGGACTAAATAGTAAATTACCACTATTTCGAGGGGGCCTATATGCGTAAAAAGGCTTTGTTCTTCTTTCTTCTCTCCCACCGTACACACACATACACACACACGCACACCCTCTTTTTGTGACACCCCCGGAATTTGGATTAGTCCTCTATATAAATGATATAATAGGACTAAATCTCTAACCCGGCTATAGCATTTTGGATGGTAGCAAGATCCAAGAGGAACATGAGAGTTAAGCGTGCTAGAGCTAGAGTTGTTCTAGGATGGGTGACCCCCTGGGAAGTGGGGCGTCACAGTTGGTATCAGAGCCATTCACCAGCCGGAAATGTGAGATGAGTCTCGGCTGAGCCAGGGTTATATAGCGGGTAGAGCGAGGCTCCCCGGCTAATGACCGTTGTGGGTGGAGTGGAGCTCCCCACAAGGTCGGCTAAGGCTAGCGAGACGAGTCTCACATCACCCGGTGCTTGTGAGTGTGCTTGAGCCTGACGTGGACGTCAGGGCTTAAAGGGGGGAAGAATGTAACACCCCCGGAATTTGGATTAGTCCTCTATATAAATGATATAATAGGACTAAATCTCTAACCCGGCTATAGCATTTTGGATGGTACCAAGATCCAAGAGGAACATGAGAGTTAAGCGTGCTAGAGCTAGAGTAGTTCTAGGATGGGTGACCCCCTGGGAAGTGGGGCGTCACAGTAATGTAACACCCCCGGAATTTGGATTAGTCCTCTATATAAATGATATAATAGGACTAAATCTCTAACCCGGCTATAGCATTTTGGATGGTACCAAGATCCAAGAGGAACATGAGAGTTAAGCGTGCTAGAGCTAGAGTAGTTCTAGGATGGGTGACCCCCTGGGAAGTGGGGCGTCACAGTTGGTATCAGAGCCATTCACCAGCCGGAAATGTGAGATGAGTCTCGGCTGAGCCAGGGTTATATAGCGGGTAGAGCGAGGCTCCCCGGCTAATGATCGTTGTGAGTGGAGTGCAGCTCCTCACAAGGTCGGCTAAGGCTAGCGAGACGAGTCTCACATCGCCTGGTGCTTGTGAGTGTGCTTGAGCCTGACGTGGACGTCAGGGCTTAAAGGGGGGAAGAATGTGACACCCCCGGAATTTGGATTAGTCCTCTATATAAATGATATAATAGGACTAAATCTCTAACCCGGCTATAGCATTTTGGATGGTAGCAAGATCCAAGAGGAACATGAGAGTTAAGCGTGCTAGAGCTAGAGTTGTTCTAGGATGGGTGACCCCCTGGGAAGTGGGGCATCACACTTTTCCTCTCATTAACAATGAACCGAGTTGCGGCGAGCTTACGACGAAGGAGAGCGAGCTCTTGGACCAAGAAAGAGCTCCAAAGCTGCGACGTTAAGGTGAGTTTTGCGAAAAATATTTAGGTTTTACCGTAATTCTTTTAGATTCATGTTCTACGTAATTCTAGATGTTTTCTAATCGAAGAAATTGGAGAAAATCGCGAAGAAAATGCGGTGATATTTAAGAAATAAGAAGCTAGGGTGGGTTTGAATATAGATTTCGGATTTTCTAATGGTTTTAATCTAATATAAAGGTTAATCCATCTAATTGAAGGTTATAGAAGACCTCCCAACAAATCTGCTTTGGAATCCGACGACGTTGCGACGGTAGATTAGCGAACGAGCCAAAATCGCCGTTTTCGTGTTCGTAAGTGCCGAAACGCGCCCAAACGAAGTTAGAAACCCGAGCGCATTAATTGCCAAGTTACTAGCATCAAACCGAGGTGGGTGGTGCTAACCGAAACAGCTGAACTTCCTTTTATGTCTAAATCCCTTTTGTTGAACCTTATGCATATAGTAAAAGAAAAAGGTGAAACCTAGAGTTAGTAAATGTAAAAGTCGTCGTCACTTTTATACTACCTAATGTAGGAGTAGACGAAACCTAGATGCATGAAAAAAACTCTACAAGTTGTAAAGGAACTTGGAAAACTTAGTGCATTATGTGTTAAACAAGAACCTAGTGTGTTAACTCGAGTGCCATGGTCTTAGGAAACATGTGACATGACATGATCACATTCTCTAGAAGGTTGAGACATGTTTAGAGTTAGCTACAGTTAGTAGAGATAGGGTTGTGTCGTCGTAGAGCACCAGGTTGAGTTGTGCACTTGGGATGGCTGGATCCCCTGAAAGCGCATCGTGATTGGGTATAGCTCCTTGCATTAGAGAGCTGGATCATGCTCACATAGTCTGTACGACTTGTGGAGGTCGCTACTCCACAAGCAGTATATTCCGGAGTATTATGTGTGGGTCAAGGGCGTATTTCCCAAGGGTGGGTGTATCTCCCACAGACGGCCAGGGCGGGTCGAGGGTGTATCTCCCATCCTGGTTTAGTTGTGAGTCGGGCCTGGCAAGTGTCGTGCAGGTTGATTGGGTCAATGAACCATTTGATCATTCATAGAGAGTTGGGTCTATGACATTGTACCAAGGCATAGTAGTAGCTGTTCTTTCCTATTGATAGCAGTTATTTATTGCATATGGCATAGTCGTAGTTGTTTATTCTTTACTTTACCGTTTTACCTATGCCTTACTTAGACCTAGTGGGAAAGTCGCTTGGCTCGGCGGCCGAACCCACTGGAAACTTTATTGTAGTTCTCACCTCCCTGTTTTACAGATCCTACCCCGAGCACAGCAGAGCAGGACCGCGGCAAGAGCGTTGCGCCCTAGGTAGTCGACCACCATGTCTAGCTTATACCTTTTGTATTTCATATATTAGATGATGTATAGGTTCATTTTGGGAGATGTAAATGTAAAGGTTAAATGTTAAAAGTAAACTTGTATAGTTATGTGAATGTTTAACTGCTTAGATAGTTTACTTCCTCACTTTGTATGATATCCTCTCGATGCAACAATTAAAATGTATGATGTTGTACAGTGTTTCATCTTGTATCGACGTTGTCGACGCCTTAGACGTACAGGGGAGACTCTGTTCGTTTGGCGGGTCTGTGCACGTGCCGAACCGACCAAATAAGCGGTATTGGGGCATGACACCTATGGTCTAATTTACCTTCTCATACCTTGTTTGGATGCATAACTATCTTCTTCAACGTATCTCCTTAACTACTCAAGCTTGTAGAATTTGGTTGAGGAGGAGCATGATCAAAAGTCTAGAAAGACATACCATATTCGGCTTTCAAGTCATTTTGTAGAAATAAGATAAATCACCCCCTAAGTAAAATACTATCCTACAAAATAATGGATGCGAAGATCTTCCAATAAGCTAAATCAAACTCCAAACTTGCACTCACAGAAGAAAATCCTCATAGCGTGTACGTTATCTATTACAACAAAAAGTAAAAAGATCTAGTTTGTCAAATGTGAAAAACTAAAAGAGAATCGAGAAAGAAAGAAGAAAATAAAGCACACAATCAATTTATTTGGCCGACTGCTAGCCGACGTTCACAAGCGAAGACAAAGCAGAGACTTCTTATTATAATAAAAGTGGAGTGTAAGTAATACCTCCCTCTAAGACTCAAACCGTCAATTTGCACCCAAGATTCTCTCCTCATACGGCACCTCCAACATGCAGCTTTCTTTTTCAGACTATCCATACGAGCGAGACAATGCAATATATTATGTATATAATGCATCAATCAACTTTATTAGGCTCGAATTTGGCATTGTATGCAGCTAGTCCCAATAGACTCCAAAAATTGCCATGACGAACCACATGAGGGATGGATATTAATCATGCCCCTTTCTCAAACAACTACGAACCAAACTTCATCCTACTGTATTTCCAATGGAGTTTAGGATAATTACAAGTCAAGACAGAAGTCTCTGGAAAATTTAAGTTCATTTTCGCATCACAAAATTACAGACCGTATCACAAAGCTGATCGGTTTTAAGATTTCAAGACACATATGACATTATCACTGTATAATGTGCTCGGGCGTCCAAACAGAGCCGTAAGGTAGCATTTGGTTTAGAAACCTTATTAGTTGACAACCTTTTTTGGTTTTGGGTATACGCCTGTCATGGACTTAAGCAAATTTGCTTGAAAAGCCCGCGCGGCGCTCGCCTTCCTACGCGAAGTGAGCAAGCCTACAACTCTCTCTTGCAGTTCAATTTAGGACGAGTAGGTCCAAGTTCACAAGAGGAGGTGTAGGCTTGCTCACTTCGTGTAGGAAGACGAGCGCCGCGCGGGCTTTTCAAGCAAATTCGCTTTGACATGGTTGATGAAGATGTCACTATGACTGAAAGTGGAGTGTAAGAGATTCATGCCTCTCAGAATACCCAAGCTCCCAGATACACTCAACACTTTGTTACCAAAAAAAAAAAAACACTAAAAATACATATGCTGCGACTGGCGACTAGGGCTGGGTAAAGCGTCAGTCCTATTTAAATGGGTTTGTCTTGCCGGGTTCAGATTTTGCTTGAAGATATCTCGCCCCACAACAGAAAATGGGCAGCGCCAGTCTTCTAGCTAATTGAAGAACATCTTGCCCCAAGTCCTCAGAATCAATTTCATTCCACTTCTTCTTTTTTTTTGTTCTTTAAGGAAAATGCCCTTCCCCTTTATTATAGCCATTCATCCTTTATCGCTCCTCTAGGACGAAAAAGAAAATAACAAAATAGTGAAATCAATTTGATTCTAGCAAAAGTTATCGTCGTGAACCACCAATCAATGTCTACCTAAAAAAAGTAAAATTACATACGCTAGCTGTAATAGGAGTATAGGAATTAGGAAGGCACCTCGCCATCCTCAGGAAGATTCAGGAAGCTAGCTGAAGGAGGGCTGACAGGCTCGGGCTCTGGGCCTCTGGCTCTGGCTCTGGCTCTTGCTCGCCCCTCTTTCTTCACCGTATGAAGAAATCTTGGGCGGGAAACCTCTTGCACCTCGACCGACTTTCCAGCTGTCACTTTACTCTGCGTTGCTACAAGCTCAGCATTGTTTATTAAGGTAATTTATTTATTTATTTATTTATTTATTTTTTTTTTTGTACACTCTATATTTTATAACTTATCTATTTTAAAATTAAATAAATTTTACTCACTATTTTAAAATAATAAATAAAATTTATTTTATTTTAAAATAGACATAATATAAAATATACGTTTCAAATAAAATATACATAGCTCATTATTTAAGTTTTACACAAAAAATAAATAAATTAATTAATTAATAATAAAATTATTTAAGCAACCTATAAGTAAAAAATTTATTATTTTATGCCACGTACAATTACTTTTTAAAAATATAAAAGAAAAAAGACGTTTTGTTTTGTTTGATATTTTTCTACTCTTCAAGATAATCAAAATTTTATTTGATAATTTTATTAAGAAAAATAAAAAATAATACAAAAAAATTAAAAAAATTAAAATTATTTTTATCTATATCTTTTATATATATAATATTTAATATATGTACAATAATACATATAAAAATAATTAAAATATAAGCAATATTACCTTTACACCCATTTTTAGGTGTAAAGGGTACATTCCACCCATCCAAGGGTGGGAATCTTTCCACCCATCACTTTGAAGTGATGGGTGAAATTCACCCCACCCTAGAATGGGTGGGGTGTATGATGTACACCCACTTTTGGATGTACATCAAGCATTTTCTTTAAAAAAAATACTAATTGTACATCCCTTACGGGGTGTACATCACACACCCCATTCATCCAATGGGTGGGGTGTGGTGAGGGGTCACTTCACAATTTGTAAAGTGATCCCTCCATCCTTAAATGGATGGATGTAGAATGTACACTCCTTTTAAGATGTACATGTGGCATTGTTCTTACCGTTAATAATATTTTTCATCATTTCACATTACTCCAATAAAGGACTAATTTGGTATAAATTCCATACGCGCGCAGACTCTGATTTGATTTAGGATCATTTTTCTTTTATATAGGGTTTTTTTGCATTTAGCTTCCAAACAAAAATTATTTTTAAAAATAATCTTACAAAATTTAACCTACCACGTATGCACTATGCGGGCGGGCTAGGTGGTAGATTTGAAGTTGAACACAGTAAAACACTGTAAATCATTCACCGTATTACTCTATTAAACACGGAAATCATTCATAGTGTTTTTTCAGATGGTTAAAATTGGATACTATAGATAGATATATATATATCTATCTATAGTATATTTATAGATAGATATATATATAGATAGTTGAAAGTAGCCACAAAAATTTTAAAAAATGTGTGGCGGCAAAATTAACCACAGTTATTTTCTATTATTTATGTAGCCAAACTTTGTCAATAATTATAAATAGTGAATCGAATAAGTGATGCTTATTAAAAAATTACTGTCACAAGTATATAAAAATTCGAGTTAAGATTAATAATCCATAACAATACATGAATCCTGAGTCTTCGCCATCCGACGTGGCGTCTCCTCACGCTTCCTCGATTGGTTGAGGGTTTCAGGGTGCTACCGGAGTGACCGGTTCTGCACGGCTGGTTACTGGTAAGTTGAAAGTAGCCACAGAAATCTTAAAAAATATAATTATTTTTTATTGCTATTGTGGCCAGAATTTTTTGATGACCACAAATAGTGCATCAAATTAGCGGTTCTCGTTAAAAAATTCATACAGTAGGTATATAAAATTTGGAGTTAAAATTAATAGTGATGACAAATTGAAAGTAGCCACAAAAAAGTTTAATATTGTGGAGTATATTAATTTGCCACAAATAATTTGCCGCAAAATATTTATTTTCTTGTAATGAAGATATTAATTGGGTGTTGACATCTTTAAACAAAAAGTGGAGAATACGAATATTTTTCGACTGACAAACCGATTTAAGAGATAGTTAACAACGTGTTTCTCGGTGTGATCCAAAATTAATGGACTAGTCTAGTAGTGCATTAGTGCACCGAATAAAATAAGGTAAATATTTTTTTTTATACCATTTATTCCAATATTAGTTTGTTCATTTTTAACATTAATATTTTTTTTATATAAACTTTGTGAAGAAAATTCGGTTTCTGCGAAAGGTGAATATGTCCCACGCATCGGATACAAAAAGTATGCAAGAAAGTGAAAGGAGATGGTAAAATACATTTTATTTTATATGTTATTGTATGTCTTTCTATTATTTATAAGTTATTATTTATAATTATAGAAAAAAAAAATTTGGCAAAGAACCAACCAACTTTTTGAGAGGTGGCCCATAAAGAAAAAATAGAAATTTCGTAAATAATTACAATTTTCATATTGTTAATATATTTTTTAATTAAATATTATTTTTTTTTGTATTGTTTATTTTTTTATGCTAGCTATCTTTTTGTGTTTGTTAATTTTCTACTCATAAATATAAATACAAAAATATTAATATTATTTTGTATTATATTTGTAAAATAGAGGCAGTTGAAATCTCTCATGATTATAGAGATTAATATTTATAGTGACGGTTCAAATTGACTCTATAAATTAAAATTTGTATAGACGATTCAAACCGTCTTTATATTATTACTAGATTAAGAATAAATAATAATAATAAAATAAAATAAACAAAAATATTGGTGCAGGTAAAACCGCCTTTAAGTACCTCGGCGGTTGCTAAAATCTGCGCGGTTTATATTGGCGGTCTAGCTCTACGATTCGTAGTGATAATTTAAATCACCTTTACAATAACTAACGACCGTCTCTGTGAGAAACAATTCTTTAGTGTAATTGGCAAATTCTAACAAATAAATAAGGTGATGTGATGACTTATAAGAGCATATACTTAAGGACTGTTTGGTTATATGTAGTTGCAATTGCTCCTTATTTGTAACTGCATGAAACTTCAAATTCAGCGTTTGTTTTGATTCATATGAATTCAACTATTGCACCTGCGCATTTGCAATTGGAAGTTTTTTTTTTAAATAAAGATAATCTTACCTTTCTAATAATTTTTTTAATAGATTTTTTTTTTTTTCTACATAGAGGTAATTTCACCATCTCTATATAAAATAAAATAATAAAAAATCGTAAATACAATTCTCAACCACATGCAATAAAATAAAGTATTTATAACTATAATATTTTTTACTATATTTAGCCAAATAAAATACATATAATTATAATTATTATATTTTTAACTGTAAATCATTTTTACTATATTTATAATTACGTGGAACAGTGGATGGGGACGCTGTGTAGCAAGTCCTTGTAGAGTATTTGTCACCGCTCAATGCACGCAGCGTTCGTAAATCGTAATTCTCCACAGGCCCAATTGGACAGCTATTGTTTGACCCATCTCAGCCCATTAAGCCCATAATTATGCTGGGTCGCAGGAGCCTTCGATTATAGGGATGTCCATGAATACGGATATCCAAAAATTTATCCGAATCCGAATTCGAACGGAATGAAAATTCATCGGATTTAAATTTGAATATAAATTTTGATTATATTCGATTCCGAACCCAAATTAATTTTACGTGTATATAAATATTTGATATTATATTTAAATTTAATATAATATATTTTAAAATATTGTAAAGAGAAAAAAAAAATAATTGTTTCGGGTTTAAATTTTTGAATTCGAATTCGGATTCGAATTTTGAATTTTTGATCGAATTCGGATTTGAATATAAAATTTTAAAATGGGTGGAATTTAGATTTGGTAGTCAGTTCGGGTTCGGATTCGGATTTTTTAAAATCCGCTCCGAATCCGACCCGTTTACATCCCTGTTCGATTCCCCCACAGCCTACAGTAGAGTCGTCGCCTCCTGCTGCCCTCGGGGCCTCTCTCTCTCTCTCTCTCATCGTCGCCTCCTGCTTCCCTCTAGGTTTCTCTCTGCCACCGGGGCTCCTTTTCTCTTTCCTGTCATCTCTTTCTCTCTCTTACGGTGTCTTCCTCTCCGATCTCTCTCTCAGTTCTGCCTCTTCCGATCCTCCTTCCCTGGCGAATTGGAGTCAACACTTATTTGTCCCAGATTCAAGATTTTCAGGTAATATCCCTCTTTCTTAGGCGATTTCTTTAATTTTTTTTTTTTTTTTTACCAACTTTGATACAGCCCTAGTTATTCACACGCTTATTTTGATGGCGAAATACGTAGAAAATGCTGATCTTTTAACCGAATTCGCACAAGTTTTACCCTATTTCTTCGATTGTTTAAATGTTATTGGACGGATTAGCGCAGTTCTCTTCAAGTGGAATGCATAGATACTTCGATATGATGATGATGACGATGATGATTATTATTATTATTATAATTATTATTACTATTATTATTCGCCGCCATGTGTACCTTGATTATTTAATTATATGTTTGCAGCATTGCTATGATTGGTATTTTGGCTGCGATTTAGTTATGTGATGAATTTCTGAATCATTAAATCTAAATTGGAGACCTTGGGTCCGTTTGGCCTAGATTTTGAAAAAGTGATTTATGCAAAATTAATTTTGGTTTGGAAATTTGATTTTAGTTAAAAACTATAGAGCATTTGGCTGGGTTAAGACTAGAAAAGTGATTTATACAAAATTAATTTTGGTTTGGAGAATTAATTTTAGGTAAAAACTATAGAGCGTCTGGCTGGGTTAAGATGAAAAGCGATTGTTTGCTAAACATTTTTTTTGCTGTTTACAAATAAATTTTTTTTTACTGAATTTTATTTTAAAATAATAAAATTTGAATTTAAATTTAAAATTTGTACAAAAATTTAAAATTTGATATTTTATTTAAAAATTTAAAAATTTTAAATTTGAATTTTTAAATATAAATATAAATTTATAATTTAAAATTTAAGATTTCAAATTTAAAATTTGAAAATTTAAAATTTGAAAATTTAAAATTTAAAACGTAAAATTTAAAATTTAAAATTCATAATTAATATTTAAAAATTTAAAATTTGAATTTTGAAAGTTAAAACTTATATAATTTTAAATTTTGAAACTTTTAAAATTTAAAATTTTAAAATTTTAATTTTATCTTAAATTTGAAATTTGAAATTTAAAATTTAAATTTCAGATTTAAAATTTAAATTTTTAAATTTGAAATTTGAAATTTAATATCTAAATTTTAAATTTTGAAATTTGAAATTTAAAAGTTAAAACTTGAGATTTAAAAATTCAAATATAAAATTTAAAATCAAAATTTAAATTTAAATTTAAAATTTGAATCTAAAATAAAAATAAAAATTTAAAATTGTACTCCAAAATCAGAACCTTATTTCAAGAAGCATATTTTAATTGTTGTCTGAAGAGAAACCAGATCAGAGGTGACCTAGATCGAGTTGTGCGATCAAGATCTAGCTCTCGTCTTCTTGAGATAGATCGCTCTCTACATTGACCCTCGAATGTGCCACATTTTAAGAGATCAAACGATTCAGTTGAGGAGGGATCAACTCAATCGGGTCATGATCAAACGATCTGAATAAAGCCAGAAACAGGTGGACTCGGCTTTATCAAAGACTAGGCTTAAAGAGTCGAATCTATTCTATTAAGAACTTTGAAAACTTGGGTTACAAGTAAACTATTCGTAGGAAAATTGTATAGAAAGCTGTAGATGCGGAAAAGTAAGTCTACTCCAGGAAAGGTATAGATTGCAGAAAAAGTAAGTATGGTCTACTGTCAGTCTGCATTTATTGGTTGGTTCATATAGTGGGGGAGTGTTGTATCTACGATCGTGCTAGCTACGTTCCTGTAATCATGACTGCGAGTTATGCTCCACGTCTCAACTATTTCCGCTTGAAGTTCTTCGTCTTTAGGTGCTCTGCTCTCAGCTTCTGGTGCACCACGTGTCCTTATTTTCTTGGCTCCTTAGTGGGCCTGGATTTCTACTTTATGACGCAATTATTTGTGCACCAATAATGCCCCCCGATAGTCTTTCGAATGAACGTTCGGATGACTATTGACGCTTAATCAACGGCTAAAATTAGCCACTTCTTCCAGTTTTTTAGCATTAAATGCATCTCTTGATGGCCTCGATTAGCCGCACCTTTTAGCCATTTCGCATTTAATGCATCCAATCAATGGCTTCGATTGATAGTGTCGTTTTGTCTTACTTAAGTCATTCTGTCATAAATTCGGCCGTCATCATTCTAATTCTTTTAAAACCCTTGACGGCACAAGAATTTTAATCTTGCTCTAAAGACTCTTCACCTTCTTAAGGTTTCCAAGCTTCCTTTCGGCTCATCGTTTCCTCTGCTACAATGGCCTTCTCTCGGATTCCTTCTCGGTTTTTTGAGATTGACTTTCGTTTCTTGAAGTCGTATGAGTTAGACTCATCTCGCTTCATCGTGGGTTCTTCTTTCATCACAAGTTCAGATGAAAACATTTTTTCTTTTTCATTGGACATTTCATTGGCAGCCGACTCCATTCATCTACAATCTTGGGTTACTTCAAGGTCTCCAGGGCAAAGCCTTCATACTTGGTCCACGGCTTTAGATACTTATTTTGCCTGGTTAGACCGTGTGTAAGGAGTTTTTGGTGGGTTATGGCAAGAAATAGGGATTCATGACGCCATTTAACTTTCAAGTACTTCTCCGCACGCCGACAATCTCCTTCTGGTGGCTTTAAGCTTTTGATCTCCGGCGTCTAATATCTTTTTTTTTCGATTAGAGCCTTTCACCCCAACCCTTTTCAATGTTGTGGCGATTACTGCTCTTCGTCTGCATAGTACTGTTCTTTCTCTGGCCCTTAATCCTGCAGGGGCGGCTGAGTTTGATGCTCTCTTAGATCCAAAGATGGGCCTCGCCTACTCCAAGTTTATGAAGAGATTCGTGAGTCAAGATCATAGTCCAGTTACTAAAGAAGAGCACATTGCTTTTTTATTGTATTGGCTCTGTCATTCTTTGTTTTGTACTTGGTGGCAAAAAATAACCCGAGATTTTTTTTCTATTGCTGTTACTTTGGATAACGGCGAAAAACTAGCTCTTGGTTCTTATTTTCTTTCTTTTTTGTATCGAGAAATTTATGAGTCAATAAAGTCGCTGCCCGAAGAGGAGAAAAGCATAGTCGTCATAAGTGCAAGCTGTGGAATTTTTTAGTTTTTACAGCTTTTTCTTCAATTGTACTTTCCCATTCTTTATCGATCACCTCTGGATCTTGATCCTGACTCGGTAGCTCGATTCGGCACTTATAGGCTTGCTCTTGGTTGCCCGACACCATATACTTCGGGTCAGCTCATAGATTTTTGAACCTACTTTCGAGTTTTTTTTCCAAAGAAGGGTTTCCCTGTTGTTTGGTGGTCGCCATTGGGAGAACGACGAGCTGGTCCTGCTTGGTTTACGAAGAGATTTGAACATAACCAAAACTAGAAGGATTCTCCCGAATTCTTTGAGCATACTGAGATTTGGTATGCTTTCTTGGCGGCCAGAGATTTACATGTCGGATTGAAGAGCCGATCTAAGCTTTCGCCGAGCACCGAGGTCTATTGTTCTTATTTTGTGACTTGACAATTTGGTTTAATTTAAGCACTTCCTGCTCTGTCGAGGTTTTTTACCAATAAGACCTATCAGGCTCACCATGTTGCCAAAGGAGTGGCCGAAGTGGATCATATTATGGAGAAGGGTAAGCAACTAAAGTGCGACTTCGTCCCTGTCGCCTTTTGGCCATCTTTGAAGCGACTGTCTGAGAAATAATATGCACGTTTTTGGGACGATTCTCAACAAAGTTTTATTTGCACTTGCTCCCAGGGATTGCATTTAAAAATTTATACTCACTTTGGATTCTCTACCGAGAGAAGGTAAACTAAAGATACTACTTTCAAGCTTTCTTTTCTTCCTTTGTTTTTTTTTTTTAGTTTTAATTCTATTTTAGTCGGCTCATTTGAAGGTAAAAAAGCCGTAGCCGACTTTCCCAAAACATTGGGCGATGAATCAAATGAGGATCGCCTCTTTTAGAGTTTCGAGAGTAAGGTCTTTTTGTCATTCCTTTCTTTCTCTTATCTAAGTAGCTTGTACTCAATTTTCTTGTCCTTTCTTTTAGCTGGTTCGGATTAGAGAACGGTCATCACGTAGTCCTCCTCAGCTGTCTACTAAACGTCAGGCCGAAGAATTGGTTCTTTATCCGCCTCAAAAGAAGCACAAAATGTTGGCTTATCGTTCTTCTCGCAACACACAAGAGGAAATTCATGCTAAAAAGCTTCAGAGGCTCAAGAAATGGTGGACTTGATGATTCAAGAACATCAGCGGCAAGAAGAAGCCGCTCCTTCGCAATCTTCAGCTGAGGAAGTTCAAAAAAAAGTTGTTCCTTCTTCTCCTTCTCTTCTAACTTTGGCCGAAGTCCCTTAGCCAATACCAGAAGAAAGCCCTCAAATTACTTTACAAGAAATGATGGCTCAGCATCAGCATCAAGAAGCCGAGCGCCTCTAAATCAAGAAAGAATCTGGGTGATTTAGAAAGAATCTGGGGCTGTTTTAGTATAACTCCGGCGAAAATTGCTGAGGTTTGAACTTGGCATGAAAACTCAAGAAGAATTATACTGCAAAGAGAAACAGGCTAAATGGAAAGCACATAAACTTAGGAAAGAAAAAAAAGAAAGATTGAAAAAGCAAAAAAAAGAAGAAGAAGAAGGAAAGAGGAGAGAAAAAGAAGAAAATGGAGGAAGATAAAGTAAGGAGAGAAGAGGAAGAAAAAAGTAAGAAAGAAAAGAAAAACAAGAGAATAAGGAGAAAGAAGAAGAAGAAGTAAAAAGAATAGAAGAAGAAGAAAATAAAAGGAAAGAAGAAGAAGTAAAAGAAGAAAGAAGAAGAGAAAAAGAAAGTATATGAGGAGGCTTTGGCTATCGTACCGTCAACTGAAGCAATCGATCCTACTCCTGCAACCGAAGTGCCACCATTTTCAAGTTCGGCTTCCATCTCTAATAAAGTTAGTACTCCTTCCGGCTGAATTTCTTCTGAAGATGGTATGACTATCGCTCTTCAGGAGATTGCCTCTCTAAGTCCTTCAGCTCGTGATGATGATACTCCATCTCCAGAGTCATCAGCCGAAGTCAAAATAAAGATTGAGGAATGCCTTCAGTTTTTTGCGGAAGGTCTATTTGCCTTGGTCCAAGATTCAAGCAAACTCAGGAAGTTGGAGAATCTCCTTGACGATCTTCAATCGGGTAGTTATTCTCTCTTCCTTCAGAGCAGTGCTTCGTTGCGGCTCTTACAGTTCATTTTCAAATCCTTTATCTCTTGGCAACACACTTTTCTTGCCGAAAATAATTTTCTAAACATTCATTTTCTTTCTTCTAATACTTATAAGTGAAAGGCCCTTGATTTGGTTGGCCCTATTATTGATTCTTATAAGCATAAGGATGTCACAAACAATCAGACAGAAGCTCTTCGACAAAAATCTAACCGCCTGAGGCAAGAGTTAGCCGAAGTTGATCAAGCTATGGCCGCTGCCCTCAAACAACAAAATATTGCTCAAGAGGATTATGAGGCCAAAACAGCAGAGCAAAAAGAGGTTTATGATAAACTTTCCAATCTTCAGAAAATTCATTCCTCTATGAAACGAAGAAGAAGATCAGCCAAAGAAGCTCAAACTTTGTTAGAGACCGAGTGGAGAAGCCTTAAAGACTTTCTGTCTTATTCATTATGTTTAGTTTAATTTGGTTTTTGTATTTTTTCATTCTTCTTGTAAATGTATTTTTTGTATTCTTTCCTCATTCATTTTCCGACAAGGAAATATAATATTTTTTGAAATAATTTTCATTGATCGGCTTATCTCTTTCCAATCTTTCCAAAATTTGTAAATAATAAGCGTTTTCCTTTGTAACTCGGGAAACTTGAAATGGCCCTTCCCATTCGGAGACCATTTTCTATACAATCGGCTCTTTTTTTTCGAAGGGTAATACTAATTTCAAGACTAAGTCCCCAACGCTAAAGGACTTGCGCTTTACTTTTTTGTTGCATGCTTTCATGATTTAGCTCTGATACATCTTCATGTGATCAAGCATTTTTAACCGAATTTCATTTATTTCATCTATTCCTTCGTCCATTAAGAGTTCATATTCCTCGACAAGTAATTTTTCTTGATTCTCATTTCTTAAGGACGGAACCATAATTTCGACGAGGAGTATGGCTTTATGGCCATATAACAATCGAAACGGAGTGACTCCGGTCGCTATTTTGATTGATGTTCACTTCAGCATGCCTATAAGACTTCCGAGAGTTTTTCATCCCATTTCCTTAGATGTCTTCCTATATGCCGTTTCATCAAGTTTATGATAATCTTATTCATTACTTTGGCCTATCCATTGGCTTGAGCATAATTTGGAGACGAATTTAGGAGTTTTATTCGTCTTGATTCCAAAAACCTTGCGAATTGTTCTTCGGTAAATATCGTTCCTTGAGCGGTTGTGATAGTTTCCGGAATCCCAAAGCGATGTATAATGGAATCCTTCACAAAGTTAATTATATCTTTTTGAATGACCTATCTCGTAGTTTTTATTTCTACCCATTTGGTAAAGTAATCCACGACCACTATTAAAAACTTATGACCAACCAATGAATTCGACTGAATTTCTTCTATTAAACCATGACTCATCCTGTAAATTGCCATAGTTTGATTATAGCATGCATTTCAGCTACCGGTACTCGTTGAACCGGCGCATAAAACTGACATTTGTGACAACTTTTTGCATAATTCATGCATTCTTCATGCATGTTCGGCCAATAATATTCCAAATGCCGAATTATCCATCTTAACTTCTTTCCGGCTAAGTGTGCTCCACATAGTCCTTTATGAACCTCGCCCATGACCAACATGGATTTTTCGGCTCTAAGACATTTTAAAAGTACTTCATTAGCCGTTCTTTTATATAATTGCCCATCAATAAGGCAATAACCGAGTGCTTTCTTTCGTTCTCTATGACTTACTCTGTTGTCAGGATTGTTTAAATAATCTATTATAGGTTGTTTCCAATCACTATTTGTTGTGATCAGTGCAACCATCATTGGTTCTCGCACATGAACTGATAGTAGACTTCTTCTCTGAATTTCTAGTTCGCTTGAATTTATCGGCCCTATATCCTGAAGCCCAATTGATTTGGTTTTTCATTTTTGTCTCTTGATAGGTGCACAAATTCCACATCTTTGAATTCACTAAGCAATTCTATCGGCTTAGGTAATCTTGAAGATTAGGACTCGCATCGGTATTCTTCCATTGTTTCAAAACAATTTGGGAATCTCCGATTGCTCTTACACTGTGTGCGCCTAAATATTTCAATATTTCAAGGCCGATAATTAAAGCTTCATATTTGGCCTGGTTGTTTGAACAACCGAAGTCTAATTCAAAAGTGAATTGTAGACTTCTACCTTTAGGTGACTCTATTATTGGTTCTACTTCTGCCAATTCTATGGTTCTTGATCCGTCAAAGTGTATCGTCCATGGTTGAAGACCGACATAATCTAAAATCGGTTCCTTGACCTCGACATGAGTGATCGGCTAAAAAGTCGGCTATCGCCTGACCTTTGACATCTTTTGTCGGCACATAATTAAGAGAGAATTCGAACAATGCAAGTATCCATCGTTCTATTCTTCACTGTTTTTGACATCATGCGCTTGATTAAATCGGCATTGCAAACAAATGAGAGCTCAACAGGCAACATGTAATATCTGAGTTTTGTACTGGCGTAATATAATGCTAAACATAGTTTTTCTTTTGTCAAATATCGTCATTCGTTAAAACATAGTTTTTCTTTTGTCGAATATCGTCATTCGTTATCAAGTAACTGCCTTCTCAGATAATAAATTGCTTGCTCTTCTTTTAGTTCAATTTCTTGAACTAACAAGCATCCCAAATTCTCTTCGGTAGGCGAAACATAGAGTTTCAACGACTGTCCATGTCATGTTGGAATTAGAATTGGAGGCTTTATGTGATGTCTTTTGATATCGTTAAATGCTTTTTGATTTTCCTCCGTCCATATAAATTCTTCTTGATCTTTCAATCGAAATAATGGAGTGAATACTCCTCTTTGCTGGCTAAGTTAGATATGAGCCGTCTCATATAATTTATCTTTCCCAATAAACTATGTAATTCCTTGGTTTTAGGCGGAGGTAATTTAATGTTTGTCTTCGCTTTGTTTTAATCAATTTTAATTCCTCTTTGATGGACCAAGAACCTAAGGAAATTACTAGTCGAGATACCGAACGCACACCTCAAAGGATTCATCTTTAATTTATATTTTCTCATATTTTCGAAGGCTTGTTCCAAGTTGGCCTAAGGGCTTTAGATATTGATTTGATGATAGTTTTGTCAATGTACACTTCAACATTTTCGCCGATTAAATCATGAAAAATAAAATTCATTGTCCTTTGGTAGGTTGTTCCGGCATTTTTCTAGCCGAAAGGTATAATTACCCATTCAAAAGTTCCAATTGAACCCTGACATCTGAAAGCCGTTTTTGGAATATCCTCTGCGGCTATGAATATTTGGTTATAGCCGGCATGACCATTCATGAAAGATAGAATTTCAGTTCCAATTGAACCCTGACATCTGAAAGCTGTTTTTGGAATATCCTCTGCGGCTATGAATATTTGGTTGTAGCCAGCATGACCATTCATGAAAGATAGAATTTCATGTCTAGCCGCGGTATCCACCAACATATCGGCTATCGGTGTAGGATATTCATCCTTAGGTGTAGTCGTAATGAAGTTCCAAAAATCATTGCAAATTTTGAGTTTGCCATTTTTCTTTCGTACAGGAACTATATTAGATAACCAGTCAACATAACGAGTCACTGTAATAAATTCGGCCCTTAAAAGATTTTTAATTTCATTCTTAATTTGATGTTCAATATTCAGCTCAAACCTACGAGCCGGCTGCTTAAAAGGTCTAAATTCTTTTTTAATCGAGAGCTTATGTTCTACTATTTCTCGGCTAAGTCCTGGCATCTAGTTGTAACTCCAAGCGAAACAATCCTTGTATCGCTTTAGGATATTTACAAGTTCTTCTTGTTGCTCAGTCGAAAGCATTACACTAATGAATGTCGATCGCTTGTCGTCGTCCGATCCTAAATTCACTTATATCAGAGGACCCTGAACCTTTAACTTCTTTTTGTCGGTCTTGATCGACTACTCTTCAAACTCAGCGATTTTGTCTTCGGCCTTGTCATTACTAGCCGAACTTTTGATTTCACCTGATTTGTTCTCTTCGGCTTCCTGAGCCGAATCACTTTTATCTACTTTACTAGCCGAACTTTCCAGTATGCTGGCTGGCTCCCTTGGCCGGCTCTTCATCCCGAGGCTCTTTTAGGACCTCGACTTCTGGCTCTTTGCGTTCCATTTGAGCAACAGTGGTGTCCTTTCGTCTGTCACCAAGACCTCTACTTCATTACGAAATATCAGCTGTACTCCATTCTCTGTCACCCGTACGAAAGAGATTTGGTCTGGGCCATCTTCGGCCTAGTCCACATAGCCGGCACTTTCCATACTGATATTCACAATTTGCGACTTTCCTTTAGCTGCGTTCTCTTCAACCTTCTTCCTAACCCATCGGAGGAGTTTTCCATGGAGGGTTGAAGGTATACACTCGTTGGCGTGCATCCAGTCACGCTCGAGTAGTAAGTTGTAGTAGTTGTTGGCATCCACTGCAAAGAATGTCGCCCGAAGGGTCTTTGATCCCACCATCAGCTCGGTGGTGAGAACTCCTTTTGCTTGTTGATCGTTTCTTGTAAAATTGGTCATTGTGGTGTTGGTCGGCTTTAGCTCGTCCATATCCTTGTCCAACGTCTTAAAGAAAGAAGCGGGCTTTCACCCATGACCCCTCCATCGACCATGACTTGACCTACTGGCAGACCTTTGATTAGGGCCTTGATGTATAAAGGCCTCACGAACTTGGTCTGCAATGCCGACGAGTTATCGAACGCCACACGGTCGGCCGTAATAGTCTTCAAGCTGGAGCTGACGCTCAGCTCGTCATTATACTGAGGTTGGTCCTCTGCCTCTTCAACCTTCGCCTGAAAAGAGATATGCAGAGCGTAGACCATGTTAACTTTAGCCGAACTTTCTTTAGCTGTGTTCTTCTCGATTCAGGGTTTCTTTTCATCAGACCCTTTTTATTCTTTGTCAGCCAAAGACTCTTCTCCGGCTCCATCACCTTCTCTCTAGGCGGCCATTGCTCTTACTTGGCGACGGCCTTCTAGACAAGAAACTCCAGCTCCGTCGGCTTCATGATAACCGACTGGACCATTTTTGATTTTATAAAGGCAGTGCGGTGGAACCACCCGCCTTATCATCATTCTTTATGGGACGAGATGGAAGCTTTTGCTCGGGTCGCTTCCACATATTCGGCCTAATCTCCTTTGCTTCTTTCTCGTGTTGCTGCATCTCGGATTGAATCTGTTGTTGCCGGCGTTTTTGGGTTTTCGCCATGACCGACCCATATCACTTAGCCGGTCCCCTCGCAGTGAACCACTAATTCGCCAGCATATTTGCTGGTGTCTTAATCTTTCTGAGGTGATCCCTCAGAATCTCGTGTTTGTCCCATGGTTTCAGCCAAGGCTGAATGCTGAACTCATTGACTAACTGACGACCGAGAGTTTTGATCTCGGTCTCAGTCATCCTGATAAACTCGGGCTCAGGTCTCGACTTTTTTCGCATGGGTCGGTATTATGGGTAATGCTGTTTGCTGCTGAACGGTTGCCATAGATGCTCCTCTTGGCTCTTATCACCAGGGTGATAGTATTCCTTCAGGACCTTGTGGATGACAGGCAGGTCTTGATTTGGGTCCTCATTGTCGTTGGACCCCTTCTCAAAGCACTCTTCAGATTCGTACTCCTAATCCCAGCACTCTTCAGATTCGTACTCCCAATCCCATTCCTCTGGGAAGGCCATGAACTCCTCCACTCGTCGGCCGTCTTCTTCTCGCGCATGATGGCTTCCTAATTTTTGCGTAACATTTCGGCTTTGCAATGAATATGCAGTAGAAGTTTACGTTTGACTTCGGCCATATCTTTTTGGTGGTTGTCCTGTCGAACCGGCTGCTGTTGAATCGGCTGCTTTCCTTTCACTGCGTCTACTATGTTGACCTGTGAGGGAAAAGAATTCTTGTCAACTTTCATTTCTTTTTTCTTTTTTTGGTATGCAAAGACTAGCCGACCTTCGTCAATTTCCTTTTGAATTTGCCTCTTAAAGGCAGTATATTTAGAAGTCCTAGGGCTCCAAAAGTGATGCCACTTGCAGTATTTTCTGCGTCTCAACTCATAAGAGGGTAAGGTTTGACCCTCATGGAGTTTGATTCGACCATCTTTGTATAACCGATCAAAAGTCTGATTGGTCTTTAGATATCTCGAACGAATAATTAACGTCTGTTACCCGAGCTTTTGTCTCACTGGTTTTAACTGGCTTTAATAGTGCGCACTTGTACGCCTGTCAGCTCTTCACCATCTCACGCGTAAATATTGGCTTCTTCATCCGATTCCTCATTTTCGTTGGATTGGATCGGCTCATCTTGAGCCGAGCTTTCTTCGACCAAGAAGATATTTTTCTCCTTGCTCTGGTTTCAATCTCTATTTCGACTCTATTGTGGCCGGTCGTCTTGTTTATCTTTTCGGAATTGCTCATATTGAGCAACCCAGATTTCCAAATCAAATAGATTTGGAAAAAAACTTGTCTTTAAAATGGTCTTTTATTTTGAAATTCAAACCATTGAACGCTATTTTGGCGAATTCCGACTCCGGCATTCTAACGAAACAACGGTTTCTTCCAACTTTGAAATAGATCAGGTATTCATCAATCGTTTCATTCGACTTTTGTCGTTTTTGTGCTAGATTGGCCATTGATAGTTCAGGCTCCAATCTATAAAATTGTTCGTGGAATTTGTACTCCAATTCGTCCCAATCTCGGACGTAATTTGGGGGCAAACTTGTGTACCATGTGAATGCCTTCTTTGTTAATGACGTGTTGAACAATCTTAACTTCAAAAACGAGTTAGCAGCCGCTTCTCTGCACTGGGCCGTGAACCTCGCTATATGTTCAACTGTCTTCTCGGATTCATCTCCAGAGAACTTGTCGAATTCCAATTTGCCAGGTAGGGGTGCTCCATATCCACATTTGCCCCCTGGAGACCAAAATTCTGGTCGCATAGCCGGCCTTGCACCTATACCAAAGGTGTTTCTTATCGCCTCAATTTGAGCATAAAGCTCATTATTAGCCATTGCTAGAATAGGCGCTTGGATCTGTTTTACAGCTGGTTCGTCTAGAAACGGGATATTCAGTGCTGGGTTCAGTTGTTGTCCTCCATTTGGGCCCTGCCCCCGCCCTTATGCCTGCGTTTTGTGGCTGAAAAGCTGGTGAAGAATGAGGAAGTGGTAGTCCCTAGGCTACCCCTAGCTGAAGTCCTTGCTGAACCTCAGTGTTCACATTCGTTGGCCGAAAAGCCGGTTGAAAAGGCATTTCCTGCTACTGCGGTATATTTACTGTAGCCGTAGGGTACTGCGGCAACACTACTTGAGCCACAGAACTAAGAGCCTGGGGATTCGCCTGGTTTATATTCTACTCCCTAGGATGATTAAAGCTTGGGGACCCTTGAGGTCCTCCGGTTATTTGCACATTTCGGGTCAAGATTTGTCTGATCCGAGCTATATTCTCATTTGAGGTCGTGATTGCGGCCAACACTGCATTTAAGTGGGTAGTATCTTGTTGAATACTTTGGTCAAGACTATTTAAAACTCGCGTCATTTGTGCGAGTGTTTGAGCTAGATTCGGCTTTTGAGGAGTCGAATATTTGCTACCCTTAGGTACGTCGAATATTCGCTCAATACCTGAAGGTGGTGGCACCGACTAGCTAGCACTTGAGCTTGCGGCACCCTCAGCTGGCTCATTTCCAGATGTTCTGGGAACATTCCTACTTTGCAAATGAAGCGATTGCTCGCTAGACATTCTAATATGAAAAGAAGGATCTATACCTGATGATCCCACCGGGCGTGCCAAAAATTGTCTGGAGAGAAATCGGATCAAAAGTGACTTGGATCCAGTCGTGCAATCAAGGTCTAGCTTGTCTTCTTGAGATAGATTGGTCTCTGGATTGACTCTCGAATGCGCCACGTTTTAGAAGATCAAGAGATTCGGTTAAGGGATCGGCTCAACCGGGTTCTGATCAAACGATCCGAATAAAGCCAGAAACATGTGGACTCGGCTTTATCAAAGACTTGGCTTAAAGAGCTGAATCGATTTATTAAGAACTTTAGAAACTTGGTTTACAAGTAAACTACTTCTAGGAAAGCTGTAAAGAAAGTTGTAGATGCGGAAAAGTAAGTCTACTCTAGGAAAGCTGTAGATTGCAGAAAAAGTAAGTGTGGTCTTGTTTCAAGGTTGTAAGACCCCTATTACAAGCTTGGTAATCACTATTTATAGTAATCTATTGTCAACTTGTGTTTATTGGTCGGTTCATAAAGTAGGGGAGTGTTGTAGCCACGATCGCATAGGTTATGCTCCTGTAATCATGATTGCGTGAGTTACTCATGTCTCAACTATTCCCGCTTGAACTCTCATCGTCTTCAGGTGCTCTGCCCTTGGCTCCTGGTGCACTATGTGTCTTTATTCCTTGGCTCCTTGGTAGGCTGGGCCTTCTACTTTATGGCGCAATTATTTGTGCATCTTATGGCGCAATTATTTGTGCACCAACAGCTGCTTCTGATTTTGGGCCTCGAAAATCAGAAAACTGATTTTAAAAATCAGAATCAGATTTTGAAAACGAGGATGCCAAACGCTCTATTGAGCCAAAAATTACTTTTGGACCCAAAATCACTTTTCAAAAGCTAGGCCAAACACCCACCTTGTGTGGTTGTTCTTTTGTTGGATAATTGTATGATTTGTTAGTCACTTTGATTACTACATTGGTTGTGATTTAGATGAAATTTGTGAATCATTAGTCTAAATTAGAGACCTTGTGCATTATTCTCTCGTAATACAAATATATGCTTGCTACATCACTTTGATTACAAATGTTTGCTCGTGTTTTAGTTGGTTAGGGAATATTTGTGAATAATTTGCGTTAAATTAGAGACCTTGTGCGTTATTCTCAGAGGCATGGCGCTCCGACAGCTCCTTCGAAGGAGCTCAATCAATCAGATATCAAGCAGGCTTTTCCCTTCCACTTTCCGGACCCTTTTCACTGATGCTTCTCCCACCCAACCAATCAGAGCTACCCTCTTTCCCGGTGATGGAATCGGGCCTGAGATTGCCGAGTCTGTGAAGCAGGTTCGCTTCTATATTTTTTGAAGTAATGCTGATTTCCCTTTTCTCTTTCGTGTCCCCTTTTGCTATCTCTTGGCTGGTAGATTAAACTGTTAGTTTCTGTCGCTAGTAACCTCACATGTCATTAACCGAGAAACCTTAGTTTAAAGAATGTGTTTTCTTTTCAGCCCTGAGTGTTATCAATTATAAATGATATTCTTTCCTTTCGTCTTAAGCAATCATTGATTTTGCACGTGTCATATTTAGCCTGTTTATTTTTTTAATGTTAGACTAAATATTCAAGGGATATTAAAATAAAGATGTTGGGTTACAATTTGTTCCCTTATAACTTATATTCTGAAGGGTCTTGATATAGTGCCAATAAAATTTAGGAGTTATTTGAATTAGTTCAGTTATGATCCATCTAAGTCACTTTTGCACGACTACAAATCACATTGGTTGAATTGGGCCTGCATAACATAGGGACCCGTGGTATAGTCAAGGATTTTTCTCTTTTGTGTTGGAGTGAAAAACTATGGATAAGTTGGGAGAGGTGGTTGGTGCAGTTGACATGCGGAAAGATTTGGGCCTACCAATCTTTAGCAGATGTTTCTTTTTTTCTTATTCCTGCAAAGAAAGTTATGCACCGAGCTTGTGATATTCATATTCTAACCTGTGTCAACCCACAAATTTTCACCCAAATAACAACTTAACTATAGAAAGGTGACATAATGTTTAATTAAGTTGGGTCAAGCTTATAATACTTGCACTCATAAACGAGTGAGATACAATGATCCTTGATTTTTGTTGAGCACCTTTGTAAAAGGGCTTCATATATCAACTGTCAGTATTACATACATGTATGGTCATGCTCTGCTGACCTTGCCTGTTAGTTAGCAGTGTGAGTAAATCATCTATTGCCATGTTCATTCCTGCTCCTTAATTTAGATGAATTCATGAAAGAGTAATTATTAAGGCTGGCCATTTGGATCTGTATCTTTTAAGTCCTATTGTATGTATTGGTAATTGAAGTGTGCCTTGGGCAATCTTTATGCTTCTTGTTGGTGTTTTGTCACTATGTTTATTGTTGTTGTTTTGTCTCACCTTCCTTGTAAGTCAAAAGTTTACAACCTTCTATGACTCTCTGCTACTGACGTATTTTTGACAAACTCTTTATTCCTGGATTTTTTTTTTGGCCTTAGAAAGCAAAAAATTTAGTACAAGTTTCTTTGTTTCTTAATTCTTTCTTTTTGGGTGGAAAAAAGATACTTTATACTTTCCGAAGTATCCAACCATAAAAAACTAGAAAGTTCAGTCCTAGGTGTTTACAACACATGGAATTTGAGTGAGATTAAAGTAGAAAACAAACAATGCCAAACAAGCCCTTTGTTATTGATTTTTGAATTTCTTGCCTTTCATCCTCCTAGAAAAGAATGATAGCCTCATTGCTTAATATTTTACGACCCATAAACACAAAAATGTTGATGTTTCCATGTTTAGCTTAGGTTGACATTCATATTTGTTCCCAGTCGTATTAGTAATTATGTGTCATTGCAGGTCTTCAATGCAGCAGAAGTGCCCATAGAATGGGAGGAGCACTTTGTGGGTGACCAGGTGGACCCCAGAACAGAGAGCTTTCTTACATGGGAGAGTTTGGAGTCAGTTCGGCGAAATAGAGTGGGCTTGAAGGGCCCTATGGCTACTCCCATTGGAAAGGGCCACAGGTCCTTAAACCTTACTCTAAGGAAAGAACTTAGTCTCTATGCCAATGTTAGACCTTGCTACAGTCTCCCCGGCTACAAAACTAGGTATGACGATGTGAATCTGGTCACAATCCGCGAAAATACAGAAGGAGAGTATAGTGGTCTTGAGCATCAAGTAAGGCAATTCTATTAAGTCTTTTTTTCTTTTTCCTATTGTTTTGCTTATAAACTAAAGAAGTGTATTGACGCCCCTGACTGTGAATCCTGTAAAAACAGGTCTGTGAACTTTGGTTCTTTATGTATTTGAACCCCTTAATTGATGCGTTGTAGATTTCAGAACCTACCAGAATTTACATGAATGCTTACTACTCTAATGATCAAATTTTCTGCAAATTAACGAACGGTATCTTCTCTCTCATAATTGACGGAAATTGATAATTTTCCGATGAAACCTGATGGAATTTTTTGAAAAGAAAATTCTTCAGTTGAGGGGCTCAAATTGATAGACTAGTGGAGAAGGGCATGTTTCCAAACAACCTATAGTTTGTGGAGGAGTGCATATGTTTTTGCCTACAACTAAAGACAATTTATGTAATCGCTAATGTCTCTAGGTGGTGAGAGGGGTTGTAGAAAGCTTGAAAATTATTACTCGCCAGGCAAGTTTACGGGTTGCAGAATATGCTTTCCATTATGCCAAGACTAATGGCCGCAAAAGGGTTTCAGCTATACACAAAGCCAACATTATGAGGAAGACTGACGGCCTCTTTCTTAAGGTATTGCATGTAATATATTTGTTGTTTTTTGCTTTATAAATACTAGTCGGCATATGTGTGCTGCATGTGTTAATTAGCGTGCTAAATTTAAAAACAAAAATCACTATTTATTAAATTATTTTAAAATTTTGAATATTTAAATTTGTGTGTATAGAGTGTAGTTTTAAAATTTCTTTAGTAATCAAACTAAATAATAGTTTTTTTTTCTCAACTTTAGCTCGTAGTTAAGAATGATATTAGGTTATTAACTGTAACGGCAAATAGAATCATTAATTTGATAAAATTTCGTCACATAAGCAACTCTTTGTAGTCACAATTAAAATACCATTAATTGTAAAAACAAAATCAGGTAAGAAAGAAGCAGTGTTAATTCTAAAATTAAAAGAAGAGAGTTTGACGTCACATACTAAAGTGACTTTTAAATAGCTAAATATATACAAACTTGATCAAATTATGAAATTCTCTTAAGAGAGTTTGTAGGATAAAGCATATTATGAAAATCAATTTGTAACATATTCTTCGTTTTCGTGGTCAATGATCATTCTGTTTACGAAGAAGAGAAACTTTTGATTTGTTAACATTTATGCTTGTGTTCAACTTTTTCAAAGCCGTCTTTCAAATTTTGAGTTTTTACTTGAACATATTGATTTTCTTTGTCTTGTTCAGTATTATCAATATTTCCAATTGAAATGATTGTGTAGTTGTATTTTTTTGAATCTATGTTACTTCAAACTCAGTTTGTATTTGCCTTCCCAAACAACTCTCCAACTAATGAATCTTGTTATTATGTAATGTGAAAAAGAGACGTGAGTACAATTACAGCTGCAAGTTATATATATTGTTAACTTTAAAATTAGTATTTTATCTTTATCTCTCATAGCCCATTACTTTGCAATTCAATAATTTTTCAACTTTTTTACTAAAAAGTGACACCCAATGTTGAATATAAATATACGCCAAGAATATTTTCTAAATGAAGTACAAAAAAAAATTAAGAATCAGAAGCCATGGGAGAAATAAATTTAATTTCATGAAAATAAAGTAATAGTGTGTGCCAAAAATTCTTAGAAAATATTTAATAATTTACTTATAAATTACACAATCATGATTTATATTTTCATTATTATTTTTTTTATACATTCAATGATGACTTGCTAGTTTCTCTTAATGCTACCCAACAATGGGCCATTGAAGATCAAAACAAAAATAAGAACTAATGCAAGATGATTATGGGGATTCATACCTAACATAAGGACATGATAGACCTTGAAGCTTCTTACATAAGAATTATACCTAAGGATTACAGCATCACATAAGGATAAGATAGACCTTAAAGATTCTTACATAAGAATTATATTGTATAATATAAATAATATTTCAATTACAATTCAAGACATTACAAAATTCATAAGTCTAAAATGGTTGGACGAAAAAACTAGTTAAAGGGGCATTATCAGTACAATTTATCTTAAATCAAATGGATTCATATAAAAATAAAAATTTAGTTCATTGAGTTAAACAAAATTACTATGCAATCTATTGAATAGCAATTTAAAAAGAAAAATTCTAAGATATCGTTTGGTTCTGGAATATGATGTTCTTTATTATTTGTGATATAGGTACAACTCTTGGGATAAACAGGAACTATACCAATTTTATGTTTGGATGAAAATTGGATTGTTTTTGGTAATAAGAAAAATAGCGTTTGGATAGTTAGAATAGAATAGTGAGAATAAAGAGTAATTATAATTTTAAAATAATAATATTTTATCAAATTAATTTACATAAAAATGTTAATTAAATAATAATTTAATTTATTTAATTAACTAATTAATCATGAATATTGATAGATAACCATAAATGTTAATTAATAAATTAATTAACAATGAGTACGTTTAGTCAATAATTAATTAACCACAAATATTAATAAACCAATTAGTTAATTATTTAATAGTTAGATAATTAGTTAATAAAATAATTAGATTAGTCAAAATATTAATTAGTTAATCAATATAAATATTAGTTATTGCATAAAACACTAAATAATTAATTTTTAATTAGCTAGTTAATAACAAATAATAAACTAGTTACTCAAATACTTAATTAAATATTTATTAGAGTAATAAATCAAGTATTTAATTATTTATCTAGTTAATTAGTAAATAAATTAATATATAATAAATTAATTAATAATATTTTATTATTAAATTAGTAGAGGTATAAGGGGAGGAATTGTTATTTAACCAAAAGGATAGAACAACAAGTCCACCCTCGTAACGGGTTATTCTAGGATAACCCGTTAAGAGGGGTATAAGTTTTTTTTTTTTTTTTGGGAATAAAGAGGGGAATAAGGCCCTTATTATCTTTATTCCCCTCCCTAGTTCCCAAACCAAACAATGCCTTAAAAGGCACTAATCTTCTATTACATAAGTATGAACAAATAAATAAATAAGGTAAAAAAGGAGTAAAAAATTAAACAAAGCAAAATAAAATCAATTAATAATTCATATTATAAAATAGCAAATTAATAATTTTAAAAACTTTATTATTTAGTAAGATTACATAATTCTTGCAGATCCAAAGAGGATGCACATTATTTTCTGCTAAAATCCCTATCGCCTCTAAGTTGTAGGCCCAATTGATGTCATACTCTATGACAATATTGGTTCCTTATGCAGAGAAGTAAAAAAAACTCAAATAAATTAGTGAAATAATTTATAATTATATTAAACTTTGTTATTCTATAGGTGGTGGAATCCAAAGGGTTAAAAAAATGGCCTTGGTGGGACCTCAGATGATAGAGAGAAACCAGCTACATAGAATTTATCCCTTTATTATTTGGAGTGGATGATGAAAGGATCTGTTATAAAGAAGAAAACTGATGAACTTATCAATTCCTCTATTAATTTGAAAAACTCTAAGGCAGTGTTTGGTTGCAGGATAAAATGGGAATAGCCCATTTTATCCTGCAAATTGAGCCAAACACTAACTAAAAGGGGTAGTTTAAATTATTCCCCTCTTAACGGGTTATCCGAGGATAACCCGTTAAGAGCTAACCTCTGGGACCAGCGGAATTGCATAATCCCGCTGTTTATCCCAGGGGCAACGATCGGAAAGATTGCGAAGTAAATGCCCCCCCCCCCCCCCCATCAACCTCCCTTCTCCCCAATCCCTCTTCGTTAATGCCCTAGCTTCTTCCGAATCCCCTCGTTAATGCCCTAGCTTCTTCCGAATCCCCTCGTGTCAGACGCGATCTTGTGCCGAATCGCTCGTCATTAATGCCCTAGCTTCCTCGTGTCGGACGCCATCTTCTTCCGAGCTGATCCTGTGGCAAAAGGTTGGTAAAAATGGAGATCTTCGTTAATGTCACACACCTACCTTCCTCCTCCCGCCTCGCCCTTCGTTAATGCCCTAGCTTCCTCGTGTCGGACGCCCTCTTCATCCGAGCTGATCCCAGTGGCAAAAGGTTGGAAAAATGGTCGCCCTTCGTTAATGTTGCACACCTACCTTCCTCCTCCCGCGTCGCCCTTCGTTAAGACCCGATCTCGTGCTTCCTCGTGTCGGGCGCCATCTCCATCCTCTCTGCTTCTCTCAACTCATCTTGCAGTGAGCATAATAATTATAAAGATCTCATTTGAGATCCACCTTCATGGTAACCCCTTTCTCATGGTTCTTTCTTTCTCTTTACTCTCCTGCACTCTGACTCTTGCAATCTGAGGCAAGATTGGTTCTCCATCATTCTCGGCGCCTTTACTGAGTAGTCCATTCGCCAATTAAGTGCGACCACCAACCGAGGGTGTGCCTTAGGTAAACAGGGTGCCTTATTTCTCTTCCTCTCCTCTATAAAAGTGAGTGGGAATCAAAGGTAAAGCTTCTCTTTACATTGTATTATTATGCTGTGTTGTTGTTGAAGTGTTCACTGGGGGTTATTTGAACATTACCCGTGTTGCTGTAGAAGTGTTCACTGTTGGTTTTTCAGCATTGTTCTTATCTTATTGAGGTGATGTTTTCTTTGATTATACTCCCCATTAATTGTGCTTTTGTAGTTTAAGCTTTCACATATTCTCACATGTCATGTTGTTATTTTTATTAACGAATGTGGAGGGGACCTATGATGAATCCAAAGCTGAAAAGAGTTGGTTAAATGTGGGAAAAATTCAGGCAATAATATGATACTGCCATGCATAAGAAAACTGCATAATTGTATATCAAAAATTGAGGGAAAGAGTTGGAAAAATTAAGGCTATGATATAGGGAAAAGCTATAAACATATCCATGGGAGGGTGGCATGGTTTTTTTAACTAATGCAGCCGTCATGGAGTCATGTACTGTCTTATCCCCTGAGCCTCTTAATAAAAATATTAATCCATTTTGAGCCTGTTTTAAACTAATGTTATATGTTTGCAGTAATATGCATCAGATTTGTTTGTCTATTAATCTCAGATGGCCCTTCTAAAAAAGTTGCAACCTACTTTGAAAAACAATCGCTCAATTATTGATGTTCCCTCTGTTGATAGCCAAAGTTTAGAATGCCCTCTGCAAGAATCAGTAAAAAGTAGGGTAAGATCCTCTAACTGGAACCAAAAAATGGACTCGACAATGTTGAACTTAATGACAGAGGAGCATACTCTTGGAAATTTTGTTAATGGGAGTTTTACTCCATTGGCATGGATTAGAATGGTTCGAGACTTCAATGAGAGGACTAAATTAGGCTTTACCAAAGTCCATTTGCAAAATCGTTATAAAGTCTTGAAGCGTCAATATGTGATGTATCAAACTTTAGCGAACAAGAGTGGATGGGGGTGGGATTACACACAAAACATTCCAACGGCCGGTGACCCTAGTGATTGGGATGCCATTATAACGGTATGTTATTTTTTCGACTACCATCAATTATTTCTTAATAATTAAATTATGCATAATATTTGAGGCTATACACAATTGCAACTTATATAAATTTTTTTATTTCATAGGAAAATTCATCTTATGCTAAGTGCCGGGACAAACCATTTCCTGCATATCAAGCTATTGAGTTCTTGTCGGGAAAGGCCACTGCAACCGGAAGGCATGGATTTACTACTCAAATGGATGTTGATGATGTTCGTAGCACCTCTTCATCTACTCCTGCTATGCACCCACTTGACATGGAGAACTTAGGAAAGAATTTAGAGGAGGTTAATGACGCAAATTCGGCTTCTCCAGCTTCAACTCCAATTAAAATAAGTAGCCACAATGGGGGTGGTGCCTCTGGTCACACTTCATCCATGAAAAGGGTTCGAGTGTCACCACCAAATCCTACACCAACTTCAAACCGTAGACCAAAAAATGACGGTCGAATGGAAGCTATTTATGAGCTCGTTGAATTGGGGAAGAAAAGAACGGAAATAGCACAAGCTATAATGCAACGTGAGTTACAAGCACGTCCAAAATCCACTCTATAGAGGAGTGTATGGAAAGGCTTAGTAATGTTGCTCACTTATCTCCGGAGGCTGTGCTAGGAGTTTGCGAGGCTTTGAAAGATAAGCGCAATAGGCCTATTTTTATGACATTAAGCGGCGATCTTTTATACATGTGGATTGATCGTCAAATTGCCATGCACCAAATATATTGTGGACAAAGGCATGTTGCACCATCTTTCCCACCTAGCGGACTCTTTTTTCCAGCTGCAGCTTCATCCTTTGCTCCTGGACCATCATCATTTCCACATGCAAGTCCAGCCTCCCCTCCTCGCATGCCGACCTTTCCTCCTGGACCATCCCCATTTCCACATGCTACTGCAGCCTTCCCTCAGGGCACGCCCACCTTTGGTCCAGCAGTGACTTCTGCCCCAACTAATATACCCTCATTTCCTCCGGAAATGCCATCTTCCCCTCCAAATTGAATATTAATAGATGTTTGAAGAACTATTGCACTTTTTTGAGATTTTTGCTCATACTAGTAGTGCAGGTTTTAAACCTCTGTCTAAGTTGGTAGACTTTTTAAAAGCTCTGTCTAAGTTTTCTTCTTCTTAGCTTGCTTCTTTTTAGTTTTTTATATGCAGATTTTGAACCTCTGTTTAACAATTATGCAGTTTTCTTATGCCTTCATTTCAGTTTTTACTATGCTGGAATTGTTCAGTTTTCTTATGCCTTCATTTCAGGTTTTAAAAGTCATGAACAATTCCAGCATAAGAAAACTAAACAATTCCAGCATAGTAAAAACTGAAATGAAGGCATAAGAAAACTGCATAATTGTTAGACAGAGGTTCAAAAGCTGCATATAAAAAACTAAAAAGAAGCAAGCTAAGAAGAAGAAAACTTAGACAGAGCTTTTAAAAAGTCTACCAACTTAGACAGAGGTTTAAAACCTGCACTACTAGTATGAGCAAAAATCTCAAAAAAGTGCAATAGTTCTTCAAACATCTATTAATATTCAATTTGGAGGGGAAGATGGCATTTCCGGAGGAAATGAGGGTATATTAGTTGGGGCAGAAGTCACTGCTGGACCAATGGTGGGCGTGCCCTGAGGGAAGGCTGCAGTAGCATGTGGAAATGGGGATGGTCCAGGAGGAAAGGTCGGCATGCGAGGAGGGGAGGCTGGACTTGCATGTGGAAATGATGATGGTCCAGGAGCAAAGGATGAAGCTGCAGCTGGAAAAAAGAGTCCGCTAGGTGGGAAAGATGGTGCAACATGCCTTTGTCCACAATATATTTGGTGCATGGCAATTTGACGATCAATCCACATGTATAAACCTATTGCGCTTATCTTTCAAAGCCTCGCAAACTCCTAGCACAGCCTCCGGAGATAAGTGAGCAACATTACTAAGCCTTTCCATACACTCCTCTATAGAGTGGATTTTGGACATGCTTGTAACTCACGTTGCATTATAGCTTGTGCTATTTCCGTTCTTTTCTTCCCCAATTCAACGAGCTCATAAATAGCTTCCATTCGACCGTCATTTTTTGGTCTACGGTTTGAAGTTGGTGTAGGATTTGGTGGTGACACTCGAACCCTTTTCATGGATGAAGTGTGACCAGAGGCACTACCCCCATTGTGGCTACTTATTTTAATTGGAGTTGAAGCTGGAGAAGTCGAATTTGCGTCATTAACCTCCTCTAAATTCTTTCTCCATGTCAAGTGGGTGCATAGCAGGAGTAGATGAAGAGGTGCTACGAACATCCTCAACATCCATTTGAGTAGTAAATCCATGCCTTCCGGTTGCAGTCGCCTTTCCCGACAAGAACTCAATAGCTTGATATGCAGGAAATGGTTTGTCCCGGCACTTAGCATAAGATGAATTTTCCTATGAAATAAAAAAAATTATATAAGTTGCAATTGTGTATAGCCTTAAATATTATGCATAATTTAATTATTAAGAAATAATTGATGGTAGTCGAAAAAATAACATACCGTTATAATGGCATCCCAATCACTAGGGTCACCGGCAGTTGGAATGTTTTGTGTGTAATCCCACCCCCATCCACTCTTGTTCGCTAAAGTTTGATACATCACATATTGACGCTTCAAGACTTTATAACGATTTTGCAAATGGACTTTGGTAAAGCCTAATTTAGTCCTCTCATTGAAGTCTCGAACCATTCTAATCCATGCCAATGGAGTAAAACTCCCATTAACAAAATTTCCAAGAGTATGCTCCTCTGTCATTAAGTTCAACATTGCCGAGTCCATTTTTTGGTTCCAGTTAGAGGATCTTACCCTACTTTTTACTGATTCTTGCAGAGGGCATTCTAAACTTTGGCTATCAACAGAGGGAACATCAATAATTGAGCGATTGTTTTTCAAAGTAGGTTGCAACTTTTTTAGAAGGGCCATCTGAGATTAATAGACAAACAAATCAGATGCATATTACTGCAAACATATAACATTAGTTTAAAACAGGCTCAAAATGGATTAATATTTTTATTAAGAGGCTCAGGGGATAAGACAGTACATGACTCCATGACGGCTGCATTAGTTAAAAAAACCATGCCACCCTCCCATGGATATGTTTATAGCTTTTCCCTATATCATAGCCTTAATTTTCCCAACTCTTTCCCTCAATTTTTGATATACAATTATGCAGTTTTCTTATGCATGGCAGTATCATATTATTGCCTGAATTTTTCCCACATTTAACCAACTCTTTTCAGCTTTGGATTCATCATAGGTCCCCTCCACATTCGTTAATAAAATAACAACATGACATGTGAGAATATGTGAAAGCTTAAACTACAAAAGCACAATTAATGGGGAGTATAATCAAAGAAACATCACCTCAATAAGATAAGAACAATGCTGAAAAACCAACAGTGAACACTTCTACAGCAACACAGGTAATGTTCAAATAACCCCCAGTGAACACTTCAACAACAACACAGCATAATAATACAATGTAAAGAGAAGCTTTACCTTTGATTCCCACTCACTTTTATAGAGGAGAGGAAGAGAAATAAGGTACCCTGTTTACCTAAGGCACACCCTCGGTTGGTGGTCGCACTTAATTGGCGAATGGACTACTCAGTAAAGGCGCCGAGAATGATGGAGAACCAATCTTGCCTCAGATTGCAAGAGTCAGAGTGCAGGAGAGTAAAGAGAAAGAAAGAACCATGAGAAAGGGGTTACCATGAAGGTGGATCTCAAATGAGATCTTTATAATTATTATGCTCACTGCAAGATGAGTTGAGAGAAGCAGAGAGGATGGAGATGGCGCCCGACACGAGGAAGCACGAGATCGGGTCTTAACGAAGGGCGACGCGGGAGGAGGAAGGTAGGTGTGCAACATTAACGAAGGGCGACCATTTTTCCAACCTTTTGCCACTGGGATCAGCTCGGAAAAAGAGGGCGTCCGACACGAGGAAGCTAGGGCATTAACGAAGGGCGAGGCGGGGAGGAGGAAGGTAGGTGTTGTGACATTAACGAAGATCTCCATTTTTACCAACCTTTTGCCACAGGATCAGCTCGGAAGAAGATGGCGTCCGACACGAGGAAGCTAGGGCATTAACGACGGGCGATTCGGCACAAGATCGCGTCTGACACGAGGGGATTCGGAAGAAGCTAGGGCATTAACGAGGGGATTCGGAAGAAGCTAGAGGCATTAACGAAGAGGGATTGGGGAGAAGGGAGGTTGATGGGGGGGGGCATTTACTTCGCAATCTTCCGATCGTTGCCCCTGGGATAAACAGCGGGATTATGCAATTCCGCTGGTCCCAGGGGTTAGCTCTTAACGGGTTATCCTCGGATAACCCGTTAAGAGGGGAATAATTTAAACTACCCCTTTTAGTTAGTGTTTGGCTCAATTTGCAGGATAAAATGGGCTATTCCCATTTTATCCTGCAACCAAACACTGCATTAGAGTTTTTCAAATTAATAGAGGAATTGATAAGTTCATCAGTTTTCTTCTTTATAACAGATCCTTTCATCATCCACTCCAAATAATAAAGGGATAAATTCTATGTAGCTGGTTTCTCTCTATCATCTGAGGTCCCACCAAGGCCATTTTTTTAACCCTTTGGATTCCACCACCTATAGAATAACAAAGTTTAATATAATTATAAATTATTTCACTAATTTATTTGAGTTTTTTTTACTTCTCTGCATAAGGAACCAATATTGTCATAGAGTATGACATCAATTGGGCCTACAACTTAGAGGCGATAGGGATTTTAGCAGAAAATAATGTGCATCCTCTTTGGATCTGCAAGAATTATGTAATCTTACTAAATAATAAAGTTTTTTAAATTATTAATTTGCTATTTTATAATATGAATTATTAATTGATTTTATTTTGCTTTGTTTAATTTTTTACTCCTTTTTTACCTTATTTATTTATTTGTTCATACTTATGTAATAGAAGATTAGTGCCTTTTAAGGCATTGTTTGGTTTGGGAACTAGGGAGGGGAATAAAGATAATAAGGGCCTTATTCCCCTCTTTATTCCAAAAAAAAAAAAAAAACTTATACCCCTCTTAACGGGTTATCCTAGAATACCCGTTACGAGGGTGGACTTGTTGTTCTATCCTTTTGGTTAAATAACAATTCCTCCCCTTATACCTCTACTAATTTAATAATAAATATTATTAATTAATTTATTATATATTAATTTATTTACTAATTAACTAGATAAATAATTAAATACTTGATTTATTACTCTAATAAATATTTAATTAAGTATTTGAGTAACTAGTTTATTATTTGTTATTAACTAGCTAATTAAAAATTAATTATTTAGTGTTTTATGCAATAACTAATATTTATATTGATTAACTAATTAATATTTTGACTAATCTAATTATTTTATTAACTAATTATCTAACTATTAAATAATTAACTAATTGGTTTATTAATATTTGTGGTTAATTAATTATTGACTAAACGTACTCATTGTTAATTAATTTATTAATTAACATTTATGGTTATCTATCAATATTCATGATTAATTAGTTAATTAAATAAATTAAATTATTATTTAATTAACATTTTTATGTAAATTAATTTGATAAAATATTATTATTTTAAAATTATAATTACTCTTTATTCTCACTATTCTATTCTAACTATCCAAACGCTATTTTTCTTATTACCAAAAACAATCCAATTTTCATCCAAACATAAAATTGGTATAGTTCCTGTTTATCCCAAGAGTTGTACCTATATCACAAATAATAAAGAACATCATATTCCAGAACCAAACGATATCTTAGAATTTTTCTTTTTAAATTGCTATTCAATAGATTGCATAGTAATTTTGTTTAACTCAATGAACTAAATTTTTATTTTTATATGAATCCATTTGATTTAAGATAAATTGTACTGATAATGCCCCTTTAACTAGTTTTTTCGTCCAACCATTTTAGACTTATGAATTTTGTAATGTCTTGAATTGTATTGAAATTTATTTATATTATACAATATAATTCTTATGTAAGAATCTTTAAGTCTATCTTATCCTTATGTGATGCTGTAATCCTTAGGTATAATTCTTATGTAAGAAGCTTCAAGGTCTATCATGTCCTTATGTTAGGTATGAATCCCCATAATCATCTTGCATTAGTTCTTATTTTTGTTTTGATCTTCAATGGCCCATTGTTGGGTAGCATTAAGAGAAACTAGCAAGTCATCATTGAATGTATAAAAAAAATAATAATGAAATATAAATCATGATTGTGTAATTTATAAGTAAATTATTAAATATTTTCTAAGAATTTTTGGCACACACTATTACTTTATTTTCATGAAATTAAATTTATTTCTCCCATGGCTTCTGATTCTTAATTTTTTTTGTACTTCATTTAGAAAATATTCTTGGCGTATATTTATATTCAACATTGGGTGTCACTTTTTAGTAAAAAAGTTGAAAAATTATTGAATTGCAAAGTAATGGGCTATGAGAGATAAAGATAAAATACTAATTTTAAAGTTAACAATATATATAACTTGCAGCTGTAATTGTACTCACGTCTCTTTTTCACATTACATAATAACAAGATTCATTAGTTGGAGAGTTGTTTGGGAAGGCAAATACAAACTGAGTTTGAAGTAACATAGATTCAAAAAAATACAACTACACAATCATTTCAATTGGAAATATTGATAATACTGAACAAGACAAAGAAAATCAATATGTTCAAGTAAAAACTCAAAATTTGAAAGACGGCTTTGAAAAAGTTTGAACACAAGCATAAATGTTAACAAATCAAAAGTTTCTCTTCTTCGTAAACAGAATGATCATTGACCACGAAAACGAAGAATATGTTACAAATTGATTTTCATAATATGCTTTATCCTACAAACTCTCTTAAGAGAATTTCATAATTTGATCAAGTTTGTATATATTTAGCTATTTAAAAGTCACTTTAGTATGTGACGTCAAACTCTCTTCTTTTAATTTTAGAATTAACACTGCTTCTTTCTTACCTGATTTTGTTTTACAATTAATGGTATTTTAATTGTGACTACAAAGAGTTGCTTATGTGACGAAATTTTATCAAATTAATGATTCTATTTGCCGTTACAGTTAATAACCTAATATCATTCTTAACTACGAGCTAAAGTTGAGAAAAAAAAACTATTATTTAGTTTGATTACTAAAGAAATTTTAAAACTACACTCTATACACACAAATTTAAATATTCAAAATTTTAAAATAATTTAATAAATAGTGATTTTTGTTTTTAATTTAGCACGCTAATTAACACATGCAGCACACATATGCCGACTAGTATTTATAAAGCAAAAAACAAAAATATATTACATGCAATACCTAAGAAAGAGGCCGTCAGTCTTCCTCATATGTTGGCTTTGTGTATAGCTGAAACCCTTTTGCGGCCATTAGTCTTGGCATAATGGAAGCATATTCTGCAACCCGTAAACTTGCCTGGCGAGTAATAATTTCAAGCTTTCTACAACCCTCTCACCACCTAGAGACATTAGCGATTACATAAATTGTCTTTAGTTGTAGGCAAAAACATATGCACTCCTCCACAAACTATAGGTTGTTTGGAAACATGCCCTTCTCCACTAGTCTATCAATTGAGCCCCTCAACTGAAGAATTTTCTTTTCAAAAAATTCCATCAGGTTTCATCGGAAAATTATCAATTTCCGTCAATTATGAGAGAGAAGATACCGTTCGTTAATTTGCAGAAAATTTGATCATTAGAGTAGTAAGCATTCATGTAAATTCTGGTAGGTTCTGAAATCTACAACGCATCAATTAAGGGTTCAAATACATAAGAACCAAAGTTCCAGACCTGTTTTTTACAGGATTCACAGTCAGGGGCGTCAATACACTTCTTTAGTTTATAAGCAAAACAATAGGAAAAAGAAAAAAAGACTTAATAGAATTGCCTTACTTGATGCTCAAGACCACTATACTCTCCTTCTGTATTTTCGCGGATTGTGACCAGATTCACATCGTCATACCTAGTTTTGTAGCCGGGAGACTGTAGCAAGTCTAACATTGGCATAGAGACTAAGTTCTTTCCTTAGAGTAAGGTTTAAGGACCTGTGGCCCTTCCAATGGGAGTAGCCATAGGGCCCTTCAAGCCCACTCTATTTCGCCGAACTGACTCCAAACTCTCCCATGTAAGAAAGCTCTCTGTTCTGGGTCCACCTGGTCACCCACAAGTGCTCCTCCCATTCTATGGACTTCTGCTGCATTGAAGACCTGCAATGACACATAATTACTAATACGACTGGGAACAATATGAATGTCAACCTAAGCTAAACATGGAAACATCAACATTTTTGTGTTTTATGGGTCGTAAAATATTAAGCAATGAGGCTATCATTCTTTTCTAGAGGATGAAAGGCAAGAAATCAAAAATCAATAACAAGGGCTTGTTTGGCATTGTTTGTTTTCTACTTTAATCTCACTCAAATTCCATGTGTTGTAAACACCTAGGACTGAACTTTCTAGTTTTTTATGGTTGGATACTTCGGAAAGTATAAAGTATCTTTTTTCCACCCAAAAGAAGAATTAAGAAGAAACAAAGAAACTTGTACTAAATTTTTTGCTTTCTAAGGCCAAAAAAAAAATCCAGGAATAAAGAGTTTGTCAAAAATACGTCAGTAGCAGAGAGTCATAGAAGGTTGTAAACTTTTGACTTACAAGGAAGGTGAGACAAAACAACAACAATAAACATAGTGACAAAACACCAACAAGAAGCATAAAGATTGCCCAAGGCACACTTCAATTACCAATACATACAATAGGACTTAAAAGATACAGATCCAAATGGCCAGCCTTAATAATTACTCTTTCATGAATTCATCTAAATTAAGAGCAGGAATGAACATGGCAATAGATGATTTACTCACACTGCTAACTAACAGGCAAGGTCAGCAGAGCATGACCATACATGTATGTAATACTGACAGTTGATATATGAAGCCCTTTTACAAAGGTGCTCAACAAAAATCAAGGATCATTGTATCTCACTCGTTTATGAGTGCAAGTATTAAAGCTTGACCCAACTTAATTAAACATTATGTCACCTTTCTATAGTTAAGTTGTTATTTGGGTGAAATTTGTGGGTTGACACAGGTTAGATATGATATCACAAGCTCGGTGCATAACTTTCTTTGCAGGAATAAGAAAAAAGAAACATCTGCTAAAGATTGGTAGGCCCAAATCTTTCCGCATGTCAACTGCACCAACCACCTCTCCCAACTTATCCATAGTTTTTCACTCCAACACAAAAGAGAAAAATCCTTGACTATACCACGGGTCCCTATGTTATGCAGGCCCAATTCAACCAATGTGATTTGTAGTCGTGCAAAAGTGACTTAGATGGATCATAACTGAACTAATTCAAATAACTCCTAAATTTATTGGCACTATATCAAGACCCTTCAGATATAAGTTATAAGGGAACAAATTGTAACCCAACATCTTTATTTTAATATCCCTTGAATATTTAGTCTAACATTAAAAAATAACAGGCTAAATAACACGTGCAAAATCAATGATTGCTTAAGACGAAAGGAAAGAATATCATTTATAATTGATAACACTCAGGGCTGAAAAGAAAACACATTCTTTAAACTAAGGTTTCTCGGTAATGACATGTGAGGTTACTAGCGACAGAAACTAACAGTTTAATCTACCAGCCAAGAGATAGCAAAAGGGGACACGAAAGAGAAAAGGAAATCAGCATTACTTCAAAAATATAGAAGCGAACCTGCTTCACAGACTCGGCAATCTCAGCCCGATTCCATCACCGGGAAAGAGGGTAGCTCTGATTGGTTGGGTGGGAGAAGCATCAGTGAAAAGGGTCCGGAAAGTGGAAGGGAAAAGCCTGCTTGATATCTGATTGATTGAGCTCCTTCGAAGGAGCTGTCGGAGCGCCATGCCTCTGAGAATAACGCACAAGGTCTCTATTTAACGCAAATTATTCACAATATTCCCTAACCAACTAAACACGAGCAAACATTTGTAATCAAAGTGATGTAGCAAGCATATATTTGTATTACGAGAGAATAATGCACAAGGTCTCTAATTTAGACTAATGATTCACAAATTTCATCTAAATCACAACCAATGTAGTAATCAAAGTGACTAACAAATCATACAATTATCCAACAAAAGAACAACACACACAAGGTGGGTGTTTGGCCTAGCTTTTGAAAAGTGATTTGGGTCCAAAAGTAATTTTTGGCTCAATAGAGCGTTTGGCATCCTCGTTTTCAAAATCTGATTCTGATTTTTAAAATCAGTTTTCTGATTTTCGAGGCCCAAATCAGAAGCAGCTGTTGGTGCACAAATAATTGCGCCATAAGATGCACAAATAATTGCGCCATAAAGTAGAAGGCCCAGCCTACCAAGGAGCCAAGGAATAAAGACACATAGTGCACCAGGAGCCAAGGGCAGAGCACCTGAAGACGATGAGAGTTCAAGCGGGAATAGTTGAGACATGAGTAACTCACGCAATCATGATTACAGGAGCATAACCTTGCGATCGTGGCTACAACACTCCCCTACTTTATGAACCGACCAATAAACACAAGTTGACAATAGATTACTATAAATAGTGATTACCAAGCTTGTAATAGGGGTCTTACAACCTTGAAACAAGACCACACTTACTTTTTCTGCAATCTACAGCTTTCCTAGAGTAGACTTACTTTTCCGCATCTACAACTTTCTTTACAGCTTTCCTAGAAGTAGTTTACTTGTAAACCAAGTTTCTAAAGTTCTTAATAAATCGATTCAGCTCTTTAAGCCAAGTCTTTGATAAGCCGAGTCCACATGTTTCTGGCTTTATTCGGATCGTTTGATCAGAACCCGGTTGAGCCGATCCCTTAACCGAATCTCTTGATCTTCTAAAACGTGGCGCATTCGAGAGTCAATCCAGAGACCAATCTATCTCAAGAAGACAAGCTAGACCTTGATTGCACGACTGGATCCAAGTCACTTTTGATCCGATTTCTCTCCAGACAATTTTGGCACGCCCGGTGGGATCATCAGGTATAGATCCTTCTTTTATATTAGAATGTCTAGCGAGCAATCGCTTCATTTGCAAAGTAGGAATGTTCCCAGAACATCTGGAAATGAGCCAGCTGAGGGTGCCGCAGCTCAAGTGCTAGCTAGTCGTGCCACCACCAGTTCAGGTATGAGCGAATATTCGACGTACCTAAGGGTAGCAAATATTCGACTCCTCAAAAGCCGAATCTAGCTCAAACACTCGCACAAATGACGCGAGTTTTAAATAGTCTTGACCAAAGTATTCAACAAGATACTACCCACTTAAATGCAGTGTTGGCCGCAATCACGACCTCAATGAGAATATAGCTCGATCAGACAAATCTTGACCCGAAATGTGCAAATAACCGGAGGACCTCAAGGGTCCCCAGCTTTAATCATCCTAGGAGTAGAATATAAACCAGGCGAATCCCCAGGCTCTTAGTTCTGTGGCTCAAGTAGTGTTGCCGCAGTACCCTACGGCTACAGTAAATATACCGCAGTAGCAGGAAATGCCTTTTCAACCGGCTTTTCGGCCAACGAATGTGAACACTGAGGTTCAGCAAGGACTTCAGCTAGGGTAGCCTAGGGACTACCACTTCCTCATTCTTCACCAGCTTTTCAGCCACAAAACGCAGGCATAAGGGCGGGGCAGGGCCCAAATGGAGGACAACAACTGAACCCAGCACTGAATATCCCGTTTCTAGACAACCAGCTGTAAAACAGATCCAAGCGCCTATTCTAGCAATGGCTAAAATGAGCTTTATGCTCAAATTGAGGCGATAAGAAACACCTTTGGTATAGGTGCAAGGCCGGCTATGCGACCAGAATTTTGGTCTCCAGGGGGCAAATGTGGATATGGAGCACCCCTACCTGGCAAATTGGAATTCGACAAGTTCTCTGGAGATGAATCCGAGAAGACAGTTGAACATATAGCGAGGTTCACGGCCCAGTGCAGAGAAGCGGCTGCTAACTCGTTTTTGAAGTTAAGATTGTTCAACACGTCATTAACAAAGAAGGCATTCACATGGTACACAAGTTTGCCCCCAAATTACGTCCGAGATTGGGACGAATTGGAGTACAAATTCCACGAACAATTTATAGATTGGAGCCTGAACTATCAATGGCCAATCTAGCACAAAAACGACAAAGTCGAATGAAACGATTGATGAATACCTGATCTATTTCAAAGTTGGAAGAAACCGTTGTTTCGTTAGAATGCCGGAGTCGGAATTCGCCAAAATAGCGTTCAATGGTTTGAATTTCAAAATAAAAGACCATTTTAAAGACAAGTTTTTTTCCAAATCTATTTGATTTGGAAATCTGGGTTGCTCATATGAGCAATTCCGAAAAGATAAACAAGACACCGGCCACAATAGAGTCGAAATAGATTGAAACCAGAGCAAGGAGAAAAATATCTTCTTGGTCGAAGAAAGCTCGGCTCAAGATGAGCCGATCCAATCCAACGAAAATGAGGAATCGGATGAAGAAGCCAATATTTACGCGTGAGATGGTGAGAGCTGACAGGCGTACAAGTGCGCACTATTAAAGCCAGTTAAAACCAGTGAGACAAAAGCTCGGGTAACAGACGTTAATTATTCGTTCGAGATATCTAAAGACCAATCAGACTTTTGATCGGTTATACAAAGATGGTCGAATCAACTCCATGAGGGTCAAACCTTACCCTCTTATGAGTTGAGACGCAGAAACTGCAAGTGGCATCACTTTTGGAGCCCTAGACTTCTAAATATACTGCCTTTAAGAGGCAAATTCAAAGGAAATTGACGAAGGTCGGCTATCTTTGCATACCAAAAAGAAAAAAGAAATGAAAGTTGACAAGAATTCTTTTCCCTCACAGGTCAACATAGTAGACGCAGTGAAAGGAAAGCAGCCGATTCAACAGCAGCCGGTTTCGACAGGACACCACCAAAAGATATGGCCGAAGTCAAACGTAAACTTCTACTGCATTTCATTGCAAAGCCGAATGTTACGCAAAAATTAGGAAGCCATCATGCGCGAGAAGAAGACGGCCGACGAGTGGAGGAGTTCATGGCCTTCCCAGAGGAATGGGATTGGGAGTACGAATCTGAAGAGTGCTGGGATTAGGAGTACGAATCTGAAGAGTGCTTTGAGAAGGGTCCAACGACAATGAGGACCCAAATCAAGACCTGCCTGTCATCCACAAGGTCCTGAAGGAATACTATCACCCTGGTGATAAGAGCCAAGAGGAGCATCTATGGCAACCGTTCAGCAGCAAACAGCATTACCCATAATACCGACCCATGCGAAAAAAGTCGAGACCTGAGCCCGAGTTTATCAGGATGACTGAGACCGAGATCAAACTCTCGTCGTCAGTTAGTCATGAGTTCAGCATTCAGCCTTGGCTGAAACCATGGGACAAACACGAGATTCTGAGGGATCACCTCAGAAGATTAAGACACCAGCAAATATGCTGGCGAATTAGTGTTTCACTGCGAGGGGACCGGCTAAGTGATATGGGTCGGTCATGGCGAAAACCCAAAAACGCCGGCAACAACAGATTCAATCCGAGATGCAGCAACACGAGAAGAGAAGCAAAGGAATTAGGCCGAATATGTGGAAGCGACCCGAGCAAAAGCTTCCATCTCGTCCCATAAAGAATGATGATAAGGCGGGTGGTTCCACCGCACTGCCTTTATAAAATCAAAAATGGTCCATCGGTTATCATGAGCCGACGGAGCTGGAGTTTCTTGTCTAGAAGGCCGTCGCCAAGTAAGAGCAATGGCCGCCTAGAGAGAAGGTGATGGCCCGGAGAAGAGTCTTTGGCTGACAAAGAATAAAAAGGGTCTGATGAAAAGAAACCCTGAATCGACAGAACACAGCTAAAGAAGTTCGGCTAAAGTTAACATGGTCTACGCTCTGCATATCTCTTTTCAGGCGAAGGTTGAAGAGGCAGAGGACCAACCTCGTATAATGGACGAGCTGAGCGTCACTCCAGCTTGAAGACT